>QEPC01005106.1:1738455-1763538 GCA_003113815.1 Sphenodon punctatus | reverse complement strand
ATAGATAGAGATAGTGTGTAGTGATTCAGTTTTAATATTTTATAGTGTGTTTGTAGGACTAGGCCTTTGTAGATATTAGATAATATTCTATTTAGTTCCATAGGTTTTAGAATAGTTAATAGCAGTTAGAGTTAGTGTAGTAGATATAATATTAGATTACCAATTTGAATAAATTATAATTATTATAATAATTATTATTATTATAAACATTTATATAGCACCAGTCATGTGACCTGGTGCTGTACAGAACATAGAAATAGATGCGATCCCTGCCTGTGGCTTGCAATCTAAAAGACAAGGAGGGAGAGACAGGGAGAGGGGACAGTGGGAGAGACAGGGGAGAAGACAGACAAACATTCAAGTGGATGCGAAGACTCAGGTGCGTGTGCTTGGCTTGGTTATAAATAAATAAATAAATAAATAAAATTTTCCAGTGCATTCTTTGGGTGGGAGAAATGGAGAAGGGATGCAGGAGAGGCCAGTCTGCTGCCCGTAAGGTGGGCAATGGGGCACGTGGCAGAGGTGGCAGGGGCCGTGTCAACGGAGTGGCAACAGGTATCAGTAGCAGCTCGAGCCCATCACCACGCCCCAAACTGAACAGAACTGATTTTGGCAGTCAGGTTTCAGAGGCTCCCAGCAGTGGCACTAGGGGTGTGGTTCGGCGGCGCCTCCTGCCAGCGTCCTCCACTGCTATGCAGGGCACTGGAAGGCCTGCAGTCCAGGAGGCTGTGTCTGTCTCTGCTGCGGCTACAGGTGCTTCGGAGTCAGATGTTCCTCCAGAGTCACCAGTGTCCCCGACCCCATTATTGAGTCCAGGACTGGTGGATCCCAGCAGTCCAGGACTGGTGGATCCCACCCCGGCTGCTAGAGGCAGGGCCTGATCCCCGGGCAATGGCAGGCAGCAGGGAGAGCAGCAGCAGCAGCAGCAGCAGCAGCTATAGGAGGCAAAGGGAGAGTGACAGCAGCATGGTGGGCAGTCCATCAGCCTCAGGGTCCCAGTACTCCCCTTCGCGGGGGGACATCACTCTGATTGGGGACAGCGAGGTAGACACTAGTCCTGCGGAGGAGATGTCCAGACTGAGACAATGGCTATCCCTCCTAGAGCTGTGTCGCCACCATATTCTGCCCCTCGCAGCAGTGCTGTCAGCAGTGTGTCACCCGGTGCGGGCCAGAAGGCAGAAGGGGGCAAAAAACACTCCGTCTGGGCGCATTTTAAGTTGGTGCAGGCAGATGATCCTGGGGAGGTGCAGTGCAGTTTGTGCCAGGTGGTGGTGAAGCATGGGCAGGTGCTCACCAACCTTGGCACAACTGCCACAGTGAGGCACCTGAAGACATGCCACAGTACTGTGCTGCTAAGCGGGCAGGCAGGGGCAGTGGATGCCAGAGGATCCCCAACTGCAGCAGCCAGTCGTCCACCTCCATCAGTGGGCAAGCATCCTGCTCGAACAGCTGCCTCTAGCAGCAGGAGTGATATTGCTGCTAGGAGGGAGCAGCAGCAGCAGCATCAGTGCACCATGGAGGAGCTGTGGTGGGGGCAGCTGCCAAGTTCATCGGCAGCTGCAGGACGTGGAGGGCAGAGTGGCTTTCAACTGAAAACCACGCGCATGTTTGGGGAAATGATAGCGCTCGATGGGCAGCCCTTCTCGGTGGTCGGGGACATGGGGTTTAGATGCCTGACTGGGCTCCTGGACCCTCAGTTTAAGCTGCCCTCACGCACCACCCTGAGTCGGCAGGTGGTCCAAGCCCTGTACCGGGATTTAAAAGAGCAGGTGAGGGAGCAGCTGGCAGAGGCTGGGGGTGCCACCGTCCACTTCACCACAGACCTGTGGTCGAGCAGAAACGCGCTGCACGCCTACCTGGCAGTGACATCGCACTGGGGAGGATCCAGAGGCAGCATTTGGCAGTGGCAGAAGGGGTCCCGAAGCAGGGTATAGGTGGGCCCTGTTTCAGGCACAAGTAATGGATGGCCCCCCACACCACTTGGAACATCGAGGCAGCTCTGACTGCCATGGTGAGGGAGTGGTACTCCAGGCATGCCCTTCACCAAGGGGTGCGTGGTGACGGACAGCGTGGCCAATGTATTGAGGGCAGTCTGCAAGGGGACCTTCACCAGCATCCCTTGCACCACACACATCCTTCACCAGGTGGTCAGGGACGCTCTGGGCTTGGGGGAGAAGGGGATTGGGGCAGGCACCCTTAGCTCCCTGATCGAGTGGGGGAGGAAGCTGGCCGGTTTCTTTAACTGGAGCGTGAAGGGCAGCGATCTCCTCCAGGTGAAGCAGGCAGAACAAGGCTCCCCAGTGCACCAGCTGGTGTAGGATGTGTCCACACGGTGGAATTCTACGTTCCTGAGCTCGAGCAGCTTCTCGAGCATAAAGCCGCCTTGCATCAGGTTCACCTGGTGACGGACAGCAGGGCACCTCCAAGATATGATGGGGCAGAATGGAAGATCCTGGCTCACACCGTCTTCGTGCTCAGACCGTTCCTGGCCATGACGAAGACCATCAGCTCCTCCATGGCCACCATCAGCCAGGTGACCCCTCTGGTCCAGAGTCTCCTCAGGAAGCTGGAGGAGATTCTCCAGTAGCGGGATTGTGGCCCTCAGGGCAGGAAGCTGGTGGATGAGGCGGTTGCCCTGGTGTGGCAGCTGAAGGCAGGACTGAAGGCGCGGTTCGATGAGCTCCTGAAGTGGGTGGAATACGTTTTGGCAACCATGCTGGACCCCAGGGTCAGGGGCAGCATGGTACGCCAGACAGCACTCTTTGGCCACTGATAGGGTGACCTGGTGGAGAGGGTCTGGCAGGCAGAGCGGGCTCTTGAGAGTGCGCGGTAGCACCAGCAGGATGCACCTGGGGATGGTGGGAGTGGGAGCAGCCACCCCTTTTAGCCAGCAGGGTCTACCCCTGCCCCCAGCCCTAGCAGTAGCAGCACAAGCAGCAGGCTGAGCAGCATTAGCACGCCTATTACCAGAAGCAGGAGCTTGTATGTGCAGGGCACTCTGGAGAGCATGGACTCATGCACAGCAGGGCAGGCAGCGTGGCTGAGGGCAGCGGTGGAGGTGGTGCCCAGGCAGAGTTATAGAGTTATGACAGCACCTCAGCAGCAGTGGAGAGCTAAGTGGAGGAAGAGCCATGCATCGAACCCAGCAGTGATCCCTTGGCCTACTGGACTGGCAAGACCAACGTGTGGCTGGCCCTGTCCAAAGTGGCGAAGGGTCTCTTGTCCTGCCCACCAATGAGTATCCCCAGCGAACGGGTGTTCTCCATGGCAGGGGACATTTGCTCACCGCACTGCCTGAGACTGGGGGTCAAGTTGGTGGAGCAGTTGCTTTTTATATAGGTGAACCTTCCGCTGCTGGGATTCCCCAAGCTGCCCCTGGACATGGAGCTGCCCCTGCCAGGGGCAGTCTTGGGACGGTGGCTGAGGTGCTGTCCCAACCACCCTCCCAATGTCCGGCGCCCCCCCTGCGCCCCTCCCTCTCCCCTCCCCCCCCTCTCATTAGACAGCCTCGGCCGGCCTATCTGACTCACCTCATGATGCAGGGTGGCATTGGGAAGCTGTAAGCCTGCCACCCGGCCTCTGTCTAGATGATCTCNAGAAGATCGTTGGTGATCTTAGCGAGAGCAGTTTCAGTAGAATGAAGGGGGCGGAAGCCAGATTGGAGGGGGTCAAGGGAGGAGTTGGAGGACAGGTGCAAAAGGACTAATGCATACCCATTTAGGTTCTCTTGTACCTGCTTTATCAAGCTTATCTGTTGTTGATTCATGTGAATATTTAATATTAACAAAGAATTTCTGCAGGATGATTTTTTTTTAAAGTTTCAAGGATGACTATTCATAATGCATAAGTCAAGACCAAAGGATATGTGCAGGGACCAAATGATCTGCAAATTCATACAGTCTGAAGAGACTTCAAATTACAGCCCTAACTCTCAGTTAATAGCCAAGCTGCTGACAGACAGCTCTGGAATGAAAACTAGCAAGTATTGGCTATCCCCTTGGAAATTAATGATTCTGAACATTTGATGGTTCACCCTTTGTGCCCCTCACGAGTGAATGCAGTGTAACATATTAGCATATCTGAGTTTAAACAAACTAGAAACAAAACAAACCAGCTGAGGCAGTTTAGCCGTCAGCATTCAAGAAACGTAACCAGTTACAATCAGAATACTGCTGCTTCTATGACTCACTGCTAGCTCCCTATAAGGCCTTTTTTACACAGACGCCACCTACCCACAAACACCCATCGTATGGGTGGGAGAGTGCCTGTGTAAATGGCTACAAGTGAGTGGGTGCGCATTCATGACCTACCCACCAACACCCACTAACACCCATGGAGCAGCTGGGAAGGAGCCGGCATGCTGCATGGGTGGAAGTGGGTGAAGATGGGAAGAGACAGGTGTTCAACACCCACCTGTCTGTGTAAAAACCAAAACACCCACGGGAATGGATCCACCGATACCACAGAGAGATGTCTAGAGAGGCCACGCAGGTGCCCCCAAGCAGACACACCCACCGGGGGAGACGCAAGCTGCCCGGCCGGTTGTCCTTAAAGGAGAACTGAAACATGACAGTGGTGCGCCAGCTCCCAAAATGTCTGGAAGGAAAGCAGTTGACAAGACAAAGGGAGTCAGCGGTAAGGTAAGGAACCCTGGGACGCCCAGAGGAGGGGGGCCGGCCCAATGGCACATGGGGCGAGGTAAAGACGGCTAACCACAGCACACCTGTCCTATTACAGGGCCGAGGGCATATCACAGCAACCGCTCCACCAGCATCCCCCCACTCCACCACAGCTATGAGAAAGGGAGTGCAACCAACAGCGAGGTAAGAGTGAGAGAACCCCAACAACCTGGGGAGGGGAGGCCCACATGCCCATAACAGAAACCATCCCAAGGGAACACAGGGCAGGCAGCCAATGGGACAGTTAACTGGTCCCCACCCCCAGGAGAGCACCCAGAACCAGGAAAAACGCACCACCGGAGAGACAGCCAAGGAGGGCCTCCTCGACAGTCAGATAACCCTGCCGTGCCCCCCAGGGGGCTAGGGGAAGGATTACCCAATGGGAGCAAAAAGGGGGCTGGGGACAGATGCTAACCCCCATGCAATACCCCCAACAGGAGACGAGCAGCTCCACTGCCACCACAGCTACCGGGCAGGCCCCAAGCCGCCAAGCTGGAAGGCCCCCCATATGCGGGGGGGGGGTCGGGGGTCTAGGCAAGAGACCCGGGACTTCATACACATGTGGGGGGCTGAAACGTTCCAGCATGACTTGGTGCGCAGCTACAAGACCAGACAGGTCTATGAAGCCATTCCCCAGGAGATGCTGTGGCAGGGGTACAATAGGGATGTCACCCAGTGCATGCAGCAGGCAAAGGACTTGAGGTCCCGATATAAATATATCAAGGACAATAATCTCAAGTCCAGCAGTGCCATGCATACAATGGAGTTCCATGATGAGCTGGACCGGTTCCTCTGCATAGATGGGGATATAGTTGCCTCCTGCATACATGGCACCGCCTTCGTCAGGGGCAGAAAAAGGGCACTGACAAACCCCCCTTGCCCAACCCCCCGGAGCAGGGGGACAACGCTGTCCCTGGTGAGGTCAGCCAGGATGCGGGAGGGGGCAGCCCCATCACACAGGTGGGAGGAGGTGGCCTGGGAAACTCTGCATGCACCCTCAAAACCCACAGGGCAACAGGCCANGTTTAAGCTGCCCTCACGCACCACCCTGAGTCGGCAGGTGGTCCAAGCCCTGTACCGGGATTTAAAAGAGCAGGTGAGGGAGCAGCTGGCAGAGGCTGGGGGTGCCACCGTCCACTTCACCACAGACCTGTGGTCGAGCAGAAACGCGCTGCACGCCTACCTGGCAGTGACATCGCACTGGGGAGGATCCAGAGGCAGCATTTGGCAGTGGCAGAAGGGGTCCCGAAGCAGGGTATAGGTGGGCCCTGTTTCAGGCACAAGTAATGGATGGCCCCCCACACCACTTGGAACATCGAGGCAGCTCTGACTGCCATGGTGAGGGAGTGGTACTCCAGGCATGCCCTTCACCAAGGGGTGCGTGGTGACGGACAGCGTGGCCAATGTATTGAGGGCAGTCTGCAAGGGGACCTTCACCAGCATCCCTTGCACCACACACATCCTTCACCAGGTGGTCAGGGACGCTCTGGGCTTGGGGGAGAAGGGGATTGGGGCAGGCACCCTTAGCTCCCTGATCGAGTGGGGGAGGAAGCTGGCCGGTTTCTTTAACTGGAGCGTGAAGGGCAGCGATCTCCTCCAGGTGAAGCAGGCAGAACAAGGCTCCCCAGTGCACCAGCTGGTGTAGGATGTGTCCACACGGTGGAATTCTACGTTCCTGAGCTCGAGCAGCTTCTCGAGCATAAAGCCGCCTTGCATCAGGTTCACCTGGTGACGGACAGCAGGGCACCTCCAAGATATGATGGGGCAGAATGGAAGATCCTGGCTCACACCGTCTTCGTGCTCAGACCGTTCCTGGCCATGACGAAGACCATCAGCTCCTCCATGGCCACCATCAGCCAGGTGACCCCTCTGGTCCAGAGTCTCCTCAGGAAGCTGGAGGAGATTCTCCAGTAGCGGGATTGTGGCCCTCAGGGCAGGAAGCTGGTGGATGAGGCGGTTGCCCTGGTGTGGCAGCTGAAGGCAGGACTGAAGGCGCGGTTCGATGAGCTCCTGAAGTGGGTGGAATACGTTTTGGCAACCATGCTGGACCCCAGGGTCAGGGGCAGCATGGTACGCCAGACAGCACTCTTTGGCCACTGATAGGGTGACCTGGTGGAGAGGGTCTGGCAGGCAGAGCGGGCTCTTGAGAGTGCGCGGTAGCACCAGCAGGATGCACCTGGGGATGGTGGGAGTGGGAGCAGCCACCCCTTTTAGCCAGCAGGGTCTACCCCTGCCCCCAGCCCTAGCAGTAGCAGCACAAGCAGCAGGCTGAGCAGCATTAGCACGCCTATTACCAGAAGCAGGAGCTTGTATGTGCAGGGCACTCTGGAGAGCATGGACTCATGCACAGCAGGGCAGGCAGCGTGGCTGAGGGCAGCGGTGGAGGTGGTGCCCAGGCAGAGTTATAGAGTTATGACAGCACCTCAGCAGCAGTGGAGAGCTAAGTGGAGGAAGAGCCATGCATCGAACCCAGCAGTGATCCCTTGGCCTACTGGACTGGCAAGACCAACGTGTGGCTGGCCCTGTCCAAAGTGGCGAAGGGTCTCTTGTCCTGCCCACCAATGAGTATCCCCAGCGAACGGGTGTTCTCCATGGCAGGGGACATTTGCTCACCGCACTGCCTGAGACTGGGGGTCAAGTTGGTGGAGCAGTTGCTTTTTATAAAGGTGAACCTTCCGCTGCTGGGATTCCCCAAGCTGCCCCTGGACATGGAGCTGCCCCTGCCAGGGGCAGTCTTGGGACGGTGGCTGAGGTGCTGTCCCAACCACCCTCCCAATGTCCGGCGCCCCCCCTGCGCCCCTCCCTCTCCCCTCCCCCCCCTCTCATTAGACAGCCTCGGCCGGCCTATCTGACTCACCTCATGATGCAGGGTGGCATTGGGAAGCTGTAAGCCTGCCACCCGGCCTCTGTCTAGATGATCTCAGCCCACCTATCTGACTGGCTTTCTCTCGTGTGTGCTTTACAGTCTTTGCCAGTCTATCTGAGTGCCCTGCCAAGGTCCCAGTCTCCCTTCCCTACTGCCTCTCATGTCACACTGCCTGTCTGTCTGGCCGCCCAGGTTACCAGGATCAAACCCTGCCTCAGTCTGCCTTATGCTCATGCCACACTGCCCGTCTGCCTGCCCAGGTGGCCAAAATCAAACCCTGCCTCAGTCTGCCTTCTGCTCATGCCACGCTGCCTGTCTGCCTGCCCGTGCAGGTGGCCAAGATCAAACCCTGCCTCAGCCAGCCTTCCAATGCTCATGCCAAAGTGCCTGTTTGCCCGCCCGTGCAGGTGGCCAAGATCAAACCCTGCCTCAGTCTACCTTCTGCTCATGCCACGCTGCCCATCTGCTCACCCACCCAGGTGGCCAAGATCAAACCCTGCCTCAGCCAGCCTTCCGCTGCTCATGCCACGCTGCCTGTCTGCCCGCCCACCCAAGTTGCCAAGCTCGAACCTGCCTCAGTCTACCTTCTGCTCATGCCAAAGTGCCTGTCTGCCCGGCCTGTGGGCAAAGCTGAAGTCCTGCCCCAGCCTGCCTACCTCTCATGCCAAGGTGCCTGTCTGCGTCACCTGTCAACCCTGGGTGATGTGCCCCACTGGCCTGGTAATACTGCTGCTGCTGTCTGCTGGTCCATGAGTGCTCTGCCCTGGCAAATCCAAATGTGCCCACACAATCCTGCTGCTGCCATCTGCTGCTGTATGGTAGCTCTTCCCTTGAAAATCCTACCATCCTGGTTCCATGGGTGCTGCCCACAGGTAAATCCTGCTGCTGCTGTCTCTGCTGTTCCATGGGTTCTGTGCCCAGTCAATCCAATGTCTGTTGCTGCTGTCAATTCTGCCTCTGCTGTCTGTGCCATGGGTTCTGTGCCCCAGCAATCCAATGTCTGCTACGCTGCTCCCAATGCTGCCTCTGCTGTCTGTGCCATGGCAATCCAATGTCTGCTGCTTCTGTCAATGCTGCCTCTGCTGTCTGTGCCATGGGTTCTGTGCCCTGGCAATCCAATGTCTGCTGCTGCTGCCAATACCGCCTCTGCTGTCTGTGCCATGGGTTCTGTGCCTGGGCAATCCAGTCTGCTGCTGCTGCCAATGCTGCCTCTACTGTCTGTGCCATGGGTTCTGTGCCCCAGCAATCCAAGGTCCAATTCTGCTGCCTCTGCTGTCTGTGCCACGGGTTCTCTGCCCCGGCAATCCAATGTTTGCTGCTGCCGCCAATGCTGCCTCTGCTGTTTGTGCCACGGGTTCTCTGCCCCGGCAATCCAATGTCTGCTCCTCTGCCAATGTCACCTCTGCTGTCTGTGCCATGAGTTCTGTGCCCGGGCAATTCAATATCTGCTGCTGTTGCTGCCAATGCTGCCTCTTCTGTCCGTGCCATGGTTCTGTGGCCAGCAATACAATGTATGCTTCTTCTGCCTCTGCTGTCTGTGCCATGGGTTCTGCTACTGGGTAATTCAGTGTCTGCTGCTGCTGCCAATGCTGCCAATGCTGTCTGTGCCATGGATTCTGTGACCCAGCAACCCAATGTCCGCTTCTGCTGCCTCTGCTGTGCCACGAGTACTGTGCCCTGGCAATCCAATGTCTGCTACTGGGTGACCACATGATTCACCACTGGGCAAGGCTTGACCAATTGGCAGACTAGCTTGTTGAGATCTGGAGAGTAGCATGCAAGTCTGCAATGTCCGGCCAAGTAGGGGTGCCAGCCACTGAGCCCTGGCCGGGCTCTGTTGCTGCCCCACCGATGCCAGCCAACCTGCAATACCCAGCCGAGCACGGGTGCCAGCCACAGTTACTGTGCCTTGGCAATCCAGTGTCTGCTGCTGCTGGTACTGCACGTCAGCAGTTTGCTCCGCACTCTTGTAGATGGGCATAGCTTGGATGAGTGCGCCGGTGGGCAAGACTTGCCCAATTTTCAATAGAGCTTCTTGAGCTCAGTAGAGTAGGATGCCAGCCTGCAATGCCCAGCCAAGTAGGGGGGTCAGCCACTGAGCCCTGGCCAGGCCTCTGCCTCTGCTCCACCAATGCCAGTCAGCCTGCAATGCCCAGCCAAGCAGGGATGCCAGCCACTCCAGCCACAGGACCCACCGTCAGGGTTCTGGGGCCGTCATTCCACTGATGGGGAGAAGTCATTCCACTTGTCTGAAAGTGTCCCACATCCAGGCCAGCCAGCCTGAAATGCCCGGCCAAGCAGGGGTGCCAGCCACCGAGCCCTGGCTGGGCCTCTGCCGCTGCTCCACCAATGCCAGCCAGCTTGCAGCGCCCAGCCAAGCAGGGGTGACAGACATCATGTCCTGGCCGGGCTCTGTCTCTGCCCCACCGATGCCAGCCAGCCTGCAATGCCCAGCCGAGCATGGGTGCCAACCGCAGTCACTGTGCCTGGGCAATCCAATGTCTGCTGCTGCTGTTGGTACTGCATGTCAGCCATTTGCTCCACACTCTTGTAGACGGGCATAGCTCAGATGAGTGCACTGGTGGGCAAGGCTTGCCCAATTTTCAATAGAGATTCTTGAACTCAGTTGAGTAGGATGCCAGCTGCAACGCCCGGCCAAGTAAGGGGGCCAGCCACCGAGCCCTGGCTGAGCCTCTGCCTCTATTCCACTGATGCCAGCCATCCTGCAACACCTGGATGAGCAGGGGTTCCAGCCACTCCAGCCCCAGGACCCACCATCTGGGTTTTGTAGCCGTCATTCCGCTCATGGGGAGCTGTCATTCATTCCACCACATCAAGAAACAGCCAGTCACTCCAGCCACAGGACCCACCCTCAGGGTTCTGGGATCTACATTCCAGGCAGGGAGTGCTGTCTTTCCACTTCATCCAGAAGCTGCCACTCCTGTCCCAGGACCCACCATCAGGGTTCTGGGGCCTACTTTACAGGCAGGGAGGGCTGTTATTCCACCTCATCCAGAAGCTGCCACTCCTGTCCCAGGACCCACCATCAGGGTTCTGGGGCCTACATTATAGGCAGGGAGGGCTGTTGTTACACTTCATCCAGAAGCTGCCACTCCTGTCCCAGGACCCACCATCATGGTTCTTGGGCTGTCGTTCCACTCATGGGGAGCTGTCATTCCACCACTTCAAGAATCAGCCAGTCCAGCCCCAGAACCCACCCTCAGGGTTCTAGGACCTATGTTACAGGCAGGGAGGGCTGTCCATCCATGTCGTCCATGTTATTCAGAAGCAATAGGGGTGCTACTGCTGCTCAGCCTGAGGCTGGTGCTGGGGGCAGGGATAGACCCTGCTGGCTGAATGGTGTGGCTCATCCACTTCCACCATCCCCAGGGGCATCCTGCTGCTTCTGCCGTGCACTCTCAAGAGCCCTCTCTGCCTGCCAGACCCTCTCCACCATCTCACCCTTCCAATGGCCATAGAGCGCTGTTTGGCGTGCCACACTGCCCTTGATCCTGGGGTCCAGCATGGTAGCCAACACATATTCCTCCCACTGCAGGAGCTCATCAGACCGTGCCTTCAGCCCTCCCTTCATCTGCTGCACCAGGGCAACCACCTCATCCACCAGCTTCTTTCCCTAAGGGCCACGGTCCTACCCCTGGAGAATCTCATCCAGCCTCCTGAGGAGACTCTGGACCAGAGGGGTCACCTGACTGATGGTGGCCATGGAGGAGTGGATGGTCTCTGTCACAGCCAGGAATGGTCTCAGAACAAAGACCATGTGAGCCAGGATCTCCCATTCTGCCCCATAGTACCCTGGAGGTGCCCCACTGTCCATCACCAGTTGAACCTGATGCAAGGCGGCTTTCTGCTCAAGAAGCCGCTCGAGCATCAGGAACATGGAATTCCACCTGGTGGAGATGTCCTGCACCAGCTGGTGCACTGGGGAGCCTTGCTTTGCCTGCTTCACCTGGAGGAGGTCACCGCCCTTCACACTCCAGTTAAAGAAACCTGCTCAATCAGGGAGCTAAGGGTGCCTGCTCCAATCCCCTTCTCCCCCAAGCGTCCCTGACCACCAGGTGAAGGTTGTGTGCAGTGCAAGAGAAGCTGGTGAAGCCCCCTCGTGGACTGCCCTCAATATGTTGGCTGCATTGTGCATCACCACATACCCCTTGGTGAAGGGCGCACCTGGTGTGACCCACTCCCTCACCATGGCAGTCAGAGCTGCCTTGATGTTCTGAGACCTGTGGGCGTCATCCATGACTTCCACCTGAAGCAGGGCCCACCTATACCCTACTTCGGTACCCCTCCTGCCACTCCCAAATGCTGCCTTCAGGTCCTGCCACCAGTGCACTGTCACTGCCAGGTAGGCATGCAGCGTGTTTCTGCTCGACCACAGGGTGGTGGTGAAGTGGATGGTGGCACCCCCAGCCCCTGCCAGCTGCTCCCTCACCCGCTCCTTTAAATCCCAGTACAAGGCTGGCAGCACCACCTGCTGACCCCAGGAACACAATCAGGCACCTAAACCCCATGTCCCCGACCACTGAGAAGGGCTGCCCATCGAGCGCGATCATTTCCCCAAACGTGTGTGGCATTCAGTTGAAAGCCATGCTTCCCTTCACGTTCTGCAGCTGCTGATGGACTTGGCAGCTGCCCCCACCCCAGCTCCTCCATGGTGCACTGATGCTTATGGGCCTCAGCTGGCTGCTGCTGCTGCACCGCTGTCAGCGCTGATGGGAGGGGCAGAGCATGGTGGCAACACAGCTCTCAGAGGGACGTGTGGCCGGTCCTGTCCAAAGTGGTCAAGGGTCTGTTGTCCTGCCCACTGATGAGTGTCCCCAGTGTGCAGGTGTTCTCTATGGTGGGGGACATTTGCTCGCCGCACCACCTGAGACTGGGGGCCAAGTTGGTGGAGCAGTTGCTTTTTATCAAGGTCAACCTTCCACTGCTGGGATTCCCTGAGCTGCCCCTAGATATGGATTGATAGTGCAGTGGCACACGCCATCCCATGCCAGGGGAAGTCTTGGGACAGGGCTCCTCCTCTTGGGATGCTGCTGCTGAGGTGCTGTCCCTTCCTCCCAATGCCCAGCACCTGCCTTGCCCCCCCCCTCACTAGATGGCCTCTGCTGTCCTATCTGACTGATCTCATGATGACATCTGGTGGCATTGAGAAGCTGTAAGCCTGCCAGCCGGCCTCTGCCTAAACAATCTCAGTCCACCTATCTGACTGGCTCTCTCTCTCTCCCATTGCACAGTCTTCACCAGCCTATCTGAGTGCCCTGCCAAGGTTCCAGCCTGATTTCCCTACTGCCTCTCATGGCATGCTTCCTGTCTGTCCAGCCTGGTTGCCAACCTCAAACCTTGCCTCCGCCTGCCTTCCACTGCTCATGCCACGCTGCTTGTCTGCTGCTGCTGCCTCTGCTGTACCATGGGTTCTGCTACCGGGCAATCCAATGTGTGCCATTGCCCCACTGATGCCTGGAACCCTGCAATGCCCGGCCAAGAAGGGGTACCAGACCAGCCACCAAGCCCCAAGCCTTCCTGGTCTCTGCCACTGCTGCTGTCGCTGGGTCTCAGATGGCCAGCCATGGCACCCCCAAGGGCCAAGCACCAAGCCTGCCTGCCTGGGCAACCCGGGGTGCCAATCCCCAAGCCTTCCCGGTCTCTGCTGCTTCTGCTGCATCTCCGATAGCCTGCCATGCCCCCATGAGCCCCCCTGGAGTGCCGCAAGTCTCTGTCATGGCCAAACTTTCAAAACGTTTTGGGTTGGGGTGAACTCCGCAGGACCGAACCCACGAACCTGAACTAAGTTTTTCAACCTAACGGCCAAACATACGAACCCCATTCTGTTCGCACATCACTAATGTCTTCCACAGATGAGCGCCCTGGTCCTGCGAGGGGTGCTGCCACCGGCAGCGCTGAGAGGAACCAGGAGATGCGGGCCAGGAACTGGAGGAGGAGGGAGAACTTGGGGAGGGAACTGCTGGAGAAAACCAGAAGGTTAGCCGAATTGCACTCAGAGGAGCTCACCCTCACCAGAGAGGTGCAAAGAGGGGAGGGGGATAGGGACCAGGACATATTGGCAGAAATGCTCAACCAGTCCCACACCAAACACTTGTGGGACAGGCACCAGACTGCCACCCTCCACCGCTAGATGTGGCTCGACAGGGCCGAGAGGGCGAGAGCCCGTGTCATGCTGGAGGGGACCTCTGCACGGGCCCTTTACCTCATTGGGGAGGCTGTGGGGCTCCTGCAGAGAGAACACCAGCATGACATGGGCCCTCCAGGCACGGATGGAGGAATGGCAGCCGATTACCACCAGGGCGCCCTCCCACAGGTGGAGGTGCCCCCTCCCCAGCACTTCGGCCAACCCTGGTTTCCCCAGCAGCACCCCTTCCCTGACCTTGTCCACAGGGTCCCCCTCCCCCACATAGCCCTACATCAACAGCCTGTGGGGCTTCCCTTCCAGCCCGCACCCCTCCCTGTTCCTCCACAGCTGCATCTGAGACCCCTCCTCCGGGAACTGTGGCCTCCCCTGAACATCCCAGAATCCGCAGGTGACCAACTGCCCATGCCAGCCACCCCACCGGCTTTGGTAAGCCGGACCACATATCTGTCTTCAAAGGAGTGGGGGGAAGGCATTGCTACCTGCAGAGGGATGGGCAGAGGGTATGTAGCATGGAGATCCATGGCACCCCCAGCCGGCCACGGAAAGGGCTGTGGTGCAGGGGTAACATCCCAGGTAATATTGTAACTCATACCATATGTTCCAACATCGCAGGGTCCAATACCACAGCCCAGAGTAGAGTGGTCAGTGGATGATGGAGAGCCTGGACCGTCAGGCCGTTGCTCTCAGCCTGCAGGGGCTCGAGCCCCAGTGGTGCGCCTAAGCTGGCATGTGGAAGTCCCCACAAAAAGTAACCCCCCCCTTGTACGTACACCTCAATAAAATATTGTTATACTGTACCACTATGTCAATGGTAATGTCAAAGGGGCCTCGAGCATGGGGAGGAGTGAGGAAATGGACAGACAGGGTCATGCCATGTGCACTGCAAGTGCAGGACCTATACAGCTCCTGCCTGTCGGAAGGCAGTGGGGAGATGAAAAACCACTCATGAAAGGGTAGAGGCCTGCACATAGGCAGTACATTTTCACTGCCTATGCTAACCACCATCCGGAGACACACCAATGCCAGAAGTGTAACAAATACTATGGCTGCAAGCCAGTAGGTGGCCCTGCTGCACGGGACATGGGTCACAAAGGACTGGGGAACCCCTAGTTCCTAACCAAAAATACACATGGAGTTGGTAGTCATTACATATCCATATTTATTGGGTCGGGCTACACAGGCCATGGGGGGTGGGGGGGTGCGGTCATATGCCAGGGTTAGTTGCCTTCCATCTGGGCAACTATGCACCTACAGAGAGCATCCCTGTTCTCCTCAGATATGCGCCGGAATGCCCCACACTGGACATGTTGGTACAGGCGCATGGGACCCAGTCACTGCATTGGTGGGGGGTTGTCAAGGGCAGCTCCGCTGGTCTCACATACATTGTGCAGGATACAGGCAGCCAGGACAAGGATGGGAGAATGCTCGAGATCCAACTAGCTCCTGTTCATGAATAGGCATCAGTGCATCTTGAACTGACCAAATATTCGTCCGACCATGCTCCGAGCAGACAATAGGCGCTCATTGAAGAGCCTGCGCTCTGGTGTACGAGCCACAGAATAGGCCCTCATGAGTCACGGGCTCAGTGGGTTGGCAGGGTCCCCAATCACCACTGGAGCCATGAATACCCCCTCAATCATCCGGTACAGGTTGGGGGCAATCTCCCCATCAAACATGCGGGCATAGAAGGGTGACACCTGCAGAATGTGTGCATCTTGGCTTCTTCCTGACTGGTCTGTGTACATGTCAGTGAACAGGCACCTGTGATCCACAATGGCCTGGAGATTTATTGAGAAAGCCTGCTTCCAGTTCAGATAGTCTGTCTTGGTGTGTGTGGACTGGATGATAGGGATGTGGGTGCTGTCTATCACTCTGATACAATGGGGGAAGCCCATGTCTTCAAAGCTGCAGATCACTACCTTGGAATCCCAGAGCTGGATGACCCACTCGAGCAGCAGCTCCACTATCAGGTTGCACACGTCGTGCAGCACCCTGTTAACAGTCGCGGTCCCCACTCCAAACTGCTCCCCAATGCTCCGACAGGAATCTGGGGTAGTCAGCCTCCACACCGCCATGGCCAATTGCATCCCTGATGGGAGCGGATAACGCATGTTGATTGCTCGCCTCCGGAGATGTGGGTTCAGGATCTCTTCGAGCCAGGTCAGCAGGGAGTGGTTCATGTGGAAGTAGTCCGTCCATTCCTCGTCTGTCCAGGTAGCCAGCATGTTCTTCCACCATTCACTGGTGCGAGAACGCATCCAATTCATTCTCTGCATTGGGACAGTCACACGGCGGCTGTAGAGATTTAGGAGCCCCTGGGAAAGGACGAGCTACATGTCTTGGGACACAAATGTTCTGAACAGTGCATGTCGGTGAGCAGCTATCCTCCTCGCCCACTGCAATGATGCTGCTCAGTGCATGTTGGCCGCTCTCCTGGGCCATTCTCCATGGTTGTAGAAGCGGGACCCTGGCAGGAGTAGCTCGGTCCATTGTTGGAACACCTGGGCCAGGATCATGAAGCACGAGGCCAGGACCTTTAACAAGATGGCCGTCTCCTCAAGGGGCTCATCAACAGGCAGCATGGTACCACCAACACCACACACTCAGTGAGAACCCACCACCAGAACCAGTGATGGATCACCACGCAGGTACCCTACTAACCTGTATGTGAATGGGTGGCTTGCCCCAAGGCCTGTACAGCTGTGAATGTGCCCTGCTATAGCACTTGCCCAATCATTTGGCCGTGCACTAACCAACCATCCAGTTGCGGCCTGTGCCTCCTAGCCCCATGCCCTGTGTTCACAGCACACCCACACCATGCCTCACACATCCCGTTGGTCAACGGCCATCCCAAGGTAATGGGGACTGCTGCCACGGGTGAATTGCACAGCACACACTCCTCCCCTGTGCTCTGCACATACACCCAGTAATGGGCACCATCACCTATGTTCTAGCTCTGCTCTCTGACACGATCACCTCTCACCCACCGCACCTCAACCACCTCTGTCTACATGCCACACCCAGCCAGTGGAAATGGTCCACATATGTACTATGGCAGACCATGCTTGGTGGCCATTGATTGGTGCAGTACTGTGGGTGTGTTCCGTGCACCTGGTAAGGATCCCTGCTCACTTGGCTGCCAGCACATCCCCCCACCACCACAGACCGCCTGAACATGGGGCTGCAATGTGGCCAAGGGGGCCTACCTCCCCCCCATGACAGTGACGTAACTCTGTGCACTCAGTGGGCAGGATGCATCCGCACCAGCCCGGTATCTATCACAGTGAGTGAAGGCCATGGCATTGTGCAGCCGTGCACAATCAAGATATGCTTCATGGAGTGCCTCATTAGCTCCATGCTAGGGGCAGCCGTGGCCTTGGTAATCTGTCATTACTAGCACTGGAATGTTTCTACCTGGTGCATGGGTCAGGGATTCACAGGGCCTAGCAGCCTGCCCACTATCAGCTGTGTATGGTCTCCCACCGGTTAGTGTTGCGCAGCTCCTCACGCAACGCTCATTCACAGCCACTCTCTGTTGAACCCCTGTGTAATCCAGCAACCACCCCTTGAACCGGTAATGGCAGAGTGTGGAACAGGCCCTGAGGCCGGTGGTGGTGCCAGAGAAGAGTGGTTGCCATGTGCCAACATGCTTTTAGGAATGCTGTGGCAGAGCCACAATGTCCAGCTGCTGATGGGTGACCCCCTGTTGGTCGCGGATGGATTCAATCTCCTGTCACGGTACATGTGGGTGATGAGCCATCTATTCGAGGGTGCCAGAGGTGTGCCGGTGAGCTTGGCTTCACCCTCCTGCAATAACCTCTTCGGGGGCACCCAGCCGCCATTGTGCCATGAACCGCACAGGAGATCATGGCCGTCTGCCTGGTGGCTGCTCGACCCGAGTATGGACTTGCCCTCCAGACTGGGGGTCCCCCTGTTGCTACCGATTACACCGGTATCCTACTGCATGCCTGTGGCATCTTGCATCCGCAATCGGACTGCCAGGCCCTTCTTGGGGAGCTGGGCCTGCAATGTTGGTGAAGCACTCCTGACCGGGACCCCTACCGCATTCGAGCTGGGCGCCCTGAGATCGGTGCTGAACCTACCAGATGTCAGGACTCCAGCTGTCATGGGGAACCACCTCCTGCCCTGGTTCATGGTGGATGAGCCTATGCATTCCCGGGGTTTCCGCAGGGGGCCTATTTGCCTGGGAGGGTCTTGTCCTGGGACCGATGTTTCATGAGTACCCTCCGGCCTCTCCCTCAGCTGGGTGTCCCAACCACCCGCTCCATGGCAACTTGTTCCCCGTGACTGTGCTGTGCCTTGCCTCCTCTTGGACAGTTCTGCTCCTCCCCACTGTGTTGTGCGACCTGATGGTCAGTTGCCCCGTTTGCCAGACCCCATCACTGCTTCTGTATAGTCCTGCCTCCATCCCTGTAGCGTTAACGAGTGCCTCCTTCCCTCTTGGAGTGGGTGCAACGATGGCCCAGGTTGATGGTTGCGTGGAACACCCACAGGCCCCTGAGCACCCATTCCCTGGCCTCTGTTTGACAGTACCCCCCCTTTCACCCCATCACTAATAAAGACCTTGCCCATGACTGTACATCCTACTGTGCTTTTGTGACAGTTTGCCGCTCTGATCGCCACTCCCATGGCTGCAGCCTTTCCTGTGCATGTTTGTTTGTGTGATCGTGGTCTGGGGGGGTTCCTGTTAAGCAACCTGTGTTGTGTGATGCGTTCCCCTGGGGGCTCCCTAATGAATGGGGGGTTCAGCTTGTGCTGTGGTGGGGGCCCGACATGTTCCGTTGACAGCACTGTCCTTGATCTTCTGGTGGCCACCTGGTGTCCTGCGACTCTGTGCGGGTCCCTGTCCTCTGGGAAGCCCCCTGATATTCCCTGTGGTGTTTTTGTCAGCCACCTAGGTGGCTTGGCAGGCCTGTCGTGGGTTGCATGTGCCACGTGTGTGCTTGTGTTGTCCCATTGCAGTGCTGTCCATTATGCACCTGTACGTGAGTGGGTACTGGGTGCTGGCCCCAATCCCTCCTTAGCAGCTACTGTTGCCCTGGAGGCCTTTGAACAGGCCTAGCACAGTGACAGGCAGGGGTATTGGTTAGCCCCCCTCCAGGGCTACCCTGCCTATCACCCCTCCTGTCGCCCCCTGTTGGTTCCCACCATCTGCACTGTTGGTGATGGATGGGTGGCAGGAGAGATGGGCTACTGACCATGAGTGCGGGCTTTTTCAGGCCCATCAGTTGCCCTCCCATGCTCCTGCTTGATCCAAGCATTTGGGATGCTGGCATGGGTGCACCGTGGTCCTGGTTTGGGGTGTGTGCACTGTGTGCTTAAGGACCCCTTCTGACTCACACCATTTCCGTGCACCCTCTCCAGTCTCCCTTCTAGCTACTCTGGTTGTTTTCCCGGCCATGCTTCTCCTGAGACAGATGGCTGGGCAGCTCCAGCATGTGGCCTCAGAGCTCTGTGCTGGGGCATGGCTGTACGAGGAGATCAGTGGGCGTGCTCTGTGTGTGTGTGGCCCTCCCACCTGGTGTCCGTTTGGGGTTCCATGTTGTTGGGGTCCTTGTACTGTCCTAATAACTCACACCCCCTCTCTCTCCCCCTTAGATCAGGTGATGATTGCAGAGTAGACCAGGGAGCAGGAGGAGGTTCTGCAGCTCCTTCTGCACCTCCTACAGAGGACCGCATCCAGGCAGATTGCTGGAACCAGTTACGGGGTCGGTGTCCCTACTGGTAAGCTGTGGCGGCTTAACTGGAGGTTGGTGTGTTTGGGGGGGTCCCCTCTTGCCATCCCCTGCCAGCCCGGCTGTGCTGTGGGCTTCTGTCCCTGCCACCGTGACCACTTGTGTCCCATTCCCAGCTCATTTTATGGGGGCTTTGGGACTGTGTGTGCAGGGGCTCTACCGGGGGCTTTAGTGTTTGTGTTGGGTTCCCCTGCTGCTTGTGGCCCCTGGTCTTCTTCCCTGTGCCCCTTCCCGACCCCCACTGGGGTCCCCCTGCCTCCTTGGCCATGCAGCCATTCCCTGTGTGGTTGTGTTCATGGTTGTGTGGGGGGGGTCCATGGCGCCCAGCTATCTGTGTGAATGTCATGGGTGTTTGCTCGGTGTTTNGGCTTTAGTGTTTGTGTTGGGTTCCCCTGCTGCTTGTGGCCCCTGGTCTTCTTCCCTGTGCCCCTTCCCGACCCCCACTGGGGTCCCCCTGCCTCCTTGGCCATGCAGCCCTTCCCTGTGTGGTTGTGTTCATGGTTGTGTGGGGGGGGTCCATGGCGCCCAGCTATCTGGCCTCTGTCACGGGGCTGGCCGGGGGCCACTACTTTGTGTCTCCTGTCATCCCTGCTCCCTTCTACCCCGCCTGAACAGGGTCTGGCAGTTTAGGGGCGGTGCTGCGTGACGCGGCTTCTTTTGCCCTCAGTCAGCCATGTTGTCCCGTCACTGTGCTGGGCAGGGATTCCCCACCGTTCGCTGTCTTGGCTGTCTGTGTGAATGTCATGGGTGTTTGCTCGGTGTTTCCCAGGGTGGGTGTTTGCCCAATGGGTGTGTGCCGGCCCCTCCCCTTCCATCCCACAACCCCCCACTGCGCTGTCCATGTGAACGTTTCCCGTCTCGGCGTCGCCGGGTGTTTGCTGGGTGTGTTCACTCACCCATCTACACCCACTGGGCCGGCGGTGGCATCCGTGTAAAAAAGGCTTAATTCTGCTTATCCACACTCAAAGGAAAGTGAACAGGAATAGCAATCTTTAGGCTAATATAACTTCAGATGTCTCATACATCTTCTAACAACCGCACTGTGTTATGCATAGTATCTAAGTATTATTTCAGCCCTGGCTGCTCTGGATTTGATGCTCTGTCTTATGCTTGTTTATTTGTCTGATTTGAGGGCAACATAAAGTGCCATTGGTAGAACTTTTCACCATACAACCACCTTTAACATCTTGCTCCAGGTTCTCTCTTGCTCTTGTTGCTAAATTCATGTTTCTGTCTGAACCGGGTTTTGGAAAATGTTGTCACCTCTTGACCTCAGTGGGCTGTTGAAAGACTATGCATTCATAACAACTCAAAAAGTCAATTTAATAAATGAGAGAGTGCAGTGAACTATACAGGTGAGAAGATTTCAATCTCTCTCTACCCAGGAGCTAATGTCAGCACAGTGGGCACTCAGAAACTCATTCACAAAGACAAACACTTGTTGCCGATGTGATGGGCAGTACCATCAAAACCTCTGGGGACACTGTCACTAAAATATCAACGATGAATGATGTCATTTTATTTCCTTCTCACCACTGTAATAGAACACGCAAGGGAGTTTGCACATGCCTCTCTGATGCACAAACGTCTCACCATTACATTTATTATAATTTTATAAAAATATTTAGTAATTTCATTGATTCTAAATGTTTATAATCTTAATGGATTTCTAAAACCACTGGCATTTGGTGGCAGAATGTGTTATATCTTTTTCTGTAAACACAAATCTAACTTCATAAGGAAAGCACCCAAAGAACTAATGTATACCCAATTAGGTTTCTTTGTATCTACTTTGTCAAGTTTATCAGTTGTTGATTCTTATGAATATTAAATATTAAGAATTTCTGCAGGAAGATTAAGAAGTTTCAGAGATGACTTGAGTATTCATAATGCCCAAGTCAAAACTTTTACTTTTGTAATTTTTGCTTTTTCCTATTGTTTATTTCTCCTTACATTTTTTAATTTGGAATAGACACACACTGTGCGTGTCAAGTTTAGAGCTGAAATAAATAGTACATTTATTATCCACTGTTAATAACTGCCATTCTGGGTGGTTTGATGATTAGCCAGCCATTAACCAGTTACCAAAATGGCTAACCAAAAACCGAATAACCAGTTAATACTGCAGTGGTCAACTGGTTTACCACATTACTGAATTACCAGCATAACCAAACATTACTGTTACTAGTCTGAAACCAGGTCTGGATAGGAGGGGGAAGGGGAGTAAACCTTAAATGGCAAAAAAGGAATTATGGGCAAGGTCGTAAATGGCAATATGGTAAACAGCACCCTGAAATATTAAATGGTAACGCAGTTAACTGGTTAAACCACTGCATACTAAATGGATACCATTTGGTAACTGGTCCTTGCTAGATCAGATACCACTATCAGTTTCCAGACAGTGATGGATAGCCATTTCAGCTCTAGGTCTCTGGCCAGACTGATGTGGGGACAGAGCCTGGTGGTGGGGCCAGTGAGCAGGAAGCAGAGTTGCAAGCAGGGCAGGGTTAGCTACTAGCCAGGCTCAGCTTGTCTATGCCATAGGATGTACCAAAGACATAGTCAAACATGCTGAGTCAAAGGTCAAATGATCCATCAGTCAAGGGGTGCAGAGACTAGACCAGGAACCAGGAAACCCAAGAAGCCAGGGTCAGGATACCTGGAACAGGAATGTTAGTCAGGAAGCCAGAGGCAGGGAATGCACTCAGGGAACCAGGAACAAGAACACAGAGCTCAGTCCTCAGTAGTAACATGTTTTCTAGCCTTCTGGTTGCTGGGAACACTTCTAGCTTGCTCTGTTAACTTTTCACAAGATTCCTGGACTTATCAGGTGCCCATGGCCTGGCAGCCACTCAGGGCCGTGAAGGCCCAGACGTCTTGGAATCTATGCTATACAACCAGGCATCATCACCCTCTATGCTTCACTAGCACAGCTTAGTGGCACAGTAGCAAAAAACCCTGCTTCTTGGACCCCAGACCAGGAGCTCCAAAGAATTCTGACACCCTGTTCTGTTAAATTAAACCATGCGCTGCCGGGCTTCGTTTTCAGATATTTAGCAATGACCAAACCCCAAGCATCCATGTTTTCTGTAGGTGGGAGAAGTGGTTGTTGTGGATACTGGTTTAACAACCATCTTCGGTCTTTGTGGGAGAGACAAGCTCACCTTTTTGTGACTAGTATCAAACCGTCTTGAATAAGGTCAGGTTTTGTATTATGCACATAAATTGATTGTGTGCATACTGCATTGAAACCACATTCACATAATGTGCATATTTTGAACATGGGAATACAGCACATCAAGGAATGCACAGGAAGCCTCTGTTACTCCTCCAAGACTCCAGAATACATATCAAAGCACGAGAAATATGCATGAATGTAACGTGTGAATGCTTATAATGTGCAATCTAAAATGTGCATGGAGTTCAAATGCGGAGGAAAGTTAAATGTGTGAATGGGGAATTGCAAATTGCAATGCGCATCTTGAACAACCAGATGAAAACAATGCAGACTTTTTTATAACATGAGAAAGTGCCCTACTTAGCCTGGATACCATGTTTTCACCCAGAGGCTATGCTTAACAATTGCTGGTTTCACCACACCTTAAAATCAAGCCAAATTCTGGGTGAAATCGAGGTTTAGCATGGTCAAAAATGTCATGTTGTCCTATTTTAAGTTTATATTACCAATAGCTGTGTGAACTCCTTTTAATAAATAGCACAGTTCACCCAAATCCTCCTGGTCCTCTGCCTCTTAAAGACGGATCACACACAGTGGGTGTTTTCAGACGTTACGAGGCCGATTGGCCCCGTACCGAAAACAACCAAATCATCCCCCGCCGGGATGACCCCGTCACGCCGTATCAGACGTGCCGGGGGATCCCGGCGGGGAATCTGGGAGGGGGCGGGGCCGCGCGGCGCAACGTGCTGCCTCACGGCCCCGCCCCCTCCACGCTCCCCACCACCCACCCTCTGGGGAGACAGGCGGGAGGCGTGGCCAATGCGGCCGCAGCGTCTGGCCAGATTCGCCACGGCCCGAGATCCCGCCGGTGATCCCGGGCCATGGCGCCCGACCAGACGTGATTTTTTTTGGTTCCCGCTGTGGATCACTTTCACCACGCTTCCTGGGAAAGTCCCCTGGCTAGCCCGGGAAGCGTGGTTGAAAATGACCCCGTGTGGGTATTGACCGTGGTGAACATCTGGCGGCCGCCCAACAGACGTTTGAGGCACAGTGACCACAGGTGGGTATTCACCGTGATTCACTGTGATCTCGTAACGTCTGAAATCACCCAGTGTACAAGAATCAGATAACCGTCACTGAACTGAATTTATCTAGAATTTTAAAGTGCACAGTGACACTTCATAAGAATTTAGAGCAGGAAAAAAACCAATAGATCTGTCCCGGGCCCCCTAAGTTTGTGCCCGGTCGACTTCCAGATACGGGGCCGGCCGGGCGGGGAGCCCCCCTTTCTCTCCAGGGTGCCCCTTTGAGGAACAGGGACAACACCCTGCCCTCCTGAAGGGACACTCCGCAGGCCAAGGCCTGGGCCTAGGGTTCCGCGCCCCCCTCAAGGCCCTCCTTCCAAACCTCCAACCTCTCCGTGCCTTGGACTCCCCTTTTCCCCGTGTCCCCAGTCCTGCTCGGCTATAGCCACAGTCCTCTCCCGTGCCCCCCTGCACCGCCGGATCCTCTTACCCCCCCGGTGTCTCGCCCTCGTTCTCCTTTATGCTGCCTACGCCTCTTCCACAGGTGCGTCTGCTTCCCTCCAGCTTTGGCAGGGCGCTCCCTGATGACATCATCGGCTCATCGCTCCCCACGATTCCCAGCTCTGCCCCTCCTGTCGGGTGGCTCCTCCCTCCCGGCGTATCCTCTCTATCAGCGCGAGGCTCTTCCCCTCTGCCGGTCCGCCTCTCGTTCCTGCAGCCTGACAGGGCTACTGCCGGGGTCGGGTAAGCCTCTTCATCCTCGCTGAGTTCCCCGCGTCCCTCTGAGGCATTGGGGCCCGGGCCGCCCGGTCTGTCACAAGATCTTTGATAAAATTGCAGCAGTAGAACAATTTTAGGCAAGGTAGGTGGAATGCTTGAAGAAAAGGGGGGGGGAGGAAATTAGCCACAGAGGAAGGGGAGGGGAGGAAGGGGATAAGGGGTGTGTGTTGTATTTTCTAATGGATGGAGACAAAGTAGTTCAGATAATATCTTTAATTGGACCAACGTCTGTTAGTGAGACCATGCAAGATTTCAAGCCATACAAGACCCTTCTTCAGGCATGTATGTAGTCAGAAGGTTCTTGGCACTTGATCAGCAGTCAGGGCCTCCTTTGCTAGTTCTCAATTGAATACACTACCTCCAGCACTGTATATCCCCAGAGGAACAGAGGTCTGGTACCAGACACATTTGTTTGTTTGCCCCTGCTTAAAAGAACACTTTTCCTTTTGTTCAGTGGCGGCTGGTGGGTTTCGAGGTTGGTGGGGCAGTAAGGCCGGCGCAACCTTATTCCTGGCAGAGTTCTAGGGTGGGGCTTGTCCATTGTAGGCCAAGCTTGTACTACCTAGGGCAGGTGTCTGCAAAATTATTCCAAAACCTGATCAAATATTTAACATATACAAAACCTCAGGGCCA
>QEPC01005106.1:1715148-1726270 GCA_003113815.1 Sphenodon punctatus | reverse complement strand
GGGGGGGGGGCATCTCCTTTGCTGCTTTTCAGCTAGGGTTGCCACTTATGCACATTTTTAAGGGACACTTATGAAAATACATGTTGCAGGGCCTGCATTGGCACCTCAGGCACTAATGCAGGCCCTGCAATACATATTTTTCATAAGTGTTCCTTAAAAATGTGCATAGGTGGCACTGGCAACCCTATTTTCAGCAGCAGCTCTCTAAGGCACTGGGACCAGTGGCAGCTCTGGGAGCCCTAGACAACAGCCTAGGCCAGTTGTCTGTGGGATGCAGGGAATTAGGGATGGGCGAACGTGGTTTGGAAGTTTGGAGTTTGGCCCGAACTCAGCCTGTTTGGACGACCAAACCGAACTTCTGAACCGAGCGCTCGAACTTCCGAACAGTTTGGAAAAGTTCGGATGAGTTCGGGGGTGGGGAAAACGTGACTTTGGGTGGGAAAAATGTCACTGGAAGGGGGAGGCAGCTGAGGAGCAGACTTCCTGGCACCAGGGGTGGACACCAGGGGTGGTTTCAGGGCCAAAAATACCAATACCGGAAAAAAATTGGTTTCTGTTTCAGTACCAATAGCACTTTTTAAAATGTTCGACCAGGTTGCCGAACCGAACAGTCAAACCTGAACTTGGGTTTCGAACCAAACGTCTGAACATCTGAATGGCGTTCTATTCACCCATCCCTACAGGGAATGGTTTCATGGGCCTCATTCTGCACCCCTTAGTGCCATGCTTGTTTTTGAAAATTAACCCACCAGCTGACTAAATACATTTATAGTAGGAGCCTAATACAAGTCCTTTATCTCATCACTATTACAGTATCCTGTATATAACTATTATATAATGCAATCAAATAGGATCTGAAAACACTGGAATAATGCATGATATTATGCATCACAACTGTGCGCACCAGAACTAGAAGGGGGAAGATATTTTTGAACTGGATCTTTGCCATTCCAAAAACTCACATGTCAGAATTTAAGCTACAGCTATAACGAGTATATGCAACAGTACAAACTGAGAGTTAAAAAGAGAACAGTGAGACGCAAGGTATTGTTTACCAGCACTCCCTGTCAGCTAACTGAGCATCCGTTACACAACAGCTGGGCCACTGGCAAGAGAAAAGTAATTAATCATTTAGTTGTGAATGAAGGCATGCCTGAAAGCAGAATCAGTAGGCTACAGGCCAGTAATCCACATGAGATTAGTGATGAAACACTAAATAATGTTCCAGAAGAAACTCAGATACTAGCGGCTCAGACACAACCAGCAAGGGGTTTTGCTTTTTAAGATTTGCTACCCACTAAACCATACAGTGGTGGAAAATATATCCAAGAAACGCATAAAGTTTGCTTTGGGGCTTGAGGCTAATATTGATGGAGGGGGAATCAGATAAGAAGCTGGAAAAGTTATATTAATATTATTATTATTCTTCCTTCTCCCTTATATGCTTTGGAGATGTTGATCCACGTCGAATTGTCACTACATGAATGGTGGTTTTTTGCGGTCAAAATAAGAGGTAAATTGATAACCTGTGGTAAAATTTAAGGAAGGACATGAATTGTAATATCAGAATTTTCTTCTTCATTCCTTCGTCATTGCCACACTGATTTTTTTCCCTTCAAAAGAATTTTTTTAGAAGGCATGCAGGAGATTTGTATGAAAAAATTCACAATGGGATTGTTGTCATTTCAGATGGATTACCTCTCAGAGTATCAGTCAGTGGTAATTCGTGAATGTGTTTTGTAGAAAGAAAACAATTTACGAACCTGAAATGGACCTGTATACTATGCCATGTTGTTGTGGTTTCCCAACCAGGCAGGCTTTCAAGGCTAGACACTTGTGAGAAAGCATTTTAAAGAGGAATAAAGCAGAGCTGGAAAATTGGATTTCATTTGCCAATGAAAAGACTTTTTCAATGTTCTAAATGAAATAAGTAAAGCAGCTGAACCCATCTGAACCTCTTGAGAGGACAGGACTTCTCTGTCACCAACAAGACCATATTCACACAAAACAGAGAAAACCCAGTAGTAAACTACCCCTGGGGAAGGCTAGTCACTCAGGTAGTTTATTTGGTAGTTAAGTCCATTTTATTCCTCCCCAGGTGGTTAATTAACTTCTGCTCCATGCTATTCGGATAACAGCGGCCACACAAACATTTAGCCTGTTGTTGTGGGCACTTTCACAGATGCAGGAATGCATTTTGAAGGTCCAACTGGAGAGGGGATGCGCATGCAAATCAGGCATATCTTTGATCATGTGGGAATGCCCAGAGGCATGTGACTGAAGCTTTTATGTGCGCTTACAAGGGCGGTTGACCGAGCTGGTCGCACATAAAAGCTTCTATCACAGGCCTCTGGGAATTCCGACTTGATCAAAGATGTGCCTGATTTGCATGCACATTCCCTCTCCAGATCTTCAAAGGAAGCATTCCTGCATGTGTGAAAACATGTCCTGAGGGGCAAAAATACCATTCTCCATGCAAAGGGAGACTGCTCCTATGCAATAACTGGGAGAGGGAATTAACTAGCCTCCCTGTTTGAGAAACCACACAAACAGACGTTACCTTTGGATAAACTGCAGACCTAAACTTGCATGCCAAACAGCACCTCAGTGAGTCAGTCACTTTGTTTGCAGGTTGTATCATCTTGTTCATTCCATCTCTGAATGAAAGGGAATGCAATAGTGACTTAGACAGCTGCAGGCTTCTACCTGAGCATAGCCATTGGCTAGACTGGCCCCTTAAGCACCACCTCAGGAATACCTACCCTTCATTCCTGAGCAGATATGTAGCTAGTCCAAAGGCTAGACCCACTTGAAAATGACAAACTTTGTGATATATTTTGAAACAGACAAGCAAAGGTAAGAACAATAATTATTGAAATGTCTAACAGGGAAAGATGTGAAGAGTTTCCTGTTGCCAATAACATGCTCTCCCCTCCTCCCCCCCCCTTTTTTAAAAAAACCATGAAATACCTTTGTGCAGACTTCAGTATATTGGGATTTTATAAACACATGCAAGAACTTNCCCCCCCCCCCCCCCCTTTTGTGGCTTTTGGAGATATACTGTTGGCTGACAAAGGAATTTTCTCCATGTGTCAATTAGATTGTGTAAGGCAACTACTACACATGCTAATTTAGTGCTTTCATTTAGGGGATCTGAAGAGAAATTAGCACTGATAAGCCTAATGGAATCAGCATTACATCTAAGTGAGTGCCCGAGCTCAGAGAAGGAAAGGTATTTTTGGAGTAGAGAGTGCTTGACAGCTAGGCAGTTAAAATACTGTGGATTTCACTGAGGAAGTTACAGGCTAAAAAGACACAGCACTGGTATAAACCAAGACTCCAATCCTGCAAGCATTTATATGCACATAATCCCTTTGGAGTCAACAATACAATACAATACAAGCATTTACATAGATATTTTCAAGAATGGGGCTCAAACACCCAACATCTATTAGCAAAGCAAAGGAATAACAGGAAATGTATAAGAACATGAATATAGACAGATTATGAGACTCCTTTCTTCTCTCCAGAGCCTAGGAAGGAAAAGGGGTAACGTGCCTGCCTGAGTCCCAGGGCAAAGAAGGGAGAAGAACCATTGTGTTACATGAACCATGCAAATAATTAAGACAGGGGGATGGGGAACTTCTGGATCATGGGCCAAATGTGACCCAGAGCTGATTCTTATTTTATTTGACCTCTTTTCATTTCCTAGGCCAGGCAAGTTGATTCAGTCTCTACCCCCAAAGCACTGAAAGAGTGAACTCAGGAGAAGGGAGCAGAGACGAGGGCATACACTCAAGGATAGGGGGTGGATCCATGACCATAGGTCCATGATCGAGACCCTCCCTTTCCGCCTCCCTCCCCAATCCTAAGCACATCCTTTAAGCACACCTACACCCAATTCCTATTCAGGCCCAAGCATGTATTAACTTTCAAAGTGGGTTACAGGAGCAAAAAGGTTCCCCACCCCTGAATTAGTGACTTATTCAGATGTGACACTAGACTATGTAGCAGCTGTCCATTATTCCATAGGAGCACTGCAGTGTTCAGACATAATGTGAGGAGCAGTGAAGGGAAGCTATTACATAGCAGAAGGTTACTGTACAGTGGCCATTGTCACATCTGAATACTTTTTTGAAAAGAATTCCACCATCCACTCTCCTCCAACCATCCCATGAGTCTATGCTGCTGAAGACCTCACTCTCACTGATGGGCATGTACATCAATCACGCCAACCAAGCGGTGTCACATCTGAACACTGCAATTTAGAGGTAGTGAGGGGTTATGTACTACACAGTCTATACTATATAGCAACTCACCCTTACTGACAGCATGTCATCCTGATTCTGCATGATCTAGTACTAAGAGTTAAAAAGACTGTTCAAACTGAGAGTTTTAAAAGTTTAATTTAAAAAATCCTAATGTTTAATTAATGTGCCTTAATTAAAGATGCTTTTTGCACCAAATTTGCCCTACAGATTGCTTTGCATTCCAACTACAGTGTAGCAGCAATTTTAGATTTGGTTCCAAACCAGAGGAGAGGAGATGGGGCCTAAGGCCTACCATAATTGTCCCATCCAAACCAGAGACCCAAGCCCTTCTTCATACTCCCCTCATCTCCTCCATACATGCCTCATCATTCTTCAGGTCCCATCATCCCCTTGGAAAAAACCCAGCTTCCACCCCCACATCCCTACCACACTCCCATACACCCCAAAACCTTCCCTGTGTCCTACTCCCAGTGCAAGTAGGAGAAAGATTTCTTGTTTTGAAATTTGATAGCTGCAACTCTTCTGCATTTCCTGTTTTTTGAGAAGTTGAGAGTTCCATACTATATGCCCAAATGAACCCCAATAAGGGAAGCTTGGACATACCTTGTGGAGAAGCTGACTTTGTCTCTTTCGTGGTACAGTAGCCCTGTATGAGAGTCTCTTTGTGTCTGGTGGAGACTCCCCTTGCAGGCTAATTGTACCAATACTGTTATGAAATAATTGTATTCCTGCTTGAAAATGTATGTAATATACTAGGGGTGGGAATACCGGTTCTCCCGGTAACCGGTATTACCGTTTTTCAGCAATACCGGATTTAAACCAGCAATCTGGTAATACCGACTGGCCAGCCATACCAGATCTTTTTAATGGTGCTGGTTACCGGACCTTTTGAATTGCTGAAGGTGGCAGTTTGGCACAGGTTTTTGTTATGCAGAAAGTTTGTTTTTACTTGAGTCCCTTCCTGCCCCCTCCCAAAGGTGCAAATGGTTACATTTGGTGCCTTTTTTTACCCTGCCTTGGATTGGTTGACTTTTTTGAAATCAAAAAAGTCATCCAATCCTGAAGGTTTCCTTAGGGGTATGGGTACTTGCCTGGCTGCTGGCCAATAATCTTGGTTTTGTTTTTCTTTCTGGGGGACCTTCTGGAGCTTGTGCTTGGCCAGCCATTTTACAGCAGGCTTGGAGACTGGAAGGATCCACAGACTGCTGGAGGCGTGCATGCGTGTGTGCAACTGTTGGTAAGATTGGGGTTCCCTCTTTCTTTGTGAGTTAGTACAGGATCCCCTTGGTGCCCTTAGCAAGGGGGATGGGGAGAGTAGTACGTGGGTACCCCTAGACTTTTAGGGATAGCATGTGGGGGGGTGATGGTAGTCTGCAGGACATGTGCTGTGGGGACTGGACAGCATGGTGGGCAAACTGGGCATGCCATGATGAGAGTTTCCACTGGCACAGGGGGTGGGGAATGGTGACCTTGCCACCATGGTGTGTGTGTGGTTTTGTTGACTCTAGCCCTATCTTGTTTTCGGGTGTGAGGGTTCCCACCGCCCTGCTTGTGCTGGCAATGTGGTGGGTGCCATGCTTTTTGGAAGCTCTGCCAGTGTGGGTTGGGGAGAAAGGCTTGGTTGTGCTTTCGTTCAGGTTTGGGGGTGGGGGGGGTCCCCAGTTGCCAGGCCAATGATGTGGCCTGTGTGCTCTGCACTAGTGAATGGCTGGCTGCTGAGGCTTTTTTGAAGCTCAGGCAGTGGGGGATGGAGGAAAGCTGGCTGCCTGGCTGTGCCCGCTTCTCTTGTGTTGCCTTGGTTTGCCTGTGTGTGTGGGGGGGGGCTTTAATTTTAGTTGCGGTGTCTGGCTGAGGGGTCTATTTTATAAGACTGCAAAGGCAATTGTGTCTCCTCTACCCTCAATCTTCACTTTGCTCAACTAAACACTGGCTTTCTTGTCTGAGGCTTTTTTGAAGGTCAGCCAGTGGGGAATGGGGGAAATCTGGCTGCCTGGCTGTGCCCACTTCTCTTGTACATTCGCTCAGGTTTGGGGGTGGGGGAATTTCCCAGTTGCGAGGCCAATGGTGGGGCCAGGCAACTGTGCACAACTCAGTGCATTAAAATATTTTTTTCTTTTTCATCCACCAGCCACTGGACTGTGTTGGACTGTATAGTTGGCAATGTTGAATGTCACGTGTGAGTAGCCAGCTGCAGGTAAGCAAGCATCAAGTGCATTACTCTCACACCACACCACTTCTACCCCACACCCCTAGCTCTACCCACCCCACTCACTCTACCCACCCCACTCACTCAAATCTTCTGTACTCTACCCACCCCCTAGCTCTACCCCACCTCTACACCACACCCCTCACTCTACCCACCCCGTAGCTCTACCCCACCAGTTCTCAGTTAGTTCCCAGTTCACCAGCCCCCAATAGTTCCCCCCAGTTAGTTAAACAACACCAGTTAATCAACACAAACAAACACACACACCTGTTGCTGGTGGCCCTTTCTTAGTGACACAGCTTAAAGATGAGCGGCCATGGAACTAAGAAACTGACCATGAGTGGCAGTGCCGGAAGAGGCAAGAAGCCTCTTCCTCTTAGGCAGCTTACTCTGTCTGGCACAGGGACACTGGAGGTAAGGCCACCTGTGGCCACTTCCTCCAGCACACCAGCTTCAAGTGCATCCAAGATGAAGGTCTCTGGATGTACCTTGAAGCCACCGCAAAGACTGGGATGGGAGGAGTCACAATGCTCTTGTGATTTCCACATTCGAGTTAGCTAATAAATAGGCCAACTTCCAGCAACCACCATTCCAATGTTCTTTCCCTTTTAGAAACGGAGTCACAATTTTGGATCTTAGTCTTTCATTATATGGACAGTCAAACATATAGTGCTCAAGATCTTCAATTTTCATCTGATGACAGCTACAAAACCTCAGGTTATACATAATTCCCTTATATCTCCCTTCCAAAACTGTGGAGGGAAATAGTTGCATCCTCAGATGGGTGAAAGCAGCTCTGACCCCTGTATTCTCAATAAATGATAAATACTCTTCATACATGTACAGAGTTTTATATTGTGCAAATCGCGGTGCAATTGAACAAGTTTTAACTTGAGCCATATCGGCTTGGATGAAGTTATCACTAGTTCCATCTTCCAAATGGGCTCTTGCTTTGCCAATATGGCAGTTAGCTAACTCAGAGGTGGACAGACTGTAAGCTTGTATCAGACCTTTGGTTTTATCAGCCCACAAAGCTTTCCCCTTCAGTGTTTTTTGCTCAATCAGACACAATTTAGGTAACCTGGAGTCACTCATGTAAAGAAGGTGTATCCAATATCTAAATATAGTTGATTTGATCTTATGTTCAACTGAGGGCACACCAAGCTCAGTCCTCACCATACTAGGAGGAGCGGAAGGAGGGACACCCAAGACCCTTTTGCAAATTTTCAGTTGCGCTATTTCAAGCCCCAGGGTATAAGCATGCCCCCAGACCAGAGCTCCATGTATCATCTGCGCAATCGTTTACAATTAACAAAATGAATAAGGGGTTTAACGAGTTTAGCCCCAGCTGTTCTCCAGAATTTCAGGATTCCATTAGAGGAAAGATCAGATTTCAGCTTTACCAACTCTAGATGTTTAGTCCAGCCACCCAGATAATGAAATAATACCCCAAGGTATTTATAAGACTTAATTTGTTCTATGGGATGCAGCCCTATTTGCCGTTTTCTGGGATGGAAATGGTTGGCAAATACCAACACCTTTGTTTCAGAATAATTTATTTCTAAGTGGTTTGCTTCACAATAGTCTCACAGTGCATCTAGCGAACATCGCATACCTACCTTTGTAAGTGCCAGAAGGACCATATCCACATAATGCCAAGATATGCCTCTGGCCAATATAGGGGGATGGCATTGTTTGTTTGATATAAAGCCAACAAGATCATTAATAAAAAAATAAAACAAAAAAGGAGCCAAAACACACCCCTGTTTCACCCCATTAGAAGTTGTAATAAGCTCTGAAATATGGTCATTTTTCATAAGCCATAAAAGAATCTCTGTGCTATCATACAGGATCTGAATCAAAGTTAGTAGCCTGCGATATATATTTGTTTTACTAAGTTTTTCCCACAAAAGGCTTCTATCTATCAAATCAAAAGCGGCTCTCAGGTCCATAAACACAGAGTATAGTTTGGTTTACTTAATTACTACATATTTTGTGATCAAATGGGCCAGGAAAAAGCATTGATCTATTGTAGACTAGCCAGCTCGAAATCCAGCTTGTTCCTCCACCATAATATGGTTGGTTTCAGCCCACTCTTCAAGCTTACCTAATAATGATCGAGGGTACACTTTAGCTATAATATCAATGAGACTTATTGGTCTATAATTAGATGGAATAGACTTGTCACCCTTTTTATATAGAGAGACTATTATGCTGGAGTTCCAGTCCACGGGGAATATTTCTCAGATGATTTATTGAAGTAAATAAGTTGCATAATATGTGTCCACCAGTCAATGTGGAGTCTGAAAAGTTCTCCAGGTAAGGCATCTTAACCAGGGGCCTTGTTGTTAGCAATACTCCTCAATAGAGTCCTGACTTCTAAGTCAGTAATAGGAGACCAAGGGGGATGAGATGTCAATTCTCTTTTCAGATCGCTATGATAATTTATATATCTGCTAAAGATGCCGTCAAAGTATTCCTGCTACACTAAGTTTGAAATATTAGCCTCAGATACAGTGATATCATCTTTAGCCCCATAATTTACAACCTTCCAAAAGGATACCATGTCCTTACTAGCAATGGCTTCCTCCAAAGGAGACATTGATGATTTTGTTTTTTCTTTTTTATCAGCTTTTTATAACTGGCTTTGATTGTAATTAATTCTAAGAGAGACTGGGTATTTTCAGATGTGACGGGGCCAGTATTGCTCCCGTCATGGAATCACCTATTGATTCCCTGCTGGGATCAAAATGGCACAGTCAACAGACATGCCAGCTGATCCCGGTGGGGAATTGGGGGAGGGGGCAGGGCTGCGCGGCTCAACGTGCGGCCGCACAGCCCCAAACCCCCCACACTCCCTAGGCCGCCCGCCCTCTAGGAGACGGACGGGTGCCGCGGCCAATGCAGGCACTGCAGACATCTGCCCACCGGGGCATTGACCACGGCCCGGAATCAGCAGTGGGCACGGCCGCTGATTCCAGGCCATGGTCAGGGGACAGACGTTAGGATGCCATGCTCAACCACAGTGAATTCCCTGTGGTTGAGCGTGGGAATGTCACGTCTGTTGACCTGAACGTGAGCTTCCCGCCGGGTGTTCGCCCCCATGAATCACGGGCGGGAATCTCTTTGACCACGCAAACGGCGATGGTCTGGGCAGGACTGCCATTTGCATGGTCAAAGAGATTCCTGCCCGTGATTCATGGGGGTGAACATCTGGCGGGAATCTCTTGTCAGGCCAAGAGACATTACGGTCCCTTGCTCACCATGTGGGCATTCACCGTGGTTGAGCGTGCGATCATAACATCTGAAAATACCCACTGAGAGGATTGATCTACTTTGGCATGTCTGGCTTTCTTGTTTAGGTCTGATTTGAGTCTCCTACACTAATCATCAAACCATGGTGCAGTACTGGAGAAGGTATTAATTGGATGAGGGGCAAATATAATATCCTTAAGATATTTTGTTATTTTGAAAAAAAGAGAATTCAGGTCATCCCCAGGGGGGTTAAATTTCAAAAAAATGTCCTTATATAATGCCAAACCATTTGCCAAAAAAAGCTCTTTACTAAGTTCTGTCAGCTTTTTGTTCCACCTTGGGGTCTTTAGACCTTGAGTCAGTAGATGGGCTATTTACAAATTAATTGGGTTTATTAATGCTTGGTCACAGTCAAACCTTTATAGACTATTCTAATGGTTGATGATCGCTACAGCCATAGGCCAAAACTTTACAGTCAGGTGCTCTTTCCACCAACGGCGCAGGTATACAAACATAATCCACTACACTTGTAATAAAGGTCCAATCGCGAAAAGAATCTGAATTAGTCCTTCCATTTAGGATTTTATAATTTGTTTTGTATAGGAATTGGAGAAGCTGTAAACCAGCTGCATTCAAAATTACATCCCTAGAATGTCTGGTGGGGAATAAAAAAATCATCCCCCTCCTCAATCACCAACATTTGAGCAGTCATTGAGACGGAGTTTTCTATTCTAGAGTTGAAATCTCTACTATAATGACTAGAGAATCAGGGAATCTCACATTAGTGGAATCAAGAAACTCTTCTAACTGCTTCCAAAACATAATCCTTTAATAGATGACCCTACCAGGTGGGAGGTAAACATTTACAATAATCAGGGAAGCCTCGAACCCCCAAGAGAAATAAATTATAAGCGTATTCTTGGGGGCATTTTCCAGTTGTCACGCATTTAGCTGATTGACAAATATGACCAGACTCCCAGCTGGCCTACCAAACTTGGCCGTCTTAATGGCCGGGCTGGTCCAAACATTAAAACCTGAAAGCACATCCCAGTAAGAACATCCACTGTGGTTAAATGGGGAGGTGAAGGAGGCTATTAGAGCCAAAAAGGCATCCTTTAAGAAATGGAAGGCTAGTCCCAATGAAAACATACAATACGAAGGAGCATAAACACTGGCAACATAAACGTAAATGTAAAGTGCTAATAAGGCAGGTCGAGAGATTTTGAAGGGAGGCTTACTAAAGAGGCAAAAACAAGCAACAAAAACTTTTTCAAATACATCAGAAGCAAGAAGCCTGCTAGGGAGTCAGTTGGGCCATTAGATGACAAGGGAGTAAAAGGGGTGATCAGGGAGGATAAGGACATTGCAGAGAAGCTGAATGAGTTCTTTG
>QEPC01005106.1:1702651-1713748 GCA_003113815.1 Sphenodon punctatus | reverse complement strand
TTTCACTCAGCGTATAATTGGTTTGTTAACTGCACAAATGCTTCGAACCACGTCTGATTGCTTGGACAAGGTCACTGCGAAGGTTGATGAGATTTTCCAACCAATTTACGAAAGGGGGTCTTTCTGCACAATTAGATAAAGTAAATATTAGATTGGAAAAGATTGTGCAGCTGGTTGGAAGAGCCCTCCCTGGCCCACCTAAAGTACAGCCTGTTACCCCTTGGTGGGTCCGGGGAAGGAGGGCTGTGCGATTGACCCGCAAGATGTTCTTGTATTAGATACTGGCCCATTACAGGATAAAAAATCTTTAACCCCTTATGTTAGAGCCATTAATAAAATTGCTCTGAATATTACTCCTACTCCTCAGGGCAACCTACCCCTTTGGAGTTCACCTCTAGAGGCAGCAGAGCACCTGAGGGTACTTACCCATTTTCCTATCGTTAGCAAGGACATCTTGAGGGTTGATACGCTGGGGGTAAATAAGCTCCAGAAGAGTATTATACTGCATTTCTCTGATGTTAAATTTGTATCTACCATTTGGAACAAACAAAAGTCCTTGCAAGGAATGGGTATTGTTTTAGCTAGTGTTTATATGGGTACGGACCAGTGGAAAAGGGAGGATCTTAATCTGAATAGGAATGCTTTGGAATCTCAGGCTCAGGTGGGAGATGTTCCCCTGGGAAGCTCCTGCTGTGGTTACTCCTCCTTTGATTGACCTCAGGGCTCATGATTCACAGATTGAAGTAATGGAAGTTCAAACAAGCCCTCTGGTAGTCATAAAACTGACCCCTAGAGTATTGCAGGCTGATATTAACCCATTGTCTGTCTCTGAGGTTTTATTGGACAAGTTAATCTTGTTGTCTTGTCAGATTCATGGCTCAGTAGCCAAACTAAGGAATAACAAACCAGTTTCTTCCTCACATTGTAGGAGTACTGTAAAGACACCCCGTGGGGAAAGTCTGGCCTAGCCAACTGTACCCCGGGAGTACATCCTGTTTCTTCTAGGATTTCTTATAATTCTGAGGGGGATTGGCTTGCAGCATCTACTCCTTTGGGAGTGAGACATGATACGGTTATCATAAGTAGTGCCGAGGGCTTATTACAAGATAGCATGCCATCTTTGGAATCTGAGGGAATTGGGTTTTGTCCCTCCCAATGTGGTTCAACAGCAAATTAATTAGGGATTGCTGAGCGAATGGCTGCCAAGCTGGTAAAGCAGTGTATGCCTTTGGTGCGGTTGGATCCTTTGATTCCATTAACTGAGGGTGATTTCAGACGTGACACGGTGAGATTCACCACCAGTGAATCCCACCCCGGTGTCAATTGCATCACCACGGGCCGTGGTGAGTTGTGTGGCCCCAACAGACGTGACAGGGGCAGCACCACCGCCCAGGACCAACCAGAGTGAACCCGGGCCAGGGGAACCCAACAGATGTGACGTGGTGGCCAGAACTGTGTTGGGAGCCCCACAAGGAGCCCCATGCGGTGGGAGCCCCATGAGGGTTACGCAGATGCAAACATGGCCACCTGAAGGCAAATAAAGCCAAAGACAGCGGAGGGCCCCACCCAGGGAAGGGAAACACAAAGGGAGGGGGTGGAGGGAGCAGCAGCGCAAGCAGCGCTCGCAAACAGCGGCTGTACGGAAGGTGCGCGCACTTCAAAAGAGAAGCACGCACATACACACACACGAAGCAGCACACCCGCACAACAAAGGGGTGCCGGGCAGGGGGACAGAGGGAGGCACAAACTAGGGGAGGACAGGGAACCCCACGGTCGGTCAGATGCACAGGAGGGGGGGGCAAGGGGCCGGCACAGCCAGCCCCCCAGGAGGGGGAGGAGGCAGGACCCCAGAGGGCAAGGGGAAGGGGGACCCAGCAGCCCAAGGAGACAGGAGGCAACACAAGGCATAGTGAAGCACAACAGATGTTTATTGAGGACACAAGTGGAACCAGCCCAGCGCAGAGCCATACAGAGTGGGAGCACATGGGGCCAGGGTGCAGGAGAAGGGGCAGCAGCAAGGGGGGCACGGGGCCCAGTCCGGGAGGCAGAGAATCACCAAATTGGCCCACCATGGAGGCCACACGGAGGGGTCCAGGGTGGCAGCAGTGGGTCCCAGGTGAGGGGGTGACATGCAGGTGGGCAGCAGTGGGTCCCAGGGGGTCCAGTCATCCGGAAGAGGCAGCAGGCAGTGGCGTGAGCACTCAGGCCACTGACGTAACGGAGGCGGTGAGGAGGCAGCCGGATGACAGATGGGCCCGGAGCACCCTACACCCAACTTCAGGGGCTCCCATTGGGTGGAGGGACCGGTACCAACAGCAGGTGCACATATCGGGGCCACTGCCACAGTCCCTGGCAGAAGCCGCGCCTGGTCATGTGGAAGCAAATCAGGTAGAAGGACTCGAAGGGATCCTCACAGCTCATCCCAAGTTGCACATTAGAACGGCTGCACACCTCTGACAGGGCCTCCAGCTCCGGCCCNAAACCATAATCGGCTGCAGGGGGCCAGGGCAGGTGGGACAGCTCCAGCAGATGGTAGTAGGCAGCCCCTCAGGAGCACGGATACCCATGGGTAGGACACGGCCATGGCAGGGCCACCCTCACACAGGCAGGTCGCGTATCCCGGGAAGGCACACACACACTGAGAAGAGGCCGTCTTGGCAGGGCTCCATGCTTCTAGGCCCCCCAGCGTGTCCAGTAAGTGCCCCTCAGGGAAGGGGGCGAGCCCCAGTTCCTTACAGTGCATGCGGCAGTTGCCAGCAGTCACGACATAGCCGAAGCGCAGCATACCAAAGCTCAGGCACTGATAGGCATCCGGCCGGGTGGGCAGGGAGTGCAGGCTGCACTGAACGATGGGCGAATGCCACAGGTCACACAGGGCCATGCTCTCGTGGGTGGTCCAGGCATGGACAGAGCCAACGGAGTCTCCGAGCGGGACCTCGGGCTGGGATGCAGCCACAATGGTACAGCTCCTGGAGGGTCTGAGCAGCAGCGGCTGTGGGGGCAGCATGGAATGGCTGCCAAAGCCGACAGATAATGGCTGGATGGGAACAATGGGGCCACTGTGGAGGGATGCGAAGGGAGTGGGCAGCGCACAGCTTCTGGCATGCAAGGCCGGAGAGCCCCACGCATACACACCTGCCTGTGGAGATAGCAATGACTGCATGCACACGCACAGGGAGGGGCAGCGGCCCGAGACCCAGGGGCCTGCTCAGGGTACCCCTGGTGTCGGACCATAGCTGGTACCTTGGGGTGGGGCACACAACCAAGTCGTACCTGGTGCGGGATGTCCGTGAGGCCGGGGAGGGTGAGAGTATGCACCTGTAGGAAAGAAAGCACTCGGGCATGGTTAGGTGTGCTAATACCATTTATTGTGCTCCCCCATCCCTGCCCCAGACCCCAGTACACCCATGTGCCCCTGTGTCCTTCCCACTCGCACCTCCCCTCAGTGGTCCCAGATGCCCCCTCCCCACCTCATCCCCTATGCTGCCCTGCCCCTCCCCTGCTGCCCCTAGGCCATCCCCGTCCCCTGCAACAGGGATGGCTGAGACTACTGACCCCCCCCCATTTGAGGTGGAGGAGGAGGTGCTGTCAGACGGAAGGGCCGGGGACCATGCCCCTGCCTTCTGACCGCCGCACCCGGGGGAGCCCTGTCCGCCTCCCCCCCTGCGCCGCCTGTGGCCGTATCGGGGTCCGGCAGCCTGGCTGCTGGCATCTGATCCACAGTCCCAGGTGCTGTTGGGGCGGCGGGGGTTGCAGCACTGGCAGGGTCTGTGGTACGGCCAGGGGTGCTTGGAGGGGGCGCGGGTCCAGGCACTGGCACAGCACCTGGTGGGGGTTGCAGCACCGGCAGGGTTTGTGGTATGGCCAGGGGTGCATGGAGGGGACGCGGGTCCGGGTGCTGGCACAGCACCTGGCAGGGCTGCTGCCAGTATGAAGGCACTCAAGGCCCCGGCCTGCAGGAGTAGGGACGTGCCCTGCTCCAGTGGGTGGTCTAGTTTATGGCCGAGCTCCTCGGACCGGTGGTCCTGCCAGTTTGAGTGGACCTGGAGTGCCTCCAATTGGCGGTCCATGTCCCGCTTCATCAGCCGCCATCTCTGCCAACAGTGCCTGGTCCCTCCCCTCCACCTGTTGCAGGGCCCTCGTGGTCCCCTCCTCCAGTCGGTGGATGGCTTCCATCATCTCCTCGGTCTGTCACATGCTGGTGGTGACCAGATCCTGTGCTAGGTCCTCCCGATGCCTGTGCGCCCATGCTCGGTGCTGCTGAATCCTCTGGGCCGGCGGTACCGGCAGCGGCCCTACCGTGCCTGGTGTGGCTCTGTAGGGCAATAGATATAGAATGTTATTTGTTTAGCCAAAGGCCATAACAGTCAAACAATAAGACAATACAGCTCAATTAAAATAATTTCAACAGCATAAAAGCATGACTGTTTCCTATTTTACAAACAATTTCAGGGGCAGGAAGACAAGAGGTCAGCTGACACCTTACCCTACTCGGGCTTTGAGCAGCACACTTAGCCCCTTATATTTAAATATAAATATATATATAGTCCTGTTGACTTCTCCCACGACAAATAACCTAACCCCCTCACCCTCCACCTCCTCTGAATCAGCTGGGGCGTGCGTGTCCTCGCCGGCGGTTGGGCTGGGGGTGTGCCGGGCACACATGCCCGAGGTCCCTGGCAGCTCCCCCAGGGCTTCCATGCCCGGTGCCCAGCCATGCCTGGGGCTCTCCGGCTGCAGGGGGGTGGGTGAATATCCGCAGGTCGCTCCTCCTGGGTGCCCCCTCCTACCAGGCGCTGGGCAACTATGGAGCCCTTCCGGTGGAGTACCTGGCTCAGTGCATCCAGGTAGGGGGAGGCCCGTGTCGCCCACCCATGGTGCCAGTTGTTGCCCATGATGTCCTTGAACCCCATTTTCAGTTCTTTTATTTTTGTCCGGCACTGTGTGGGCATGCGGTCATATCCGGCCTCCCCCATCTCCGTGGCTATCTGGGCAAACACCTGCTCGTTCCGGGCATTGATCGCCAGCTCGCCCTGCATCTCAGGTGTCGCCCAGATAGCGATTAGGTCATGGATCTCTTGGAGACCCCCCTGACCCTCCCCTGTGGTACCGTCACCTGGGTGCCGACCCCTCCGCTGCCTCCTTCTCCTCCGTGGCCCCCACCACCTGTCCCTGGCTCCCTCCGGCCTTGGGTTCCTCCGGGGTGTGTGCCCTCTTGCTGGTCTGTTTGTGGGTACAATGGGGGCTGCTGTTTTGGCTCCTGGTGGCTGCGGCCCCTCCCTCCTTCCCCCCCTCCCACCCCCCCCTCTCCCCTGCCTCGACCCACCCGCTCCTGGCTGCACNCCCCTCTCCCTATCCAAACCATATCCCAGATTCCTTGTTCCTGCACGCCTCTCTCTCACAGGGTCGTTGTGGCACAATCCTCCACCCCCCCGCTCCTGGCTGCACCCCCTACCTTCTTCCAGGGTTCCTGCTGCTGCTGCTGCACCTCCTCCTCACCCTCTCACTCCATCCTCCGCACGTTTTCCATCTCCCTCCTCTCCATCGCCTTCTCCACCATGTTCCCCTACTGCTGACTGCCCTTTAAATCTCCCTCCATGTGCCGCTTGTTGTTGGTTGCTTCGCAGCGATGCTGCATGCCGTCACCACGGCCGTGATCATTTCCTTTCACCGCGGCCGGGGGTTTCCCTTCAGATGTTACTTTTCTTTCACCCCTGCTGTGGTGAACATTCACCACACTTCTGGACCTCCTCTCACCCCGACCTCACGAAGCGTGGTTAGATTCACCCGGGGCCTCGTTTGACTGTGGTGAACATCTGGATGCGAGCAAATAGATGTGCACGGCTCTTTCAAAACCCCCCCCCCACGTTTGACTGAGGTTGACTGTGGTTGAATGCCGAAGACGTAATGTCTGAAATCACCCTCAGTCTCCAATACAGGATGGGGTGACCCCCGAGTGTCAGCATGCAGAGCAATGGGTTAGTATAGCAGCACCATCTTCTATTGATTGACTGTATTTTGATTCTGTGGGGGATGGGATTCTGAAGCTTGTTAGTTGGAATATAGGTGGTTGGCCTCAGAGAATTTTGGATACTGATTTTTGGTAAACTGAGGGACTACTGTGACATTCTCCTTATACAAGAAACTTGGGTGGCTAGGAGACTTTGCCTGATTTTGAGGTTTACCATCTAAATGCCCGCTCTGTATGTAAAAGGGGCAGACATAGTGGGGGCTTGGCTTTGTTAGTAAAATCCTCCTTACAGGTAGTAATAACGGAGGTTGGGAGCGACTTATCCTATTTTGGGCTATGGCACTGTGTGCTTACCTCCAGTGTAGAAATTTTGCTGGCTAATGTTTATGTCCTGCCGGCGGCTTCGCCCTATTATCTGGAGGATATATGGTCTTATATCACCCAGCCGATACAGGGTGTGTCCTTGAAATATCCTACAGCTATGCTAATTTTGGTGGGGACATGAATGCACGCATTGGAACGGGGGAGGTCGGTGACACGAGTTCCATCTTAGTCCCCCCGTTTAATAATGCCCGTGTCTTTAGAGATCCCATTGTGTGGCCTAGAGCTTCTAGGCTATTCCATCTTGCAGATGAACTAGATCTTGTTATTCTGAATGGTCGGGTGCCGGGGGATTTGGAGGGCAATTTCACATATCACTCAGCCCGAGGTCAAAGTGTAATTGATTATTTTATGATCTCAGTTAATTCTCTTTTCCTGGTTTCAGAACTTAGGATTTTTATGCCAGTGGAAACAGAACATTCACCTCTGCTTTTATCCCTCAGGATATTTCCTATAAAACAATTGAAGTCGGCTATCCCTGGGGCTGGTCAACATCAGCGCCCGGGATTTGAGGGATGGTGTTCTGTGCGTGTAAGGTGGTCCAGGAATGTGGAGACGTCTTTTCTTAGTTTTATTCAGGAGTCCCAGGTTTTGAGACTCCTTGAACAGATAATTGCCTCCTCTCCTGGGTCCACTTTTGCCTTTGAAACCTTTTCTCATCTACTTGCCCCTTTATTGTCCATAAATAGACCTATTAGTGCATGTGCCCCCCGCCCCCCAAGGTGGTTTGATAGCGAGTGCTCTGTCGCAAGGAGGAAGCTGAGGAAGGCTGTCCGTCTGCAACGGCTCTCCCCATTAACTGAAAATAGATGTCGGGTAGTGAAGGAGAGGAGGGATTAACTGGAATGTGGTTAGAGCTAAGAAAATTGCGTTCCAAACCACTCAATGGGCTAGGCTTCACCAGGCAGCCTTGGCACAAGACTCTAGGCAGTTTTGGTCACTTATTGCGAGTTTTAAATAGGCAAATAGTCAACATCAGTTCTGCCTGGTACCTTTGGATGCCTGGCAGTAATACTATGGAAAGTTGTTTTCTAAGCCAGCGGGTGGCTGTAGGTTTTTGGGACTGAAACCCTTGAATTGTTTCCAGGAGTGGCCTCCAGTAATGCCACAAGAGATTGAGGAGCTCATCTTGTCCCTCAAAAGTGGCAAGGCCCTGGGTTTGGACTTAATTCCCCCTGAGTTATTGAAGTTTAAGGCCGACTGGTGGGCAAATTTGTTAGCTCCTCTTTTTACATAGATAAACGCCGAGGGGGTAATCCAGGTCACTTGGAGGAAGAGCTTAATTGTCCCAATCTCTTAAAAAGGTGATAGGAAAGATCCCTCAAATTACCGCCCAATATGTTTGTTATCAGTGGTAGGGAAGCTCTACTCCAAATATCTTCTGGGCCAGCTTCAAAGGCGGCTGGAGGGAGAACAAATATTGCATCCCGAACAGGCGGGTTTTAGGACAGGGCAGTCCACAGTGAACCATATTTACATTTTGAGTCACTTAACTTCCAAATATTCATCCAGGCAAAACAAGATTCCCGTTCTGTTGTTTTGTGGCCCTTTGGGCCGCATTCGACACTGTAGACAGGGAACATCTCTGGACGAAGCTTAGTGGCACTTCTATTGATGGCTGTTTACTTTATTTGCTAATCCTCCTACATACGTCCACTTCCACGAGTCCACTTCTCGTCATCTGGTTCCTGCACTAATGACATCCCGCTGGAAAGAGGGGTTCGACAAGGTTGTATTTTGGCTCCGACTCTCTAACTTTTATGTTAATGATTTAATCCATTTATGAGGATGCCTAATGATCATGCCCCTATGTTGGGCTCGCACTGGCTACCCCATTACTGTATGCGGATGATATGGTCATTCTCTCACTAACACAGGTGGGCTTGCGACGTAATTTGTTAAGGTCTGAACTTTATCGTAAAAGGGAGAACTTAGCTATTAATTACTCCAAGACAAAGATCATGGTAATTGGTAAATCGCGTCATCAGTATCATTGGCTATTGGAGGGCCATGTCCTGGAGCAGATTAAGAGCTTTAAATACTTAGGGGTAGTATTTTCTAGCTCAGGCAGTTGGCTCTCTCATTTTACTGCAATCAAAGAACAGGCAAGGAAATTGGTGAGCACGATCCTTAGCTTCTTCCATACACAGGGTGGGAGGTTGGTAAGCCCCGCTCTGGCCCTTTTTAGGGCCAAAGTACTCCCACAGTTACTGTATGCCATTGCTGTTTGGGGCTTTTCAGTAATGGAGAAACTTGAACCCCTGCAGATTTTATTCCTGCGTTCAATTTTGGGTGTCCCGAAATCAGTCCCTCAAGTGATTCTTTGGGCAGAATTGGGCATGGCTCCAGTTCGGACTTTAGCCTTGGCTAGCATTTTAAAATTTTGGTTGAAGGTGGAATTGTTTCCACCGCCCCCTAATTCGTTACTGGCCCATGCCCAGGGCATGCTTGTAAAGGACAGGTGGTGTAGTAGGGTGGAACTGGAAGTGGTCAAACTTGGTTTGTCTAGGGATATTTTGTTCTCGATGGGCTGGAGGGGGGCGACCCGCTTGATCTCTCAAAGAATTAGTGATCAGAATCTCCAACTTGAATCTATATCCCGCACAGTTTCGCGGAGTGCGCCGGACTACTGTATTTACAGAACTCCAGCGGATTACCTTTTGAATTGGCCGTCGTGGCCCCTTAGGAGGGCTTTTTCACTGATGAGATTTAATGTATTCCCTTCAGTGATTGTATCAGGTAGATATAAGAGTACACCTTATAATGAGAGAGTGTGCGTTTTCTGTGATAAAGACTGCCCAGAGACAGCCACGCATATTATTTTATACTGCCCAGCTTACTCAGAGCTTAGGGGAAAGTATATTATCTCAATTTTTGGTAATCAATTTTCAGGACTAAGTGATACATTTAAATTGTATTTACTCTTGGACGCGGGTGGTTCTCACTCTAGAGCAGTTGCAATTTCCTGCCTTCAGGTTTTGCTGTTTAAAAATGGTTAAATATGTCGGCTATAATACTTGCAGTTTTAGTGTAAATTTTATATGGGTTGAATTCTGTTTGTTGCCTTTTGTGATTGTGTATTTTAACACTTGTGTATAATTTTATTTTGTATTATATTGTATTTTGTTTGGTTTAAATCTGTCTAAGGTTGTCATAGCCCGGGTGGCTAACAACAACAAATAAAGTAAAATAAAGTAAAGTAAATTGGGTTGTGAAATCTACTGCGAGAGGCTGTGGTAAGGGCCAGTACTATAGCTGAGTTTAAAAGAGGTTTGGACAAGTTTCTGGAAGATAGGTCCATTAGCAGCTATTAGCCGGCCAGGATCAGGTAATATGATGGGAGCTGGGAGAAATCAACAGGGAATGGATCCCCCATTGTGACCTGTTGGGTTCTTCTCCCAAGCCACTGTGATTGGTCACTGTCGGAGAGAGGCTACTGGGCTTGATGGACCATTGGTCTGACCCAGTATGGCACTTCTTATGTTCTTAACATAAGAAGTGCTATTTACTGGGTTGTACTAGTGGTCCATTTAGTCCAGCAGCATCCTGTGTCTGACAGTGGCCAGCCCAGTTAGCTCAAGAGAAGTACATGTACAGATGGTGTGACCCATCTCCTGACTGCGCCCAACTACTGGTAGCCAGGGGTTTAAGCCCCAAGCAGATGTTTATAGCTCTATCCTCTAAGAATTCATCTAGTTTCCATTTCAAGCTAGTTATGGCTTTCACAACTTCCTCTGGCAATGAGTTCCAAACTGTATTGTCTGCTGTGTAAAATATTTCTTCCTTTTGTTTGTTTTAAATCGGCTGCCATTTAACTTCAGCGAATGTCCTCTTGTTCTCTTATTGTGGGAAAGGGCAAATAACAGTTCCCTATTTACTTTCTCCAAGCCACTCATGATTTTATAAACTTCTGTCATATCCTCCCTTAATAGTCTTTTCTCCAAGCTAAACAGTCCTAACCTGTTGAGCCTCTCCTAATATTTTTTTTTAACCTTTTATTAATCTTTTATTAATAAAATGCAAGTACCATCAAGTATAATGCAGAGCATTAATTACAAAATTAATGAGAACGGAAATGAGAAAACAAAAAGATTTCCATAAAAAAACAGGAAATACCAATTGCAACAACTTAAAAACAGATAATTGAAATAGTAACAGAACAAAACAGCACAGGGGAAGAATCAAAGGGCAGGCAAACGTAGCAATGGATACCTGGCCCTAACCTGTTAAATTTTAAAGGCAAACATGTCAAGTTTCTTAACCACCTTCAAGTCTTTGCTTTGAAGAAGCCATGTTAGCTTCTCACGCTTATTAAAAAGGAACTTGGTTCAACAGAGAATAAATCGGCTTCTCAGAGTCTCCTCATATGGAATTCGATCCCTCACTTCTATCATCCTTGTTGTCTCTCTCTGAACTTTCCCTGAATGTTTTCCAGATCTGTTTATCTTTCTTGAGATGGGATGACCAGAACTGCACACGTTATTAAATGTGGGGTTGCACCAAAGATGTATACAGCGGCATTCATTTAAGATACTTTGCTTTTTTGCAATAACTCCTAGTATACTATTCAGTTTGTTTATTTGACTGCTGCTGCACACTGAGGTGATGTCTTCAAGGAACTACCCACAACAACTCTGAGGCCACTTTCAGACATCCCCCCCGCATATTCTGGCTGCAGGGGGGAATGCACAGCCAGGATATGCAAGGGAACAGCTGGTCTGAAAGCCCCCCTCCGTGGTTTTGCC
>QEPC01005106.1:1685199-1702551 GCA_003113815.1 Sphenodon punctatus | reverse complement strand
CCCCCACAGCCACAATATGCGCCGTGGGGGGGGGGGGGCACATGTCTGAAAGCAGCCCAAGATCTTTCTCCAGAGTGGTTACACCCAGATTAGAACTTAGCATTGTATAGTGAGGAATATTTTTCCCTATGTGCCTTGCCTTGCACTTATCAACATTAAATTCCATTTGCCATTTTAATGACTGTTCACCTAGTCATGGAAGATCCCTTACAGTCTGTCTGGGTCTTAACTATCTTGAATAGTTTGGTGTCATCTGCAAATTTAGCCATCTCACTCTTTACCCCTTTTTCTAGATCATTAATTAATATGTTAAAAAATACGGGTCCCTTGAGGCACCCCACTATCTACCTCTCTCCAACTTGCAAAGTGACCATTTATTCCTACCCTTTGTTTCCTATCTTTTAGCCAGCTACCAATCCATGCCAGGACTCTTCCTCTTAACCCATTACTACTTAGTTTGCTCAAGAGTCTCTCGTGAGGGCCCCTGTCACATCAGTTGGTTCACCCCATCCACATGCTTGAGATAAGACTTTCCTTTGCTAAAGCCAAGTTGTTTTTTTACCCATCAAATCATGCTTGTCAATATGCCTAGTCATTCTGTTTTTAACTATGGTCTCCACCAGTTTTCCCAGTACTGATATCAGGCTTTTCAGTAGTAGTTCTGCATTTTGAACAGATTCCCTCCTAGAGTGTTTTCTAACGGAATAGCGCTAAAGCACTGCCATTGACTTACCCCCTCAGGAGTGCAGCGAACCAGTGTGGCTGGGATCCGGCCACACCCCCAAATTAACATGATGGGGGTCTGGCTGCTGGGGAGTGCGGGGAGCTGGATGGACATGCACCCTCTCGGTCCCACCCCCATGCTGCACCCAGCAGCCCGCCTCCTCTCTGATGGGCGGTCATGGTGGCTAATGATGGCAGCCATGGAGCACAGACCCCTGGCCAATCTGGGCTGGGCTTTCAAACATGAAACCCTGCTTTACTCCCAGTTGGGCAATGGGATCCCAACTGTGGAGGCAGCTACCCTGGGTTGTGACTCGGGTAAGTCCCTGAGTTACAGCCTGGGCTAGCCACCACCATGGTCAGGATCCATCTTGTGCTAACATCCAGCAGACACAAACTTACGCAATGGTGGCCCGCAGAGTAAAGCTCACTAAAGCCGGCCCCCATTACGTTTGAAAACACCCCTAGTTAACCTACCAAGGGAGGATGGTAACAGTGGTGCATAACGGTGCACAGCCCAAGCTCCACTGAGGGGCCTGAGGCTGTCTGGTTTATGTCTGGGGGTAGGGTGTACTGGAGACAGGTAAGGTAGGTGCTCATTTAATGATTTACAGAATCTCTAAAGCGGCCTCTAGGATAGTAAGTCTGGTCCCAAATATAAAGGAGAGTTTTTATCAGAAGAAAACCCCATCAAAATTTCATCCAGTCTCTATACATGGCATGCGCCTTAATCACTCCCTTTTCTAATTAATAAGGAATTGTGGAACAGTGCTGGTGAATTACTATCTGGATACATTAAGTTTTAAGCTTGCACCCAAAGTAGCTGTTTTCATGATCAAATCAAGGTATTCTCTTCCCCAAAGTGTCCCTGGATAGAGAGCTTTTTACAGGGCATTATTAATTATTATTATTATTATTATAAACATTTATATAGCGCCAGTCGTGTGACCTGGTGCTGTACAGAACATAGAAATAGATGCTTTTGGAATAGGGCATCTAAGGCTTGCCCTATGATGTTAATGATGGGTGTCCCTACATGTTATGTTAAATCTGGGATTTAATATAACATTATCCCACAGTGGAATAGCATGAGCAAACATTCAAGCTGTTGCAAGTTTTTGCTGCCATCCTAGCTATATGCTACCACCCTATGAACTCTGACCAAAATGGCAAGCCCAGGGGGTGGTAGTATAAAAAGGAAAAAGTAACTTGCAAGCCTGCCTCGCGCTGCTGAAACTGACTCTGACAGGGACGAATTTCCTTTTTTATGTATTTTCCTGAACACATTTTTTTTCTTTTGATAGCTCCCCAAAGTGTTCTGTCACTTTGTGGGAGGGACAAAAGCATCTTTTCCTTTTAGGGGGGGGTTAGAAGAGACACCCACTTCTTCCAGGCTGCAGATGGCGAGAAGCACCATAGGGACACCATGTTTCATTCCAACAGCTGGCTTCTTTTTAAAATTATCCCACGCTGCTTTGCTCCTAATAGTTTGGCAATAGGGAATGGGATCAGTGCAGATGAAAGGAGGGGGATGGATAATACTAAGAAGAAGGGCAAGTTCTTAGTTGTTATATAATTTCTCTACTTTGCACTCTGCCCTCACTCTCCAACCCGCAGGTAGAGAGGCTCTGTGCTCCACTTAGGAGTCTTAGCAGCTGATGGGCTTTTAAACACCACTAACAGCAATTAGAAACCGCTTTCTGGCTCCGATGAGAGCCTGCAGCTTGCCCCTGGCAAAGAGCTCCGCACTCTGTGCATCTTCGTAGTCCATCTCTTGCAAGCACCCACTAACTTGCAAACACCCACTAACATGATTTGAGAACTGCGAGCCCACAACTGTGCACAAAAGCTAAAAAGGCAAATCTGCACAGGTCGTGCAGTTGAGCACAGAACAGCCTGCCCCTCATTAGTTTTAATTAACGTCTGCAGGGGTGAAATTGACCAGGAAGAGCTCAGCAGAGTCCTGCCGGTGAAACTAACTAAATTGGAACCCTGCTGGTGACATTTAATGGTCCGACAGATAAATGGTGGGTGGTGGTGGTGGTTTGCAATATACAGATGGTGATCCTGTGGTGTGTTTATGGTCCGTTGATCTGCCGAGATGTTCCCTGGATCAGCCAACCCGTGTTCCCTCCCTGGGTCACTCCAGGGTTTCTGCTGCCTAACAGATTGCTTGCTCTCATGTTTGGCACCTGGACCAGGGGCAAGCATTACGTATGGTGCTGCTGCGTTTGGCTGGGCAATACCACTATGTTAAGACTTGTTGTTTTATTGTTTTTGTATGTTTTGTATACGCATTGATGTCACAACCTTTGGTTACGACAGTAAACAACTAATTATGTTAGTGTTATTCAGCAAAAGAACATTTAAAAGTGCTCTGAAATGTGTTCCCTCTGCCTGAAATCGCTGTCACTTCTTGTTTGCTCCAAGGAAACACTAGCACACTCCAACTACCCTAAGCAGCAGGATTCTTTCAGAAGGATAATAGTTTGAGATAAGAGATTCATGGACGATTACTGGTCGTGCATGTCCTTTCCCTGCTGGAATATTGCACAGGAGAAGCAGAAAGCTTCAGAACTATACCTACATCATGTATTTATTTATTATTATTTATTTAAATAAATTTAGTATCCCGCCCCTCCTGCCACAGGCAGCTCGGGGCAGACTCACAACAGCGTAACAACCAAAATAATAAAACTATAAAACACACCCCTACACCCTCATCCCTCTCTTCCCCCCACACCACCTGCCCACCTCTCCTGCCAAACGCCTGGTGGAACAGCCAGGTCTTGCAGCTTTTATGGAAGGAGGAGAGGTCCGGGGCCAGACGCACCCCCACCGGAAGGGAGTTCAACAGCCTCGGCGCAGCCACCAAGAATGCCCTCCCCTGTGTGGCCACCCAGAAGACTCGGGGGACCACAAGGAGGGCATCCCCTGATGACCGCAGGAGCCGGTCCAGTACCTAGGTGGTGAGGCGGTCCTGCAGATAGACAGGGCCCAGCCATTTAGGGCTTTATAGGTTAAAACCAACACCTTGAATTGGGCTCAAAAGACTATTGGTAGCCAGTGCAGAGAAGGGAGCACTGGTATAATGTGCTCCCGGTGGCCCAGTTCCACCAGGAGATGGGCCTCCGCATTCTTCACCAGCTGCAGCTTCTGGGTCATCACCATGGGTAGCCCCACATAGAGTGTGTTACCATAGTCTGGTCTAGAGGTGATGAAAGCATGAATGATGGTGGCCAGGTTGGAGTCCGACATGTATGACCTAAGCCGACGTGCCAGATGTAATTGGCGAAAGGCACCCCTTGCCACAGCCTCCACATGGACATCCAGGTGGAGCTGTGCATTGAGGAGTACCCCCAGACTCCATACCTGGGGAACCAATGGAGGCCTGACCCCACCAATGATGGGGGCCATTAACTCCATCACCTTCCCCACCAGCATCACCTCCATCTTGCTGGGATTCAGCCTCAGTTGATTAGCCCTCAGCCAATGTACAGAGGTTATATTATTTGAACCTTTTAATTTACTTCTACAGTATTCATCGCACATTCAGCATGTAGTAGTTACAGCAACAGCTACATTTTCAGGAGACAGTTCCTTTATTAAACTTTATTTTCACCCTATAGAGAAACAATTAGAGAGCCGAGTGAACGGAGGCTTGTGTTTTCCTAGGCAGCAACTGACTTCAGGAGCCCACACCTCCTTTCACCAGCTAGTCTCCAAGATACTACTACCCTGCCTCCTCTTTTTTGACTCCAGACCAACACAGCTACCGTCTCTAACAACACTGAAGAGAAGCTAAATGATTTTGTGGTTTCCCCAGCAGTCATCACACTAGGGCTAGGGCTAGATTCTGTGCTGTGCCTCTGCAGTATGGGCTTAGGAAGAAGCTAGGGTGGCCAGATATGCAGAATTTAGGGGACACATAAAAAAAATATACAGGTTGCAGTCCTCTAAATTTTGCATATCTGGCCACCCTAGTATGAACTACAGCGGACGTGATGGGAAAGCAAGGCTGGCATAATGCCACCTTTACCTCTTAAGGATTTTGAACTAGGACAAGAGAAGAGACCAGTGTTTCCTTCATTTTAAAGGTAGAGCCCCAAGGACTGCTTTAAAATAAAGGTTGCTGGCCACAACTGCCAACAGGTTGTTCTATAAGCTAGACTATATGGAGGACTTCCACCTCTGGCCATTCCCTTGGCATGTTTCTACACTAAGGCCTTCATTGGGGCACAAAAGCATGAGTGGAGCATGAAGGAGATATTCCTTGGGGACTGATTGATTCATGATTTGCTTGTAAGGAAAGCAGTGCTTAATTTATATTTAAAAAATGATTTTCCGGGGCTCAAGCCTCTCCCAAAAGCCATTCCACCTACCTCACGGGGCACACCTCCCACCCCAGAGCTTGACAGAGCAGGGAAGTGTTCCCTAGTAACCCAATTAACTGGACTAACCTGCCTCCTTACAGTTGAATATAAAACAGGAGTTCTTGAGATTTAATCTATATGATGGCCAGCACAGGGGGCAGGTCAGAACAGCCATTAATTAAACTCAAATAAGCCATCCACGTTATTAATTATTATTATAATTATTATAATTATTATAAGCTTTTATATAGCACAAGCAATGTACCTGGTGCTTTACAGAGAATTTATCTAGCGTTGGTTACTATCCCTGAAAAGGCTATAATATTTGTGTTTTCTTGGTCCGTCGCATTTCTGGGTCCACACTCCTACTGGGAACATTTCCCAGGGCTCAGTCCCCACTCCCTCGACTTTAATTGCTAGGGCTGGGCCACAGCAAATTAAGTCTGGAAGGAAAGGAAAGAGCCATGGAGTCTAGAAGGAAAAAGCTGCTGTTGGTTAGAAAGCAACAAGACAGGAATGAATGATCCATTTTCTGTATGCCATAGGCTCACAGTGTGGGATGGCTCAAGTTTCTCTGATAGGACAAGTATTGCTTAGTATATTTATTAAAGATCTGGAGAGAAGGGGTATTTCACCAGCAAAGTGATACACTTAGCCACATAGTTCAGTCAAGACTAGAGAAAACTGCAAGGAACATCAGGGTAGAATAGAGTAGGAAGGAGCTGGAGGCACGCCTCAGCCCTCCCAGGCAACAGCATGAGGCCTCACAGCACAATGCTCCCTTAGAGGCACAAGCTAGCACCAATTTAAAGATTTCCTGTAAGGGTGGCTTTTCCCTAGAACTGCCCAGTCATGAAACTTGCAGAAAAAACACACTTCCTATCTGCACAGAGAATCCGTAGCAATTTCAGCACTAACTGAAAAATTTCAAACTGCTAAAAAGAAATAGTGTAAAAAAAACACCACCACACCACCACCAAACCCAACCAACCTTGTGGCTGTCATTCAAAACATCTTCCACAGCCAACTCTTTCTGAAGGAGGGATGGATCGCCAAGGAAGTCAAGAAAAGAGAGTGGGCGTTGCAAGAGAGGGCTTTTTGGAAAGGCAGGAAGCACTCATGAAAAGGAAAGGCAGATGGATAGATTTTGGAAATATTCTCTCTTTCATCCTGCTGCAATTTATTAAAAGCTAGAGGGCAATTTTCTTTTCCAAAGGCCCTGTTCCTCTGCTGCGGGATATGGGCGACTCCTGTTGACCTCAGTGGGGATACTCATCCCCCAAGCCTGGAGAAAAGGGCCTCAGGTCTTTACTTTCTTCAATCTTGTATAATTTCAGGAGGAGGCGGAGGATTCCGTATTGCCTGATGTCCTACTTTGTGCATTTTAATTGCAACCAAAAGGTATCATGTAAGATCAACTTAATACTCCAGTACCAGTAAAAATAGGACATCATTACAGAATAACCAAACTTTGAAGCAGGTTTGGAATACCTACTTCCCTCTTCAAAGAAAGGTGGAGTTCTGGTATACTTTGTTGTGGTCTTGTTCCAAAGCCAGGACTTGCCAGTAAGGAACTGGAATAAATGTTCTGTATTCCTAGGTTAACTCCCTTGCAGTCATACACATATTTTATGCTAGTTTGTGCTTTTTACCCCAAAGATTCTTTTTGGGTAGTAAGTGATAATTTACCCAGGCAGAAATTAAGTTCACACAGGGGTTGAGTGGTCATGTGAATGCTAAGTTTGTGGTAAGAGGTCCTCCAGGCATTGCCCTCCTATACCATGCTGTTCCTTTGTGGCTAGTTTTTCTGGCTAGTTTTTGTTGTTATTGCTCAGCTCTCATTGGTAGAGCTGGAAACTGGAATCATGGCATGCAACAAACCCCTCTCAAGGAGTGTGATGTAGATTCATGGTTGGCTTATGGTAATTTACACAGGAGTTAAAATGCTCATGTGATCACTTTGTGTCTTGGTTTATTTACTTTGTGGTAATTTACCTACAGGTACATAACCACAAATCTCATGCTTCATATAAAGAAAGCTTCAGTGTTAATGAAACAGAAGAAACTCCTTAAAAATATGGTTATGCACTGTGGAGGAAGGAAGACTCAAGGAAAGAACATAAGAAGTGTCATACTGAATCAGACCAATGGTCCAACAAGTCCAACATCCTATCTCAGACAGTGGCCAGCTTCAGTTGCTTTACTCATAGTGAAGTGATCCATTTCTTGATATTCATTCCCAGCTCCTGAGGGACAAATGTCTCATCTCCTGGCCAAATGATTAAAAGCCATTTGTGGACCAATCCTATAAGAATCTATCCAGCCTCTTTTTCAACCAGTTATGATATTGACCTTCCTAACATCTTCTGGCATGGAGTTCTGCGGCTTAATTATATGTTGAGTGGGGGGGGGGGAAACCCTTCCATTTATTTATCTTACATTTCCTGCTAGTTAATTTCATAGGGTGTTCCCTAATTCTAGCATTATAGGAAGGGGTAAATAACAGATCCCTATTTATTTGTCCCACACCACTCAGTTCATGATATCGCAAACCTCTATCATATGCCCCACCTTAGTTGTCTCTTTTGTAAGCAGAAAAGCCCTAACACATCGAGCCTGTCCTCATATGGAAGCCATTCCATACCTGTCATCATCTTTGTTGCCCTTTTCTACACTTTTTCCATTTCTACTACCTGCTTTTTGAGATGGGAAGACCAGAACTGCACATGATATTCCAGGTGTGGGCACACCATGAATTTATTAGCAGTGTTGTATTCTCCACCTATGGATTCTATGGTGTAGTGGCTAAGTGTGCAGTACCAGGACCGGGAGGTAGGGGAAAGCCCAGTTTTAGAGCACTTTCACACCTTCACCCACCCCCTGGTGCATATTTTGGCTGCGGGAGGGAATACGCAAGCCAGAATATGCATGGGGTTCGGCTGGTCTGAAAGCCCACCGTTTGCCAGCAAACACACACAGATACAGAGCAGCATTTCCTGCAAAGCTGCGTGGGGGTGCTTTCAGACCAGCCAAACCCCACACATATTCTGGCTTGTGCATTCCCTCCTACAGCCAAAATGAATGAGAGAGAGAGTGTGTGTGTGTGTCTGTGTGTGTGTCTGTGTCTGTGTCTGTGTATGTAAGTGGTCCTAGTCTTACCTTAGCCAGAAACTCACTGGGTGATCTTGGACCGATGACAATATTCTCTCAACCCAACCTACTTCACAGGGTTGTTGTAAGAATTAAAAGTTGTGTTAAATTGTTCTATGTAAAGTGCTCTGAGTGCCATGGAAGGGTGGTACTATATAAAAATAAAATTAATATATTTTTGGACCAGTGAGAACTTGAAGTGAATGCAGCAGAGTGCTGTTGAGTATTTCCTAAGGCATGCTGAACAGCTGCAGCTTGCATGTAGGGTTTCGGGATATTCTGAACTTCTCACTGTGAAGCTTGCAGGTTCTGGCCCTTTGTACAGAATTAGAAAACGCTGGCTGCTCCTCTGAAAGCTCATGTGAAAAAACAGCATTCCACACACATGGCACTTATTTCATGCACTCAGAGCAGTCTGGGGTTCTAATTAGCTCTGACTGCTTCTGAAAAAAGCTGAATTTCAGCCTTCGGCCTATGAAAAAATATATTTTTTTCCTCTTCATTGTCAGGAATATCAAATTTACGAAAGCTTGGTTGTTAGTAACAGGAGAGACACGTTAACAAGACATGCTGAACAGAGATACGGTGGTAGCACAGTTGGTAACAGAGCTCCAAGAGCAGGGCTTGTAAGAAAACAATCTAGTATTCTACTGAGACACCAGGCCAAGCCTGAAGAGAAACATGTACAGGTAGGAAAGAAAAAAAAAAGAAACACCCGCCCTCCAGAAATGTTTTTTAAAAAAGAGGAGAGAGTGCTGCAGTAATGAGTTGCCAAGTTATAAAATCAACTGTTTCTGTCAACAGAGGACTGAACTCTGAAGGGAATCTGATATTTTGTCCTAACAGTATTAGACTTTTAAATTTTATTCTTTGTATATTTGTGTGTTTATCCACTTTAATACTACATTTGCAACATCATTTAAAAAGGCACAATACTCACCAAAAGATGGCATTCAAAAGAGAGGTAACCACAATTAAATCTGGTCTATAATAAATTTTGCCGTGTAATGCTCCTAGTATGATTTCAGGAACAGAATTTGTGTGTAGTCTTGACATATAGTTATTTTTCTCATAAATTTGATATTTTTCTTTCCTTTTTTAAAATTTTAAATCCAAAGAAGTGAAGGACTCTTTGGGAACTAATTTAACACCTCTGTATTCCTAAGACTACATACTCTTGCAAATCAAGCATCAGTTTCTTATTGTAAAGAGATCATGTTCAAATTCTGGGGGAAACAGATTTTATATAATTATATTTTATTTCCCTCTCATTCTAGGGAGAAAATTGATGCCAGGTTAAGAGAGCCTCTCAGCAGAGCACTTGATTCTATTGGACAACTAGAAAGTAAGAGTGAAAAGTACTAGAGATGAATAAAATACCTTTCAGTGAACCAACGTCTTTTGGGGAAGTGTGTAAGTTTTTGAGGCACACAGCCCAGAACTGCTAGAATGAAGAGTTCTAACTCTTAACTCGTTTGCCTCTTGTCTCTCTTGTGCTCAGAACCAACAAGGCAACCACAGTCTAAAGCAGGGACCACTTCAAAAAAAGTACAAGCACCAAAGTGGAGTGATCAGAGAGACATTGCAAAGCTGGATGGAGTGGGAGAAAGTTGGGGCAGAGAGAAAGTGGTGAATGGCATCAGCATCCAGGTGATAATGGAGCAGTGAAATTCAATGAATTTTCCCAGGAATAGAGTATAAAGGTTGAGGAGAACAAGGAAAAAAGCCTTGGGAAACTCCAACTGAGAGGAAGCAATACAGAAAAAGTACCAGCAAAGAGACACATGGAAGGAGTGGCTGGAGAGATAAGATAGGGTTGTTGTGAGGGTGAACTAGATAAGGGTGAACTGAAAAGCACTTTGAACACTGAAATCAACATATAAAATAACTAATAAAAATAAAATATTCTGGGCCAAGTTCAGTCCTGGTGTAAGCAGGCACAATTGCTTGTGACTTTAGTAGAATTGTCTACATTTATATCTGGACCAAATTTGCTGTTCAAATACTGTACTTTACTTGCTCAGGAGCATCTAAGAGAATCACAACACACACACACAAAGGAAGTAAATTATGTACTTCCTTTTTCCTGCTACGGGTTGTGGTATAATGGTAATAATTTCTCTAGCAATTGCAATGCACTTCCATAAAATGGCTTTGGGAATTGATGAAGTGGTTCAGTTTCTCATCAACTATATTAATCTATTTCAGTGCTCTTTATGGCTTCATAAGCTACAAATCAATAGAGATTATCCCTTAAATAGCATTTAAAAAGATGAGCAAGCAAGACAGCACTACACTTTACAGTACATGTAGGGCCTTACAGAAAATTGGCTTATCAGCTGGGTGGAAACTCCAGAGGATGTTAAACTAGGCAGATATTTTATTTTTAAAAATAATGTATTTATCATCAGTGTGTACTTGATGATAAGTAAGGACTAGGGATCACATTGGAGCACTGCTCCAGCACCAGCAAACGAGGACAAAGAGCAGCTCAGATAATAATGCCCAATAAAAGCAACACAACCAACTACTTTATGCTGGAAAGCTGTGGATCTGCTGAAGAAGAAATAGGGCAGATTGGGCCCCTTTCTCCTACAAGGTACACAAGGGAGGGAGAAGGCACAAAGGCCACAGTCCTCAAACCACTTACTCCAGAGTAACCCCATTGAAGTCCCCTATGGGGTAAGTGGTTTGTGGATCTCAGACAAAGGCCTATACCAATAGTGGGTGAAAACAAACAAGACAGTGGTCCACGGTAGCCCATGTGTCACCTGCCCATCTATACAGCGGCCGCCAGATGTTTGCCCACTTCACCACTGGATGGACAGGCAGGTGGCTGCCACCAGTTGCATTCTTCAGAGAAGGTTGGCAATGAGGCAGGGGCTAAGGCTCGCTCAGAAGGGATATTCCAGGCTAACATGTGCCCCCATCTGTTAGGCTCCTCCCAGCCCTGTGTGGGAGGTCTGCTAACACTATGAAAAAGGCCATGATGGCAGCACAGATTGGGCCCAGAAGAATCAGCGCTGTCCAGCAGCAGTCAGGAGGAGTGACCCTGGGCAGAGAGGCTGCTGGAGCAGCTGGGGAAACCCTAGGCGGGGAGGCGAGTCTCTCCAGCTGCCTCTCCACCTGGGGTCTCCCTAACTGGTTGCTGCTGGTCGACATGGCTTTTCCTGGGCCCGATCTGGTTTCTGGAAGTTGCTTCTCCTGGGACGAAGTTCTGCCATTGTGTTCAGTTCCTCAGCCCAACCTAGGGCAGGGGGAGGTGTGGCGGCTGCATGGGAGGCTCCACGTGTGTTCAGCTCTCCCTGTTGGCCCAACAACTGGCAGCTGCATTGGCCATTCATGAGGCGAGGTGGGAATCCAGCTGGCTGCGGTCTCATTTGTTTATACCCAACATAGTTGCCTGCATGACTTCATTTTGAGACTCAGATATAATTCTGTGATGCCCAGCAGCAAGAAAGTCATGCAGTGAATATCAAATAGGATTGGAACCCTATCCACAGCGCCATCAACCCCTTTGGAGTTCCAACCCATGTAAGGGAAAATCTGATCTATACCCTCCACATGTTGTTCTCACACTTGCATGCTCATAGACAGGGGCAAAGAAAGCAAGCAGAATGGGATCCCCTGCACTCAGGATATTAATGCCCAACCCAACCCTCTTAGGGCTTATGACAGACTTTGAAACTAAAGTAAGTTAGGGGAAGCCACTCCTATTCACCCCTCACAGAGGGCAGCACCTCCGACAACATCCAAATAGAGAGATGCTATTATATCTTTAGTTAAATAATAAAAAGATTAGGAGCTGCCCTGTTTCAAGGTGAAGTTTTCTTGCATGTAATGGAAAGACCTCATCGGTTATATTTGTTGCTTCATCCATTGTTTCATTGGAAAGTAGAGGGGTTCATGGATAATTCAAACCTTCGTCTTGTCTTTAAACATCATCAGCCTTCAAAATTCACAAAAGAATTTGCTTTCTTTTTTCTTTTTGATACCCAAAATGCCATTTCATAGGATATCAAACAGCATTTTCATTGAGGAAAAGAACTGCAGAACTGACGTGCGATGCCAGGCATGCTCCATATGCGCACAAAGCAACACGATGACTAAGAGAGAGCGTGGGAGAGCCAGAGGGGCTTGGATGAATGAAGGAGCAGAAATAACAGGAATGACAATGCCAGTGTTTGGCAAGGGAGATGAACCACATTGCATGACTTAATGAGTCTTGCTTTTTTGTTTGTGTGGGCGTTCAACTGCGTGTTATGGCTGATTTATTTTTTAAGTGTAGAGTAGCATAATATTTGCTATGTTCAGTATACAGTACAAGTAAGGACGTAGACTACTGCTGAGAGGAAATATGTGCGCTTTTAATTACACACGGTTACAGCCAATTCAAGGGTTTTTTGTTAGATCAGTGTAGCTGCTGTTAAAAACACTCAGCAATACAATTACACTCAGAGGGTCACCATATTGGGATCAAAGAATCTTTGGTTTAAACTTTGCAGGGATGGAGGAGGACATTTGTTAGCCTAATCAGATTGAGCTAATACCACATCACAGTTCCCTAATATTCCAAGAAGAGACTTGTATAATGAAAATGGAATACTCCAGGCAAAGCAGGGAACAGGCTGCTTTAAGTTAAAGCAGGCCCTTTAAGAAGGGTAGCACCAGCAGCAGCAGGGAGTCGGCGCCAGCAGAGGCTCTGGTCCTAAGTGGGATGAAGGACTGTGCCTGATGCCTCACACAGCTGGACTTGGGGATGAGTCAGCTGAGCCCAAAGCCTAAAGGCCTGGGCAAGGCTCAGTACTGCAGTGGAGGAGGCAGAAACTGGCCTCCTTTTCCCCCGAGAGAGTGTGCTGGTCTGCTGGAGCTCGAGCTGTTGCTCTGTCTCCACCCAAACCCTGCTCAGAGGGTGTTGTGTGAGCCATGGGGTTTGGTGGGCTGCAGGAGAGATTTGTACCTGGTCCTCCGAACTGCAAACACAAAAAGCCTGAAAGAGTCTGAGAGAGGCTACACTCTGGCCTGAGAAGGACCAGAGATGGACTTGAGTGGAGAAGCCCCAAAGCTTCCAGGAGATAGACTGTGTATATATAGAGGAACTGTATATAATGGAGGACATGGTACTGTATATAGAATAAAGAGCACTTGAACTGGAAATTCCCTGAGAAACAGATTGGTGGACAGTATCCTGCAAGGACTCACGCCAGGTACCCTCTACCTTGTTACACCGGTATGTTGCTAAAGGAATGCCAAGATGTCCTACCATCACTGGCTTCTCCAGCAACTGCCAGACATCTGTGGGTGGGCCGTGGCTCAGGTGGTAGAGTGCATGCTTTGCACGTAAAAGATCCCAAGTTCAATTCCCAGCATCTCTGATTCAGGTTCTCTGGTAGCATGCCTGTGAGGCCTCTGCCAGGGATCCTGGAGAGCCAGACTTGAAACCCTGTGTCAGGTTAGGACAATACTGGGCTAAGATGGACTCAGTTAGGCAGCTCCTTATATATCCTTGTCCAGATAGCTTCCCGTTTCATTAATATAGCTGTACTTCTGAGAGTTTTAGCAGAAGTTGATTGTAGACTGTCCTGGTTCCTCCCGGATGCATATCTTGGGGGTCCTTTCCTTGAGTGCATCCCTTAAGCTCCCCTGCTTCAACTTCTATGTGGCACTCGGAGCTTGTGAAAGCTTTCAAAGTGGCCACCAGGAGGGAAAAGGTTCCCCACCCCTGCTTTAAAGAAATAAAATACTTAAAATATTCTAACTATGTCAGAATAGTTCCAGACATTTTCCAGTTATAAATTACCTGGTATCAGCAGTCCTAGAACTAAAGTAGCTTCATATTTCATTGTTTTTCATTATTCACGTTATCCAATAGCTACTTGAGCCAAGCTGGGGGGGAGAGCAGTATTTTAAATTCACCAAGTGTTCTATATTATGTACATTTTGAAAATGACCTTTATAGGCAATTATTCTCATACACTTTAGCAAATAAGTGCAGCCATTGACAGCAAAATAAATTTTATCCATTCTCTGAAGTTTATTCCTCAAGTGATTTATACACTAAATGACCACAAGAAATTTTAAGAGTGCCCCAATTTTTATTTCACTTTAGATTATTTTTGTCTATTGCTAGGAATCTCCATTACAGCTCCTAATTAACTGCACCAATACATGCTCTCCACCAGATTCCCCTTTGGGCTCAGGTCACTCACGATGGGTTTCCCACCTGGGGGGAGAGAAGCCTGAAGAGACATGTGGCCAGGTCAGAAAGGGGGTGATCGACTGCCTGGATCCAACCCCTTTCAAATGTGGCCATGCTTCTAAAGCCCATCAGCAATGCTCCGCAAGGGCCGGGGGTGGGGGGGTCTGACGTTAAAGTTCAAGCCAGATTTCAAATCCGAAAAATACAAAACCCCATCTTGTTCAATACCTTAAGCTTATTGTTTATATTTATAGTATTATTGTTATGTTTTTATTTCTTTCTTTATATTTATGGACTGTAAGCCACCCCGAGCTGCCTGTAGCAGCAATAAGAAATTTTAAATAAACAAATTTAACAAAAACCAACCAGTTTGGGGTTTTCACTAAAACCCCTTTGTTTTTGTAAAAAAATAAATAAATAATTTAAAATTTAAAATCACTGCGCGTGTGCAAAATGGCAGCTGGACCACTCTGCACACTCACACCCTTCAACAAAACGGTGGCAGCAGTGTTGCCGCCATTTTGGAAAAAGGCACACGTGCGCGGAATAGTCCAGCAGCCACTTTGCGTATTTTTTTGCTAAAATCCCCAAATTGTAAGTACAGTTCAAGCAGGAAACAATACATACTCCACAGACAGTCTTTTGCAATATAACATTGGTTCCTGAAAAACTGTAAGTGACCTTAAACTGCCTACCTTCCCTGGCACAGTTTGTTTATTTTCCTTTGGCAGAGCCATATCAAACAGGTGTACAGCATCCTGGTGTGCTAATATGCTCAAAGGCTAGCACAGAGGGCAATAGGCTTGGAAGAGAGATGGAAGCTGCAGTTTGTGATGAGTATTAACAATGAAATATGACCCCTTGCCAGATAGCTACTTATAACTTTAGCCACTATTTGGGAGGGAATAATCAGTTTAGGACTCTCACCAAATCAGCCAGGCTCAAAAGCCACATAAAGTATCAACCCTTTCCTTGCCTCCTAGTACACACAGGCTAGTACACTCAGGGACTGTTGCCAGTGGAAAGCTCCTGAGGTGGTTTGTTTTCTCCATTGCAGCCAATGGGGAAAATGCAGTGAACATGGGTCCTTGCTTATAAATAGGGTTTTTTGTATTCACAAATCCAATTCAAATATTCATTTCCTTTGACAAACACTCACATTCAGACTCAATCCTTCCAAAACTTTGACTTCAGTTCATTTTTTTGCCTTCAAGTTCAACTTCAGTTGGCGCATGGTTACTCCAGCTTCCCCTGATGGACTTTGATCAAAGTCAAATCAAAACCAGGTCAGGAAAGCCAAATTCCTGAATAGTGATTTCTCATGTAAAATTAGCAAATCTGCCCAGCAATTCAAACTCACATTTTTAAAGCTGCAAAACTCATTGAATGCTAATTTTGACCCCAATATTTGCTTTAGCTGTATGGAACATAGACAAGTCGTGGGGGAAGGCATGGGGCCACATTTCCCAGATTTTCAGAAGCTGTATAGAACCCCTGCCCAGCCTCCCACTTGCCCCTACTATTGACAGTTCCCTTACCAGTCACCTATGCTATGGAAGGCACAGTCCTTAGTTACTTCACATTTCAGCAGCCAGTAGGAACACTGCTGCCTACTACAACACCCAGAGCCAGTTACTCTCCCTAACCTTATCTTCTAGTGACAGAAAAACAAGCAATGACTGACTCCTTGTAATCACCACACCATAGGGGCCAGGAGATGGATGTAAGGGGGTGCAGTTGCACCACCCTGCCCTTTCGAAGCACTGGGGTAGCATGATGCCCAGAAAATGGGAATGGTCATATCAGAAAGGGGTGGGGGTAAATAGCTCGCCTACCCCCTCCGCTTCCCTTAACGTAATTTTGCTGGCTCCCTTCATAATCGCTAGTCTCCTCCTATTATAGTAGCCTCGAGTTTCCCACACTTGCTTTAATTTTACTAATTGTTGTTATTCTCTCATGCCCTTCTGTAAATGCAACCCTATTTCTACATCTGGCTTCAACTCTCCTTTCCCATTTTCCATTTCTCCTCACACTACTTGATTTCTCCATCCCCAACCCCATTTTCCTCCCAAAGGCTGCTTTTTCCATACCATAGTTAGTTAGAAAAACATCAAAAGCACTAACCCATGAAGCATAAGCCCAGGAAAACACTTCATATGGGTACAGAAGAGAGACGTTCTCCATAGAACCCTGGACATCCCCAGCAGCAGTTGAGGTCCGTACACTTCCTTTTCCAAAGGCAGTTGCAGGCTGGATAGTACCAAATGTGTGGAGATACGTTATCTCCAAGTGTAGAGAGAACTTATAAAAAGAGAGACGTGTTTTATTAAATAATTAAATATCATACTTCATCTACATGGCTGAGCAAGCTAGAGAGTTTGAAAGTCACCTAAGCAAGAGACCCATTTCAAACCAGTTTACTCAAGTTCCACATCTCCTCCAAACTTCCCCAATAAGGATATTAACTGATGAGTACATAGCAGGGTGGCCTCCTGACCCAGCATGAGTCTTTAAGTTTTTCCAGCTGCACACCGGGTTCCCCGCCAGGCACAGTCCCTCCTGGTGTGCTTTCCCCAAAGTACCTGCAATCCCTCATTCCAGTCAGTTGGTTTGCTCTCTCTTGGCTTGGCTGTGCTGCTCCTGTTTAGAGAAAACCTCTTCCCACAGCACTACTTGCTGTCCTGCTGCCAGCCTCTGGTTCTTGGCACAGCCCGGCTCTTGAGTTTCCATTCCGCAGCCACTTGGCTCCCAGCCTTCAGAATCCCCACAGACCTCTGGTTCTCCAACTCCTGCCTTTCCTCCCAGACTTCCAGGAGTCCCATTGGGTGATTTCAGACGTTACGAGATCACGGTGAACCACACTGAACCACGCTCAACCCCCCCGCGGGGCCAAAGGGCCCGGAACGT
>QEPC01005106.1:1640899-1651570 GCA_003113815.1 Sphenodon punctatus | reverse complement strand
GGAGATTTGGGGGGGGGGGGGTTGAGGGGTATATAGTAAATGTTGGGGGGGTGATCACTTTTTAATTATTATTTGATGTTTTTATGAGCTTTTATTATTGTTTTACTTGCTGTGAGACACCCTGGAATGTAAATGTAATTACAAATAAATAAATAATTATATGTTACTACTGGATATTATGCCAGATCCAGTGGAGTAACCATAGACTCACAGCAGCCGCAGATATCCCCAGCATGGCCCCCATTTAAAACTGAAATGGGTGCTTAATTTAGTACCCTTGGGTTATACCCACTTTTCTGAGTAATGTATTGTGTATCCTACTGGTTACGAGGTACTGTGATCAGGTACCTGAATAACCCCAAAATTGGTAGCTTCTGGTGCCAATTTTTCAATTCCCATTTGGTATTTCTGTATACCAGTCAGTATACTGGGTCAGAAAACTGAAAAATCAGCACAAAAATCAGTTAAACTGTCTAAATGTAATTTTCTGGGACTGGAAGTTGACAAGAAATTGATAGATGATGACGGGAAAATGATAAATAGGTGTCAGGAGTTGGTATATAGATGAAGAAGTAAAAAAATTGGTACCGGAAGTCAACATTCTGAGGCTGGAATTTGACGTTTTGGGACATCAGAATGGTACCCTATCATTACCGGGTCGATTAAGGTACTGTAAATTCTACTACTACTACTAATCATTTCTATAGTGCTACTGGGTGTACGGTCACAGATTACAGTAACAGATTTTGAAGACAGGTCCCTGCCCAGCGGGCTTACAATCTAAAATGAACAAGGGTGAGGGGAACACAGGGAGACACACACATTCACCTTTTTGCAGATGGGAAACTGAAGTTGAGAGGTTGTGACTTGCCCAAGGTGCCACAGTGAGTTCATGGCTAGGGCGAGACAGCCCTATTGCAGGTTATCCATAAATTCTAGAGGTTATCTGTTTTTGTGAGTACCCTTTTTCAGTTCTTCTATCATCTTCTCCAAAATGACTCCGTTATGTCCAAACTCTCAACATCTTCCCCCTTACACTCACTCCTCTCCTTTCCCATGGAGCCCATGTTGGTGTAGAGTTCTCACTTTTTGTGCTTTTGACTCATCAAACTAATTTTTTCCTATAAAAGTGTCAGGGTCAAAACTGTGAGAGGTTGCAGCCCTAGTTGGCACTGGTTTTGAGCCTAGGCCAGGTGGGCATTTGCTAGAGGTGCCCCATTGATCAGGGCTGGTCATATTGCTACCTGCTGTCACTCACGCTCCCCCACGAATGTCACACTGAGCTATGGTTCCACAACTACTGATCTTGGCATTTGAGTTACGCAGGCAGCGCAATGGTGGTTCTGCAGTAACAATCACAACACATACTTCCTAGAAAGAGCAATTGCTTAGTGGGAAAGCTGCTAGCTTTGGGCCCGAGAAACCATGAAGTTACTGAGTGCTTTAGGCAAGTTGTTATCTCTCAGCCTCAGTTCCCCATCTGTAAGTGGGAATAAATATTTATAACTTTCTCACAGGGTGAATTAGATAAGGATTGTAAAATGCTTTGAATGCAAAGTGGGATATTATTTCTTCCACTTCTAATAAACAAACAACAAAACAACAATGTAACAAACTTGCTAGCAGGTAGAAGTGAAGGTTTCCTTACAATTGCAGCACCCTGCACAAGCAGGAGCACAGCTGGCATAGCAACCAGCAGACAAATGACAAGGACGACAAGAACTGGAAAGGGAGGCTCCTAGGGTCTTTAAAGTCACCTATTAATTGTTTACTTTGTTTCAGATATTAATATTTTATCTTCACTCCTATATTTAAAGTTACACCTTTGGATTATAATACATTTTGTAATTTAACCGTAAACTCGGTATATCTTGGCCTGGCTGGGATCCTGCTAATAATTTTTTTTCACGTGAACCTTTTCAGCGGTCATCCCATTACAATAATAAAAGGGGATGGGAGTGAAGTCACTGCTATTTTTATTTTCCTCTTCCTACCTCAAGTGGCTGAGTGTCAAAGGTTCTATGGCAGTAAATGCAAAACTAAGGTGTGTGTGTGTGTGGGGGGGGGGCGCGAGGGGAAAATTGTACCTGCCATCCTTTAAAAATCAGAGAGAACCCATCATTCTTTTTCCCTCCCCTCATCCCACAGAGCATTTATGTCTATGGACAAGATAATTCCTTGGATCTACATCAAAGTTATTCCTGAGATAATTCCAATTAATATTAGTTTCATTCCCTTTTAAAAATTAATAAATAAATAATTGTTATTTGTATAATAATCTCTCACTGCCTAGCATTCACTAGCAACCATAAAATAAGTCAACGTTCATGTTTAATTGAAGAAAAATATGTTATGCATTTAGGAGAACATTTCAGTCTGAAGTCTCTCAGGGATTTCTTAGAACAACCCGCAAAATAAATGTATTGACAGAGTTCTTTCAAAGTGCTCAGCAGAGGTAATTAGGTGTGTTCTTGCCAGGAAAATCACTGCTTGTTTTTATTCATGAGCAATAGAAGAATGCCCTCTTATATATGCAACCTAGTTATTAAATACAAAATGCGGAAAAATACATGGACATATAGCCATCTCAGAGGGCTACAGTGATTAACTCCCAAGGATAATATTTCTGTGCTTTTATTAACTCAAGTTTTTGTCCACCATTACAACAAAGCAGGACTGAAACATTTAGCGGATTTGCTATTGACGGGTTGTCACCAGTATGCAAGGGCATTCTTCTACTGCTCATGATTCTCTTTGGGAATTTGTAGGGTTCCTATATATCAGAGTGTACACGACTGGGTAGCAAATTCCTACCTGCTCCCCACCCCCGTGCTTTTTTCTCAACTTACCTTCAGGTCTCTATTTTAATAGTTTAATTCATAATGATTTTTCCTTACTGTAACTTAAGGAAATACTTTCACAAAAGTTTTTTCCCCTGCTTTAGAAGGGGATTTCGTTTCTGTTCTCTTTCTGTACTGTAGTCTAACACTGGCATGGACCTCTGAGGAATGTATTTAAGTATGCATAAAATGAGCATTCTAGAACACTTTATTTAATCCTATGGTGCTGATCCTGCAAACACTTGCATGCAATTGGACTTTCTGCATAGATATATTTTCTATCCAGAGCTTTTATCTGGCAACTCATGGTCCACATGTAGCCATCAGGGATCAACCTGTGCCCCTCATTAGCCAGGGGAAGTGTTAGGCAGTTTTTGAGCAGTCGGCTGAGCCGGGAGCAGTACAATGCAACAAGAAGTGTTGAAGGGATAGCTGCTATCGGTGTTGGACCAGAGAGCATTGATGGGTACACCATGTGACAGGGACTGATGATGAGCCCTGCATTTATGTGGTCTGGGTGTGATGTAGCAATCCTCACACTTATCCCCTTGCCGCCCTTCCCAGAGTCATTGGAACACTAGGGTCGCTGGGTGGCTGAATGTGTGTTGACACCATTGTATAGTCTTGTGTTTCCTCATGTTTAATACGCTGCAGTACTTCGACACACTACCTGCCTTTCCATGTCCAGGGGCTAACTGGAGTCCTGCCTGCCTGCTCCTCACACAGAAAACTCTCCTTGCAAAAGCACTCCCGTGGAATTATGGGAGCTGTAGTCCATGCAGGAGAGCAGTTGGGTCTGCGCCAAATCTTCTACTCTGTGCAGCAGCTAAACAGCTCATTCTTCACTGCTTACTTCCTCCCTCCCCGGGTGCTTTGGGAGAGCACCAAGATAGTGTGTTGCAAGGAACAGGCTGTTTGCTAGTGTGGAGTGAAGGATTCAGGGCAGACAGGGAGGAATTGGGACATGGCTGTGAACACACCACCCAATGTCTTTAGACACATTAGCCACAGGGAGAGGGAAAACACTCAACTGCCACCCCCGAGATATCCATGCAGTCACCGAGGAGGTAATGGGAAACTAATGGGGGGGCAGACAAGTGGCCAAAAATAGTGACGGTGCTTAGACAACGCATAGTCACGAGGCAAACAACCAATCCCTGTTGCGTTTAAAGACACCCAGGGAGATACTCATTCTGTGTGGGGGGGCTTGCACTGACTAGCAAGCAGCAGTGGGATGGAACTTTTCTAGTCATATTTTGGCTTTTGACTGTGGTAAAGGGGTGTGTGCACATATCTTGCAGCTGTGGAGGGTGCGTGAGGGACAGATCTGTGGCCCCCTGATTAGCTTACAACTATTGCCGACACACCAAAAGGAGACAAGACACCAGGCATTGGGTTTGAAACGGCTGCATTCTTTATTGACCCAAATTATAACAACTGCAATTAGGTGGGGGGAAAATCGCCTAGAGCGATGGGGGTCCAGTAACTGAGCATGAATGTAACCTAAACAAAACAGGGGTGGTTTCGATGCACCATCGATTACCACCCCTCCCACACCACCATGTCTCCCCCTCCCCATGGCACTTGCCACGCCCGAGGGGAACCAAGCTTCTTCTGGAGCTGAGGAAGCAGGAGTGGGCCTGCAGGCGGGGGAGCATACCTGTCCCTACCGGCCTCGCTGACCCCCCTTCCCAGGGATTTCACCCCACCGGTTGTCATACCCCTGCTAGTCTGGTGGGAGTGATCTCCCCATCTCTTATGGAGAGGACTCATTTTATCAACTTCCAACCTATGCTTTAACCCTCAGTACCGGACCCCTGCCACTAAGAGCTTGCCGTGTCTACCCGGACGAGCCCAACCCCCATCATCTGAAATGCATACCTTTCAACCTACCCCTTCACTAAAACCTGCTCTAGCTTTTCTTTCAGGGCCTTTAGGTAGTTTTCATTTCCCTTGGGTGACAAATGTATCCCATCTCGGCAGAAAAGCTTGGGCCATTTATGAAACAAGGCGTAACTGAAAATTTGCTCACTGCCCCAATTTGTTATCCACTTCCCCACATCCTTATTGATGTTCCTCCGAGACTTGTCTACCTTTCTAGGGTGAACCCCTCCTCCCCATGAAATCCGTTCCACCAGATCAATCCATAGGATTACAGTGGATGGGAAAAGCCGCTTTATCTCCCATAAATCCCGTTTGATAGTTCTAATAAGGCATACACCCTTCACTTGGGGTAAGTCATTCTCGCCCAAATGAAGGACGATGACATTGGGCGGTTGTCCTTTATGTGGCCTACTGATTGTCAGCAGAAGGTGGTGCCATCTCATACCGCCCCGGCCCATCCAGCGGATCTCTGCTCTTGCCGACAGGCCCAGCTGTGTTCCCCATCTGGTCCTGCTGGCCTCCTTACTCGCCCAGCGCACCAGGTTGTGGCCCATAATCCAGATCCGTTTCCGACGCCGGAGGGGTTCACCTGCGAACAAGAATGAAATTGTTTAGGGCTGGCTGTGGTGCAGGGGCTGGCAGATGTAGGCCTGGAAGGCGCTGGACCGCCATCGCCCCACTGCTCTTATGTCATGATCTGACAACCCTGATGCCGCCGCAAAGGTGGCTGCCCCTATTCAAAAGGAATGAGTTCCATACTGCTCCGCCGGGATGCTCAATCGTACCACCGCAGTCCGCATGACAGACGCAAACTGGTACCTGGTCAGCAACTGCCCACCCTCATGACGGAAAAGGGGGGCCAGGGAGTTGCGGCCATATAGCAAGGTACACCTCAACTGCTTGCACTGGGCAAAGATCAGTTCTCTCAGATTGGATAAGTGGCGGACCAGTACGGACATGCGTGCTGACCCGATGTGCACATCTTCGATACGAAGAGCCCTACCTGTGTTGTCCCCGGATGACTTGGATACGAGTTCACTCACCTGGAAGGCCCTGAAGAATGCTAACTTAAATGCTGTACCAAAGAGAGAAACTTCGTAACCATTGTAACAAACCTTGGACACCACAGAAGTCCAAGAGTACAGTGGGAGTCACGGGTGCCCTCTGATCCAGGGTGCAGCCCCGCTCCCTGGCCCAGCACTCCAACAGGCGTCTAGCAAATAAACCCGTCGGGGGGGAGAGGGATGCCCCGCCAAGCTACTCCAGAAACCCAAAGCGGCTAATTTTCCTGCTATGGTCCCCAGTGCCACCCCATTCCGCCTGATCTGTAAGGTGAATTGTAGCATTTGCGGGTCCGGGATCGGGAACCCCAATTCCCACCCTTGCACCTGTTGGAATTCCTGAAATTGGTGAAACGCCCTATCATATGCCGCCCTCGTTCACAGGGCCAGCGATCCCTGCACTGCGGAGTGGAGTTCTAGGACCCAAAGCTTCACACCAATGACGGCAACGGCTCTGGGTTTGCCCTGGCTTGTGGCGCCAGCGAACGGAAACGCTCCCTCTGAAAGCGAGAGACGGCGTCAGCTACACTATTGTCAATGCCGGGCATGTGTCTGGCCCGGAACAAGATGTTATCATTTAGACAGGTGAGCACAAACGCCCTCACTAGATTCATTATTCGCAGGGAGGAGGAGGACAAGGTGTTTATGATGTGCACAACGGCTAAGGTGTCACACCAAAAGAGCACCGTGGGGTTTGCTAATTCTTGTGTCCACAGATGCACTGCAAGTACGATGGGAAAGAGCTCGAGGAATGTAAGGTCTTTGGTGACCCCAGCCTCGCTCCATTCATCCGGCCAGGGGACAGCCACCCACCTGTACCTGAAAAACACCCTGAACCTGGATCCACCCGCTGCATCTGAGTGCACCTGCAGCTCTGCCTCCAGCAATAGCTGCTCCCACCAGAAGCGGACACTGTTGAATTTTGCCAGAAAAGACGAACAAATCCCTAAGTCCTCCTTCATTTCCCTGGTAAGCCTAATGTGGTAGTTGGGGTGGGGGGTTACCCCTTAACCTGGCATAGAGGTGGGTCAAGAAGGCCCTTCCCAGTGCCACCACCCTGCAGGCAAATTTAAGGATCCCAAGTAATGACTGGAGGGTACGGGCCCTGACCTTAGTCGCCCTCAAGCACTCTTCCACTTTTTCCCGAAGAGATATTAACTTGTCCTGGGGTAGGCGGGAAACGGATGCTACCGTGTCTAGCTCTATGTCCAGATAGGTCAGTCTTGTGACTGGCCCTTTGTTCTTTTCTGGGGCCAAGGGGATTCTCAGCTCATTCGCTGTCCTCTGAAAGGTCTGCATTAGCTCTAAACACTCGTTCATTCCTGCCCATCCGATGAAGAGGAAGTCATCCAGATATTTTGTGACTTCCCCCGCATCAGCACGCTGCTGCACTATCCATCTGATGAGGGTGCTAAACCTCTCGAATGCTGAGCAGGAGATGGAGCACCCCATAGGCATCACTTTGTCATGATAATACCAACCATTAAAATGGAAGCCCAGGAGTGGGAAACTCTCTGGGTGGACAGGCAGCAGACGAAAGGCTGACTTGATGTCACACTTGGCCAACATGGCCTCATTTCCACACTGCTGGACCTGTGCAAGTGCAGCATCGAACAAAGTGTATTGAACCGAGACCAGCTCCCTCAGAATTGCATCATTCACTGAGGCCCCATGCGGGTGGGAAAGGTGGTGAATCAAACGGAACTCACCCGGGACCCTTTTTGGTACCACCCCCAGCGGTGATATGATCATGTTGGGGAAAGGAGGGGTTAAAAAAGGGCCCACGACCCTCCCTTCTGCCCGCTCCTTATCAATTTTTGCCTGAATCACTGTTTCCATTCCCACTACCGTTTTTAAATTCGGGCAAACCTTCCTATGCTGCACGTTCCCTGCCGGAAACTTGAAACCCCTCCTAAAACCCTCAGTCACATACGCTACCTCATCTTGGTCAGGGTATCCCAAGAGGGCTGACTCGTCTGTCCGCCCTAACTGGCATGGGTGCCCTTGTCCGGGCCCCCACTGTTGACCCTCCATGTCCACCTTTTCCTGCCTCCCCTTGTGAGGGCTTTCCTCTTGCCCCCGACCTTCCCTGTGGGCATGCTGAGGCTGGGTGAAAACCTGCACAAGTTAGGCAGGTGTGACGAAACCTGCAGATGGCACGGGAACACCTGCCTGCTCGACTATACTCCCAGCACTGGGCGGCACTGATAGCCAGGGCCTTTTTTCCTTCCTCACAAAAGGACTCAACTGCAGAGGAGGCTCCCCCTTTTGCCAGCAGGTGGTCACTATCCAAGTGAGGAACATTGCCCGAGCCACTCATGAAGTTCAGCCACAAGTCGTTTACGTGCAAGTCCCATCTGTGTCCTGGAGTATAGGCAGCGTAGTGCATGAACGCCTCGTCATATCTGAGCCAGGCCCCAGCTGGGCCTGATTCATATACCCGCCGCACAATGTCAGTGTATTTAAGCAAGTCAGCCGAGCACCCGGGAAATGCCTGAATCATTACCCCATGGTAAATGGAAAAGGCGGTCGTCCAATTGGACCAGTTCCTTTCCGCTTTTGGGCACTGGAACTGCTCCTTCTCTTTTTTGTCCTCCTGCTCAGCTGGATCCACTATAGGGTCACTGAAAAGGAGGACGAAAATGTCAACGTATTCACCTTTTCATATCTGCTCCCTTGTGGCTGGAAGGAGGTGATCTCTGTTTGGGCAGAGACATCCATGTACCCATGGCGCTGTCTGACGGGATCCAGCGCCTGAGGCGCCGTGGTCGGGAACGGGGATAACTGTGTGGACAACATAGCAGGAGGGAACTAGACTTGGAGTGCCTGCCTGCCTAGCACGGCAGGCCTCCCATGCTGCCCTACCAGTGCTGCTGGCTGCTGGGAGGAGTTTAAGATCCCTGCACGAGGGGCAGGTGGAACGATGATGGGAACCCATGTCCCATTCCACCATAGCAGCTGCGTCTTGGGGCCCTCCCCCGAGATGGAAGGCGCCCTGCCCATACCCCCCAGTGTTGTTGGCTCTGCAGCCAACCCCAGGTAGGGAGGCTGCGACCTCACCTGGGTTACGCTGGCCACTCGTGCGGGGGGATCCTGCTGCGCTGACCCATCTGCCATGCTGCTGGACCAGCAACTGGATGGCCTGCTCAATGGCCTTGACCGTTGGTCTCATCCTCTTCCCCTCCGTGTGGCCTCGCGTGGTCCTCCCCATACCCGGCTTATGTGCCGCTCATATCTGGAAGAGAAGAGCCTAGGCTCCTCTGACCTGCCCCATGGCAGGGGCGTGCTCAGTGCCGCTATGCTCCCTTCCTGTCCCCACAGCTGAGGGCCCATAGGCCAGCCCCCAGTGGGTTCCAAAACTAACTGGCCAGCCAAACCCCGCTGCTGGCACATGGCCTTCTTCCCTTTGCCCCATGGGGTCCCATAGCCCCAGGGACTGTAGGGGGTGGGGGGCATCACTCCTGAGGGCCCCACCACCACGGGGCTTGCTGCCTGTGGGTGCCCCCCCCCCAGGCACCCTCCTGGCCGGGACAAGGTCATCGATATATCGGGTGGGAGGTACAACTCTCCTACTCCCCCGCCTTGGCCCGTTCCCTGTCCCTGCAGCCCAGCGCCCCTGCCATCCATGGATAAGTCCAGTGGGGAAGGGGCCCGAGCTTCAGCCTGCTCCACCGCCCCACCCGGCTCCCCATCTGCCAGGGCATGCAGCAGGGCCTCACAGTCTGCCAGTCTGTCCCTCAGGGTGGGATCCGCCCCTCCCCCGTCCCCAACGAACCTGAGGGCACCTTGCCCTAGCTCCTTTTGCAGAGGGTCCCCCTCAAGCCCTGTTGTTCCCGTGGCCTCCACTGGCTCTGCTACCACTGCCTGGCTCTTCTTGGTTGCAGGCCTCTGCTTCTTAGCCGCTGCGTGGCAGTTTTTTTAACTTTGCCCATATTTGGCCACGCTGACGTGCGCTGGCAACCCTACTTGCTTCGGTGACCGGGGCCTAATCGGGCTCCCGATCAGCGAGCACACTGACCTGCAGAGGTAACCCTACTTTAAATTAAAAACAAATTTACACAGAGGAACCCACAAGTGAACATACTAACATCATCCGACAAGCTTTGATTCTCCAAGTTTCCTGCAGTCTCTCACTTGTTTCCATCCCTTGCTGAATCAAGTCTGATTCAGATTCTAAGGTCCTGGGACATAACCCCCTTTTTTTCGTTAGGTTGTGAAAAAGTGCTATGCTCATCTTTTTATTGCTGTATAATAAATAACCATTTGTTAAAACAGCATGCTCTGAAGGTTATGCTATGCACAATATCTATTGTTATTAAAATTATTTGTTGTCATTTCCCGTTTTGCCAGCTGCAAAAAAGGGCAGGTTTTTTTTTCTTAAACTAGCTGCCCACACAAATGTCATCTATGGACACATTTTGGAGAGAGACCAACAGCACGGTCCTAACTCCCCTGTCAATACAGTCACTGATCCCAGAATCCCGACTCTGCAGAAGGTTAGAGAAACGGGAGATGAGCATGAAAGAGCACTGAATTACTTGGAGATTTTAATGAACTGCGTGCGTTATTTATTTTTTCTCTTACCTCTTACATGCTTATCAGGATATACATGCTTATCAGGATATATCAGTCTTCTCTTCCTCCTCCCGACTCTGCTCTCAATGCCTCTCTCTCCTCCACACTTGACTCCCATGCCCCTCTCTCTTCTCACCCTGCCTTCTCCCACAACCCCCGTCCTTGGCTCACCCCTAGTATCCGCCACCTCCGTTCTTGCACTCATGCTGCTGAACGACTCTGGCGAAAATCCCATTCTCACACTGACTTCCTTCACTTCAAATTCTGTCTCTCCACCCTTACTTCTGCTATCTCCCTTGCTAGACAACACT
>QEPC01005106.1:1620257-1635930 GCA_003113815.1 Sphenodon punctatus | reverse complement strand
CATGATTTTTAGGGAGTCTTGGGCTGTTCGGAGGTATCTGGTGCAATCTATATTGGGTATTGAGGGTCTCCACCTGGTGTTTGATATGGCAGGGGACAGTTTGGGAGTTTTGCTTGTATACCGTGCGCCTACCTGTACGGCAGCCTCCCTACATGCTCTAGCGGAGTTGGTGTCGGGGATGGTGTTGCGGTCCACGAAGACGATAGTCCTTGGGGACTTCAACATACATGCCGATGCCGATCTTAGGGGTGCGGAGCATGAGTTCATGGCCGCCATGGCAACCATGGGCCTGTCCCAGATGGTTAGTAGCCCGACGCATCAGGGGAGACACACCTTAGACATTGTACTTTTCTCCGGCCTTGAGGCAGGGGGTCCGTTGGTGAGGGAGATATCAGTGGTGCCCTTGTCATGGATGGATCATTACCTCCTGCAGGCCTCTCTCCTTGTGCACGTCTGTCCTCAGAAGGGCGTGGAACTGGTTTGAATGGTTCACCCCTGGAGACTGATGGAACCGGAGCAGTTCCAGGATGCTCAGGGGGAGATACCTTCTGATCTGGACAACTGTCTCATAGATGACCTCGTCGTGTTGTGGAACACCTTGCTGACAAAGGCCATTGATCTGACGGCTCCAAGGCGTCTGCTTGCCAGGCAGCAGCACCATAGGCCTCCCTGGTTTTTGGAGGGGCTGCAGGTGCTGAAGTGGGAGGGGCAGCAGTTGGAGCGATGGTGGCATCATTCACGTGCTGAAGCCAAAAGTTTGCAACATAGAGCTAGTTTAGGAGCCTATGCTATGGCTATGCAGGCAGCAAAAAAAGGAGTTTTTTGCTGCCCTTATAGCGTCTGCAAAATCCCGTCCAGCGGAGCTGTTCTGAGTGGTGTGGGGACTGGTCAGTCTGTCCTCCCTCCACCTAGGAGTGGAGTCATCTTGCACCTGCTGTGACATGTTTGTGGATTATTTTGTGGATAAAATTGCTCGGATTTATCACGGTTTTGATGCCTCACTTTTTGCAGTGGGGAAACCAGAGGTTATGGAAGCCTCGCCTTGTACTAGTTTGTGGGATCAGTTTCGGTTGGTGACCCCTGCTGATACAGAGGATGTTCTTGGGGCTGTTAGGGCTACCTGTTGCGAATTAGATTCATGCCCGTCCTGGCTGATTAAGGCCTGCCGGGAGACAATGGGGCCGTTGCTGGCTGGGGTGGTCAATGTCTCCCTCAGGGAGGGCAGGGTGCCAGGCTGCCTTAAGGAGACGGTGGTGCAGCCCCTGCACAAGAAACCATTGCTTGACATTGACTCCCTTGCCAGCTATCGGCCAGTCTTTATTGAATGGGTGGTGGCCCAGTAGTTGCAGGAGCATGGTTCTGTTCTGTCCCCTCTCCTGTTCAATGTGTACATGCAGCCGCTTGGTGAGGTGATCAGGAGGATTGGCATGCGGTGTTATCAATATGCTGATGACACCCAGGTTTATCTCTCTTTTTCATCAGACCCAGGCCCGGCAGTCTTGGTGCTTACTGGGTGTCTGGCAGCTGTGGGGGGATTGGATGAGGGCAAATTGACTGAGGCTGAATTCTGACAAGATGGAGGTGATGCTGGTGCGTAAGGAGGCGGGGGTGACGACCCCCATCATTGATGGGGTTTGTCCTCCACTGGTTCCCCAGGTATGGAGTCTGGGGGTGCTCCTTGATTTGCAGCTCTGCTTGGATGCTCAGGTGGAGGCTGTGCCAAGGAGTGCCTTTTGCTAATTACATCTGGTGCAACGACTTCGGCTGTATGTTTCAGACTGATCTGGCCACTGTCATCCATGCTTTCATCACCTCTAGGCTAAACTACCATAATGTGCTCTATGTGGGGCTATTCATGGTAACGGTTCAGAGACCACAGCTGGTACAGAAAGCAGCGGCCCATCCCTTGGTGGGATTGGGCCGCCGGGAACATATTACATCAGTTCTTTGATCTCTGAACAACCCTAAAGTCTTCCGGGCCTGATTCAAGGTGTGGGTGCTTGCCTATAAAGTCCTAAACAGCCTTGGCCCAACCTATCTGCGGGACCGCCTCATCCCTCGAGTCCTGGATCGGCCCCTATGGTCACCGGGAGGTGCCCTCCTCAAGGTGCCCCGAGTTTTTCAGGGGGCTACAATGGGGAGGGCTTTCTTGGTGGCTGCTCCACAGCTGTGGAACTCCCTGCTGTTAGAGGCCCATTTGGCCCCAGATCTCCCCTCTTTTTGACATAATTGTAAAACCTTGCTGTTCCGTCTGGCCTTTGGTGGGGAGGATGGGGGGAGGGTTTGATTTAGGGGGAGGGTTTGGTTTTGGGTAGCTTTTAGTCCTCCTATTTTGATGTTTTTAAAGGTTTTATTGTGATTGCAAGTCTCCCCGAGCCGCTGCACAGGAGGGGCAGGGTATCAAATTTCGGAATAAATAAATAAATTTGAGGCAGTAAAAAGCATATCAAGACTCTCAGATGAAACTCCAATGCACTAACACAAGCAGAACTAGAGTAGCCTAAGGAAAAAGGTGTCGGACTTGGAAGTGGAAGAACAGATTTCCCTCCAACCCCCGTAGGCATGAACTGACTGCGTGGTCTTGGGCAAATCTCTTATCTCTCACCCTTAGTTCCTCATCTGTAAAAGGGGAGTCATAAGGACCTTCCTCACAGGGTTGATGTGAGGGAGAATTAGATAAGAACTGTAGAGCATCAAAGGTGCTATAGAAATGATAAATTGTAATAGAGACAAGCCATAGGAAAGAATAAATGTTAAATAGTAAAAATTAGACAAACTGTAAGAAACAATGCAGAGCGTGAAGAAATTTTGAAAAAAGCAGTCTGTCAAACATGTGTCAGAAGTAGGGGTGCTGTTTTGGGAAGACATGTCTAGGATGTCTTAGGGGGTTGAATACAAGAGACTATGCAGCAGGGATCGACTATTCACTCTTTGTAGGAGTTATTATTATTAGCAAGCATTTATATAGCGCCAGCAATGTACCTGGCGCATTACAAAGTAATTGAATAGACATGGTCCCTGCCCTAGGGCTTACAATCTGAGGGGGGAAAGGGGGGGGCGAAGGAAGGAGAACAGAGGGAGAGACAAGGAGTGTAACATTCACGAGGATGCGAGGTCCCAGGTGCACGTGCTTGGCTTGGTTACATCGAGAATGATGGCTGGTTGGTCCATGTGGTGAGGATATGAGTACACAGACCTCAGGTAACAGATTGTACTGGATGGAGGGTATCAGCAGGAGTTAGGTGAGGGGGGCAAGAAGTCGGGGAGGGCAGAGCGGAAGAGGTGGGTCTTGAGGAGGGATTTGAAGGTACAAAGGGATTATTAGGGTATTTATAGATCTCAGCCTCCATTAGCATGCTTCCAGGTGAATTTTAGTTAGTTATGCTAACTGTAATTTTGGTGCTTGGGCTTTCACAGATGTTGTATTTCCAAATATTGATTCTTTCCTTTTTTTCTTTCAAAATGGTCCTGCGGAGAAAGCAACAGGTTTGAGCAATTGTTCAGTGGCATAACTGAGAAAGACAGTGTGCCTCCTGGCTGTCTCTTACGTCTCCTTAAATGCCACTCAAAGAAACACATCAAACAGTGGGCAAAAGAACAAAGGCAATCCAAATGCATTCAACACACACTCTTTGTCTTTACCTTCAAGGCCTTTTGTGGTCTTGCCTTCTCTTCACGCTTTGGTTCTTTACCCCCACAACACTCCTGTCTGGGAGCTCTGCTTCTCCTTTGCCACTATCCTCACCTGCTCACAACTTCTTTGCTCCTCAAAACATATCTTCCCATTCTTCCTTGCTGCCCNCCAGTAGTTGCAGGAGCATGGTTCTGTTCTGTCCCCTCTCCTGTTCAATGTGTACATGCAGCCGCTTGGTGAGGTGATCAGGAGGATTGGCATGCGGTGTTATCAATATGCTGATGACACCCAGGTTTATCTCTCTTTTTCATCAGACCCAGGCCCGGCAGTCTTGGTGCTTACTGGGTGTCTGGCAGCTGTGGGGGGATTGGATGAGGGCAAATTGACTGAGGCTGAATTCTGACAAGATGGAGGTGATGCTGGTGCGTAAGGAGGCGGGGGTGACGACCCCCATCATTGATGGGGTTTGTCCTCCACTGGTTCCCCAGGTATGGAGTCTGGGGGTGCTCCTTGATTTGCAGCTCTGCTTGGATGCTCAGGTGGAGGCTGTGCCAAGGAGTGCCTTTTGCTAATTACATCTGGTGCAACGACTTCGGCTGTATGTTTCAGACTGATCTGGCCACTGTCATCCATGCTTTCATCACCTCTAGGCTAAACTACCATAATGTGCTCTATGTGGGGCTATTCATGGTAACGGTTCAGAGACCACAGCTGGTACAGAAAGCAGCGGCCCATCCCTTGGTGGGATTGGGCCGCCGGGAACATATTACATCAGTTCTTTGATCTCTGAACAACCCTAAAGTCTTCCGGGCCTGATTCAAGGTGTGGGTGCTTGCCTATAAAGTCCTAAACGGCCTTGGCCCAACCTATCTGCGGGACCGCCTCATCCCTCGAGTCCTGGATCGGCCCCTATGGTCACCGGGAAGTGCCCTCCTCAAGGTGCCCCGAGTTTTTCAGGGGGCTACAATGGGGAGGGCTTTCTTGGTGGCTGCTCCACAGCTGTGGAACTCCCTGCTGTTAGAGGCCCATTTGGCCCCAGATCTCCCCTCTTTTTGACATAATTGTAAAACCTTGCTGTTCCGTCTGGCCTTTGGTGGGGAGGATGGGGGGAGGGTTTGATTTAGGGGGAGGGTTTGGTTTTGGGTAGCTTTTAGTCCTCCTATTTTGATGTTTTTAAAGGTTTTATTGTGATTGCAAGTCTCCCCGAGCCGCTGCACAGGAGGGGCAGGGTATCAAATTTCGGAATAAATAAATAAATTTGAGGCAGTAAAAAGCATATCAAGACTCTCAGATGAAACTCCAATGCACTAACACAAGCAGAACTAGAGTAGCCTAAGCAAAAAGGTGTCGGACTTGGAAGTGGAAGAACAGATTTCCCTCCAACCCCCGTAGGCATGAACTAACTGAGTGGTCTTGGGCAAATCTCTTATCTCTCACCCTTAGTTCCTCATCTGTAAAAGGGGAGTCATAAGGACCTTCCTCACAGGGTTGATGTGAGGGAGAATTAGATAAGAACTGTAGAGCATCAAAGGTGCTATAGAAATGATAAATTGTAATAGAGACAAGCCATAGGAAAGAATAAATGTTAAATAGTAAAAATTAGACAAACTGTAAGAAACAATGCAGAGCGTGAAGAAATTTTGAAAAAAGCAGTCTGTCAAACATGTGTCAGAAGTAGGGGTGCTGTTTTGGGAAGACATGTCTAGGATGTCTTAGGGGGTTGAATACAAGAGACTATGCAGCAGGGATCGACTATTCACTCTTTGTAGGAGTTATTATTATTAGCAAGCATTTATATAGCGCCAGCAATGTACCTGGCGCATTACAAAGTAATTGAATAGACATGGTCCCTGCCCTAGGGCTTACAATCTGAGGGGGGAAAGGGGGGGGCGAAGGAAGGAGAACAGAGGGAGAGACAAGGAGTGTAACATTCACGAGGATGCGAGGTCCCAGGTGCACGTGCTTGGCTTGGTTACATCGAGAATGATGGCTGGTTGGTCCATGTGGTGAGGATATGAGTACACAGACCTCAGGTAACAGATTGTACTGGATGGAGGGTATCAGCAGGAGTTAGGTGAGGGGGGCAAGAAGTCGGGGAAGGCAGAGTGGAAGAGGTGGGTCTTGAGGAGGGATTTGAAGGTACAAAGGGATTATTAGGGTATTTATAGATCTCAGCCTCCATTAGCATGCTTCCAGGTGAATTTTAGTTAGTTATGCTAACTGTAATTTTGGTGCTTGGGCTTTCACAGATGTTGTATTTCCAAATATTGATTCTTTCCTTTTTTTCTTTCAAAATGGTCCTGCGGAGAAAGCAACAGGTTTGAGCAATTGTTCAGTGGCATAACTGAGAAAGACAGTGTGCCTCCTGGCTGTCTCTTACGTCTCCTTAAATGCCACTCAAAGAAACACATCAAACAGTGGGCAAAAGAACAAAGGCAATCCAAATGCATTCAACACACACTCTTTGTCTTTACCTTCAAGGCCTTTTGTGGTCTTGCCTTCTCTTCACGCTTTGGTTCTTTACCCCCACAACACTCCTGTCTGGGAGCTCTGCTTCTCCTTTGCCACTATCCTCACCTGCTCACAACTTCTTTGCTCCTCAAAACATATCTTCCCATTCTTCCTTGCTGCCCCCCCCCCTCCCCGCCTAGAACTCCCTCCCTGAATGCATCCATTCTGCTTCCTTCCTCACAATCTTCAAATCCCTCCTGAAAACCTACCTCTTCCATCAGGCTTTCCTTAGCTCATCATCCCTTTAGTCTCCACCCTGATTTATTCAGGGCCTTCTACTCCCTTGTAACTAAGTTAAGCGCATGCGTCTGCCACTTCTCGACTGCAGCCCTGTTCCCGCCCAATCCATTTGTCTCCTCGTCTCTCCTATATTGTAAGACCCCTAGGGCCAGAATCTGTCTATAATTATTGATTGTAAAGTGCCAGGTACATTGCTGGTGCTACATATATACATACATTTACATACATAAATAAATATGGAAGTGAAAGTGTAAGCTGTATTTTTAATAGTACTATCATGTGTGTGTTCACCAGAGAAATCTTTTAGCTGGTCTTCTCAGGATAAGTGCACATACTAAATGACACCCAGCTCTACCTTTCTTTTTCATCCAACCCAGGCCCTGCAGTCTCTGCTGTCGGGGATTGGATGAGGATGAGCTGACTGAAGCTGAATCCAGACAAGACTGAGGTGATTATTTATTCTGAAAAATGAGATACTGAAGGCACAATCATAAGCAATTCCAACGAGAAAGAAAAATGGGAGACATCTAAAGAAACCAGTGTGGCTGCACAAATAACTTTTTGATGAGCTGAGAATTAAGAAGGACATGTATAAGAAATGGAAAATGGGACAAGTCATGAAGGACATATACAGACAAGTAGCCCAGACTCATAGGGATGGTGTCAGGAAGGCAAAAGCACAGAATTAGCTAAGGCTAGCAAGGGATGCTAAGAACAACAAAAAGGTGGGTTTTCCCCCCAGGTATGTTAGAAGGAAGAAAAAAGAAGTGGTAGGTCTGCTGCTCAGTTAAGATGGGGAACAGTTACCAGGTGACAAAGAGAAAGCCGGACTACTCAATGCCTATTTTGCCTCCATCTTCTCCCAAAAGGGAAGCTGTGGTAGAAATAGCATGAATGATGAGGAGAAAGGATTGCAGCTCAGGATACATAAAGAGTTCGTCAGAGAATACCTAGCTACTCTAAACAAGTTCAAGTCTTCAGGGCTGGATAAATTATATACTAGGGTACTGAAGGAACTTGCTGATGTACTCTCAGAGCCTGTGTCTATCATCTTTGAGAACTCGAGTCTTGGAGAACAGGTGAGATGCCAGAAGACTGAAGATGGGAAAATGTTGTCCCAATCTTCAAAAAGGGGAAAAAAGGAAGATCCAGGAAACTATAGACCCGTCATCCTGATGACACCTGGAAAGATACTAGAACAGATTACAAAGCAGTCCCTCTGTAAGCATCTAGAAAACAATACAGTGATTACTAGAAGCCAGCATGGATTTGTCAAGAATAAGTCATGCCAGACTAATCTTATCTCCTTTTTTGATTGAGTTACTAGTTTAGTGGATCATGGGGATGCCGTGGTCGTAATACCTCTCAATTTCAGCAAGGCGTTTGACAAAGTACCCCATGATATCCTTGTTGACAAGCTGGTAAAATATGGGCTAGATGGTAATATCATTAGGTGAATTACAGCTAGTTAAAGAAATGTACAATTTATATTGCAACCAAAACCATCTATGTGTTAATCAAGATAAAACCAAAATTATGGTTTTCTCCAGGAAGGCCAAAAATTCCACTGGATATTTAATTATGCCCCCCTTGAGCAAGTAAATAAATACAAGTACCTAGGCATTTGGTTCTCTTGCACGGGCTGCTGGAGAGCTCACCTGAACTCAGTAAAATTGAAAGCGGCACATACCTCTAATGGGATATTGAAATTTTGGAATATTCAGGGTGGGAAGAGAACAGCTCCCCTGTTAAAATTGCTGAAAAGCTGCTGCCCCAGTTGACATATGGGGCCGAGATCTGGGGCGCCGCACATATTGACTCATTGGAAGTTCTGCAGAATAAAATTCTAAGAACTATTCTTGGTGCCCCTCGAGGTACCCCTGTTTCTTTTCTTAGAGCTGAAACTGGTACTCCCCCCAATTGCTGTCAAAATAAAATCTCTGCTGTTGAGCTATTGGCTGCGTGTTCGTGCCATGGCTCCTGTCCAACTTCCAAGAATCTGTTGGCAGGAACAATCCAATCTATTTGTAGTTTACCAATGGCACAATGTGGTCCAATGCTACCTTTCCCACACTGGGCTATCAATAACAAGCCTGGCACTCTATTCTAGTTCCCAGGCTAAATCTTTAATTAAATTCAGGCTCTTGGATATCACTCTTCAGTGCGAAAGAGTGGCTCTAATAAATCAGAGGATAGCCCCAGGGTATCCCACGTTCAAACTGACCGTGGACTATAAATCTTATCTTTCTGATATATCTAATTTTAAAATTAGGAGGGCACTGACCCTGTTAAGATTCAATATGATGGATACAAAGGTAATGGAAGGCCGCTTTTCGGGTGTTCCGTCAGCTTTAAGATTCTGTCTCTGTGGGCAGCTTCGGGTTGAAGACCTCCCGCATTATCTTCTGTTCTGTCCCCTGCATGCCAGTTTGCGCGCTGAGGTCTTTGGGACCTGATTCGGGGGTAAGGAACATTGGGACCCTCTTCTTCGTATTTCCTTCCTGCTGGCAAATACCAATAAGCAAGTTACTCACCAAGTAGCGGTATTTGCATTTAGGCTTGCAGTGGAAAGGAAGAAATTCGCTGTGGCAAGTAAATCCTCCCCATAGAAGTGACCGTTAGGCTACGCCCCCTGGCCCAATTATCTAGTGTTTGCTTTATTTGGGACTTGTGATTGGGATCATATTCTCCCTCTATAAGTACCCATTTTTCATGGGCTTCTTCCTGCCTGACCCCTTCAAGTTCCGCCGATACAAGCCCCGGGAAGGGCAAGGCAGATTTTAAGAGATTTTAGTTTTAGTTTTGTTATGCTTCGAGTTACTGTTAGGTTATTTAACTTGATGTATTCAACCCCAGTATAACTACTATGGAGATGTCTTTTTATTTTTTCTTTGCTTCCTGTATCAGGAATTTGATATTTCACAGATGATATTCAAAAGGCCTTGTAACTGACATCTCCCTTTCTTGTTTGTCTGTATTTTGCACTTTTTAATGTATTTTGTTACGACCTTTCGGTTAAGACAATAAACTATTTTTACTATTTTTACTTTACTAGAACTGTACTCAAAGAGTGCCCATCAATGGCTCCTCATAAATCCGGAGGGAGGTGTTGAGCAGGGTGCAGCAAGGCTCTGTTGTGGGCAGGGTACTGTTCAACATCTTTATTAATTACATGGATGAAGGAGTAGAAGGAATGCTTATTAAATGTGCAGATGAGACAAAACTGGGAGGGACAGCTAACACCTCAGAAGATCTTGATAAGTTGGAAAACTTGGCTGGGACAAAGTGAAGTTCAACAGATATGAATGTAAAGTTCCGTATTTATGTAAGAAAAATCAAATGTACAAATACAGGATGGGGGATACCTGGCATGGCAGCAATACATGTGAAAAGGATCTGGGGATTGTAGTTGCTCACAAACTGAACATGAGTCAGCAGTCTGTTGCAGCTGCAAAAAAGACTAATACAATTTTAGGCGGAATTACCAGAAGCAACGTTTCCTGAGAAGTATTAGAAGTACTCATGACAACAAGTCATGAGAAGTAATAGTTCCACTCAATTGTGTGCTGGACTGGTCAGACCTCATCTGAAGTACTGTCACCAAACTTTAAGGAGGACATTGACGAATTGGAACGGGTTCAGAGGAGGGCGACAAGATTGGTCAGGGGTCTGGAAACCAAGTCCTATGAGGAAAAGTTGAAGGAGCTGGGAAGACTAAGGGGAAACATGATAGCAGTTCTCTCTTGCCCCTGAAGGCAAGACTAGAAAGAATGGGGTCAAATTACAAGAAAGCAGATTTCAGTTAAACATTAGGAAGAACTTCCTAAGGTTAATAAGAGACGTTCAACAGTTGAACAAATTACCTAGGTGGGCTCTCCTTCGCTGGAGGTTTTCAAACAGAGGCTGGGCAGCCATCTGTCGGGGATGCTCTAGCTGTGAATTTCCTACATTAAGCAGGGGGTTGGACTGGACGACTTCTGAGGTACCTTCCAACTCTATGATTCTATGGTTTGCTGGCCTTGTGACCAGCAAAGGGACTCCTATTATTGAGGGATTCTGGCCCCCTCTGGTTAAACAGGCTTGCAGCCTTGGGAGTACTTCTGGAAACCTCGCTGCACCTGGATTGTCAGGTTGTGGTGGTGGCCAGGAGCACTTTTTACCAACTCCATCCGACGAGGAGGCTGAGGCCTTTTCTGATTTGGATCTGGCCACCATCATCTATGCTTGCATCACCTCGAGGCTAGATTACTGCAATGCGCTCTACCTGGGGCTGCCTTTGATGATTGTTTTTGACCTTTAAAGCCCTAAACAGTCTGGGTCCCATTTATCTGAGACCACCTGTCCTTCCATGCCCTATTGCGACCCCTGAGATCGTCTGGGAGAGCCTCCCTGCAGGTACCACCTGTTAGACTTGTTCGTATGGCAAGGGGTCGCAAGGAGGCATTCTTGGTTGCTGCCCCAATGTTATGGATCTCCCTTCCCTTGGAGGTTCACTTGAGCCCAAGCCTGAGCATCTTCCAGAAGCAATGTAAGACCATGTTTGGTGGGCAGAGATAGGGTATGGGGTTTTTTTGGTGGGTGTGAGGGGAGTGGGGTTGGACGTGGGGAATGGGGAGATGGTATTGGGTGGCTTTTGTGGGAAGGTTTGGAGTTTCGGGATGTAGTTTTTGTATTTTATTGTTTTTATGGTTTGTGAGCGGTCTTGAGCCTATGCAAATGGTGGCATCAAAATTGATTAAATAATAAATAAATATTTCAAAGAATCATGTCCTTCACATCAATGTCTTCACTAGACCCTCATGTATGGCCAAGCAAAAATTTCAGTGCAGGAATGTGTGTGAGCGGGCCAAGTAACACTGTGAGTTGTGTTTGGGAGGCATCTCGTAAGTGTTCAACAGCTTAAGAGAACCTGCGAGTTCCCAATCCTATAACAGCTTTGGGCAATCAAACAGGTGATGGGCAACAACATAACATAACATGTTTTGTTAATTTTAATTATACCCTGCACTCTCTCGTAAACGACTCGAGGTGGCTCACAATATCACAGTACACAGAATACATTTCCAGGTTTCTATCCCACACAGGAGACTCAGCAAGGCAAAATAATACAAATAATAATATATCACAAAAACAACATATAGCAATTCCCTCCCCCAACCAATGATCTTCCTCCACCAACTCCTACATTCAGGCAGTTGGCCCCACCATTAATCCATCTATCTACCCCCTGGCTGCCACCAGGGGATAATTGCCGAACTCCACCCCTCTCTCACCGAGGGGAGTCTGGTACACCATCAACATCATCAGAAAACAGCATTAACCCCCAAACAATACAACCCCCCCCAGTCTCCCACCTGAGCCTCATGGCCCAGCCAAAGCTCTTTGAACGTGCCCCTTTGACACGCGCCCCCAGCACGCGCCTCCGGCCGCTCCCAGTGTTATGGGGAGCAGTCCGAAATGGGGCCATCATTTGAGAGTTTCCCAACAGATTGTGTACAGCTGATCCCCATTCTCGTAGCAACATTTTGGGGAACGCTAGAAGAAATTAACCACTACTTGCATCAAGGACCATGGTAGCAACAAAGGTAGAACCCAAAGAGCAACAATCAAGCAAACATGCATCCACACACTTACCCTTCTGTTCTCTGCTAGTGCTCCTGCTTCTGCTTTGATAATTTGAATATACCTCTGTGTTCAGTCATGACGGTAAATGTGAAGAAGCAAAAGTTAGACATAAGCTAAACTGGGTTCATTACAGGAAATCGAATCCAAGGACCTAAATCCAATAATATTGCAGTTCCTGGCACTTTCTCTAGATTTACTTACACATAATGGCAACCAGCATGAAGATGAACCATCATGTCAAACTGAATCAGCAGGGAGAGAGGATTCTAAGATATTTGCCTTGAGCTGATCATGAATTTGCAGTGCTACATTCTAGTACTGCTGTTGCCAATCAGCATAAAGACATACTGTTTAAGTTCAAAATCTCATTGCAAGTGCTACACAAACACAAACTGCACATAGAGGAAAGGAGTTAACGGTGATAGCAAAGGCAGCATTTTAAGTCCAGGACTGGAGTGCACTGAGACCCATGAAATGCTAACTTTCCTCTCTGTTAAAAATAAACATTCCCATATAATCATAAGAACACTAAGGGTGAAACATGATCATTAACTTTACAGTGCTGTGCCTTGAAAGCTGAGTGGTGGTGCCTCCCACACTCTTTTCCAGTTTCATTGGGAACTAATAAATGAGTAAACAAGAAGTGTCAAAAACACTTACAGTGATATACATGACTGACACATACTACTTTGCACTGCTTGCTTCAATTATGGCTTTAAGTGTCAGTGATCCCTATGCTATCGTGTAAATTTGTTTAAGCACATTTTCCTTCCCATTTTGAGAAAAGAATTAGAAGTGTCAAACACAATCCTCAGGTTTATTCTGGAGTCATTTTCCTATTTGCAGTTTAGGATGTCAACTTTATTTATTGGGTGGCAGGAAAAAAAATAGGGTATGGAGTAGAGTGCTCAAGGGTATACAGAAATGTATATTAAATGCTTCTAGCTGTATCTCAATTTAAAATACTAAGTATTTGGATTGTGTTTGTAATTATCCTAGGTATTTATATAACCACTCTTATGGCAGAATCACAATTATTAATTATTTTACACTTAAAACACTCTGTACGAAAAAAGCCTATTATCCCAATTCTGCACATTCTACAATCCATAAACAACTTACTCTGGAGTAGGTCCCACTGAAATCTGTAGGGGTGACTGCATAGTAAAGTAGTTTGTGGATCACAGCCCAAGTGATTTGTCCAAATTTACAGTGGTTAAAACTTTCAAAGTATTTGCAATATTTGATATTTCCAGCACAACTCAAAAGTGAATTTTAAAATTCTAAGGAAGGGTGGGCTGTGGTGCCTATAAAAAGATTTATATAAAATATATATTTCCCAGTAATTATTAAGTATTTATATAGTGCCAGCACAGTACCTGATGCTTGACAATCAACAACTATAGACAGGTCCCTGCCTCGGTGGGTTTACAATCTGAGAGAGAGAAAGGAGGGGAGATGGAAGGAAGGGGAACAGAGTGAGAGAGAGAAGAATAGATCCACAAAGTTGGGAAGTTGCAGGTGCATGTGCTTAGCTTAGTTACAGGAGACCCTAAGAAAATCAGGGAGGAGACTAAGGGGATGAGGAGCTAGGAAAAGCCTCATGAAAGAAGTAGGTTTTCAAGAGGGATCTGAAGGTTGGGAGGGAAGGAGCAGGGAGAGAGTTCCAGGCATGGGAGGCAACAAGGGAAAAGGGACGGACAAATTTCCAGGAGCGAGGGAGACATGAGCAGGCGAGGGTAATGGTGGCAGAGGAGGAGCAGCGCGCCTAGACAGGAGTGTGGCAGGAAATGAGCAGAGAGAGATAGGAGGAGGCAAGGCCATGAAGGGCTTTGAAAATAAGGTCCAAGAGCTTGTGTTAAGTGTGTTCAGGTAGAGGGAACCAGTGGAATGAAGAGAGGAGGGGCTGAACAGGACTAAAGTGGCCGGGGTGGTGATTGACCGTGGCAGAGTAATTTTGAACAGAAGCGAGGGAGGCAAGTTGAGAGTGGGGAGGGGGGGGCAGTAAGAAGAAGGCTGCAATAGTCAAGATGAGAGATGACTAGAGCATGAACTAGAGTTTTGGGAGTGGAAACAGTAAAGAAGAGATCGAGGGTCTTTTCAGCCATGATGGTGGCTGGCTTTAGCATGCTTTACTCTGCGGGCCACTGTCACGTTAGAGAACACCTGCTAGATGTTAGCACAGGATGGATTCCAACTGTAGTGGCAGCTAGCCCGGGCTGTGACTCGGGTAAGTCCCAAAATCACATCCTGGGCTAGCTGCCGCCACGGTCCCACTGCCTGACCGGGAATAAAGTGGTTTTCACTTTTGAAAGCCTGCTTTACTCACTGCGGTCTGGAGCAGCCAGGCAACGTTGTGGCCATCTTTGGCCACCCGTCAGAGAGTGGGGAGGGTACTGGGTAGACATGCATCCGGCAGAGTCTCCAGCCAGCGGCCAGGCCCCCGTCACATTAGTTTGGGGGTCTGTCTAGATCCCAGCTGTAGTGCTAGTCCCACTCTGGGCTGGGTAAGTCTGTGGCAGTCCTTCAGCGCTCTCACATCAGAAAACACCCAAAGAAATCAAATTATGGGTTCAAGATTTCAGCCTATTCATGTATGAGATTCATGTATGAGACTATCAATGGGATTACTCACAGATGAGTGGTTTCAGGACTGTGATCCTAGTGTGGAATGGTATTGTTGAGAGAGAAAGAGTGGACATTTCTAAAGTTCATTTTCAATACCCACTGTCCCACACTTTGAAACTTTCACCGTGGCTTTTCCTACGCATAAGTAAAACAGATTGCAATGTCACCAGATTTCTGAAGCATGAGAGGACGGGGTATCTTCTGTTTAGCTCCAAGAATGAAAAAGGCACTATGAAGAGGACTCATTCTGCTTTTACTTAAAGTGAAAGGAAGCTGCTTTTACTTCATTTAACATTTTATCAGGAACCAGGCCCTGCTCTCACTTAAGACTTTGGATTTCAGCAGATGTAAGATTTTCAATCACTGACAGTGTTTTGGTTTACTCTGACCATAGAATTTTAGGGTTGGAAAAGGGCATCATGGGGCATCTAGTCCAGCCCCTTGTTCCATGGCAAGAGATCCCCATCTACAGCACTGAAGACAGTTGCTTGTCCAGTCTGGTTTGGGATACCTTCAAGTAAGGTGATTCCACAACTTCCCTGGGCAGTTTATTCCATTGTCTAACAGTCCGCACAGTTAGGATGTTTCCCCTAATATTTAACCAAAACCTACATTGCTGCAATTTACACCCATTCCCCCTTGTTCAGGCTTCTGTGACAGTGGTGAACAAATGTTCACCATCTTCTTTGCGACATTATTCCTTAGTAATAATTTCCATGTTTTATTCTCTCTCTGTGACCTTTTGGCTTGCAATTCTCCTTAGCTGACTCGGGAACTACAACTAGTAACTAGTTCCCTAGGGTAATCTGGCTACCCTCTCATATTAACGATGCTGTCATTATCCAAATTTAAAGTAAACAAAGCAAACGGGCAATGATTTAAATATACTGATCAACTGTGGAAAGATGAGATCAATATTGATTTAATACTTTGTGAAAACTGGGTCCCCAATCATCAGCTTTTGGCTGAAACAAGCATGCCTAGACTGAGAAATGTTGGCCCTTTATTCATGTAAGACTCTTGGCCTTCCCCAGG
>QEPC01005106.1:1608304-1619424 GCA_003113815.1 Sphenodon punctatus | reverse complement strand
GGGGGGCGATACCTGCTGATAAGCAGGGCATGGCAACGGCAGGATCATTCCCCCTGGGAGAGGTGTCAAGCGGGGGTAAGGGCAAGCATGGCCCTCAATCTTAATGATACCATCCTCCTTACTCGTGCCTGCTTAGGCAAGTTTTCCCCTTCGGCCTTGGCCAGGGAGCTGTTCGAAGGGGATGTTTAGAATTTGAATGGAGTACTGGCATTGGAGGGCATATCCAGGCCAGATACTTGTGTTGGTTAATAATGTTGAGAATTTTAGGTATAAAATACTGGACCCGTGATTGCTTAGAAGCAATCCCACCAACTTCACTGATCTTTTGATTAAAGAGTGTGGCCATTTATAATCCACATCACGTCTCTGTGTCTCAGTCTCCGGAGGGGAAGGGGTGCGTCGGCAAGTGAATTTCTGGAGGGTGCAATCTCAATATCAGCATTTTCCAACATGAGTTTTGAAATTAGCATAATTTACTGGATTTTTCAGAATTCTTTGCTCAGCCGTTACCTAGATTATAATCTTTCAGAGGCATTTATAACATACGCAACTAAAGGTGAATTTTTCTCATTGCTTAATTTTTTTAAATTTTTTTTTTACAAGAGAACCAACCATTAATGCTAACTGAGGTTTTTAGAAGTCTGCTGAACATCAGTAGGGGAATAAAACTTCAGAGTCAAATTCAAATAACCCAGGCTGATCTATTAAACTTTTCCAAATCAAGCTCAGTTACAATGGCCCTTTTCACACAGGCACTCTTAACAATGATAAAATGGGTTACATTTTATTATACATGTTACAGGGCTGAAGGTGTGTTCGATGTGTGCCCTGGAACATGTATAATAAATGTAACACCCATTTTACCAGTGCTAAGAGTGTCTGTGTGAAAAGGGCCAATGTTATGGCCACTGGATCATCAAAGAGCAGAATTATTTTAAATAACACTGCTAAACTAATAAAAAACCTATGACACGTATGGCTCAAATCTCTGTTTTGTTACCATGAATAAACGGAAACCATTGTCAAACTCAAAACGACTCCATAATTTAAATGGTGTCAAGCAAGATATTATACTGATGTCAAGGCAGGCTTTTGATTATTGGTATGACTAATTCCTTTCCTACATCCTTTAGGTTGCCATTTAGTAGCACACTTTCCAAGAATCACTGAATAAGGTGGTAGAAACTATGGATATAGGAACCTAGCAGTTCTGTACGGCAGAAGCAAAACAATTATCCTCCTAGGGCACAGAGCCTATACCTGGTGAAAAGGCTGGAAAACTTTACTTATTTTCATATTTAATTCATCTACACAACAGAAATAAATATCTGTTAATTCATTAGTGAGGTGACGAGATGCTCTCTCTCTCTCTTATACACACACCTTTTTTAAAAAGTTGTTAAAAATATATATTCTGCAACAACAGTGGTTTTCACAACATTTCCTGGATAATACTGTTTGTCTGCAATCCTAAAACCACTTATTAATTTTAATTTATATCCCACCCTAGTCCCAAATACTCAGGGAAGCTCAAGTCACAATAATAATATATACAAATACAAAAAAAAATNACAGTAAATAATGGTAAATGGTAAAAATTGAGAGAATGTCAAGAACTGGGTTTTTTTCAATTATCGATTCTTGCTAACAAGTTGAGAACTGTAATTCTCAGTGAGAATCGAGAGAAAATCAAGGTCAAGTTTCAACCCTAGCTAAAACAATGTTTTGTGTGGTTAGGACCACGAAAAATGGGAGCATATACTAGCAATATTGTGGTGGTACTACAAATTAAATGAGACTCCATAAATCAGCAGTTGGAAGTTGGTATTTTGCACACACACATTTGGATGATTATCTTCAGGCACTCCAGAAACGCCATTCAGAAATCTGTTACCATGAGAGGGGAATTTACTTTCTTTAAAATACAACACTGGCTGAATAGCTCCATTGTTTTGTGGACTCTGAAGTAAAAGGTTATGGCTTTGTTTTGTGAAAGGAGCAATTGACCAGATGTGCTACACTGCATCTCATTCCATTTCAGTGGACTGGTGCAAGAAGAGTGAATAAAGTAGGGTTAATAACTATTTTTATACTGTAACAATAGTTTCTAGAATCTAATACCCAAATGCTGTATATGCACCTTCATGGGAAAATGTAGTTATCACATTCTACCTGGAAACGCACAAGCCACCTTACATTCATGTTGACAACTTGCAGGAGGATGGGTGCTGCTCTACGTAACAACTTTCTGGGGCGAAAAAGGAGCTACACTTGTTAAACCCTGCTTTTGTTTTGAACTGCATCTGTTCACCCAAAATATGATCCAGCCTCTTTAAATCTATTTGTTTTAGCTACAGCTACTGAACGCTTTCAGTCTGTAATGAGCCCGCTGTCTGTTTTCAGGGTTACTCTCAAATTTAGCCACCTCCAGAGTAAAAGAGCCCATGTTGTTTAATGGATAAGGTGCTGGGCTTTGAACCTTCAGATTAGGGTAGAAATCCCATCTTCCCATGAACTCATGGGGTGGCCTTGGGCAAGTCACTATATTTCAGCCTTAGATCCCCATGTGTAAAATGGGAATAATAATGATCTGCCTCCCAGAGTTGTTGTGCGGTGAAGTAGATAAGGACTGTAAACTATAATTAAAAGTGCTATAAATGATAAACAACAACAATACAAAAAAGATCTCCTTTACAAAGGCCAGAGACAAGTTTTAAAATCAATTTATCAATGTGGGCTTGTATCCTGCAGTATCAGCCTCTTTGGCTTCCATCAATGTAGCCTCAGAACACTTGAAAAATAAAAACAACCTCGTTATCTTGGGTGCCCACAAAATACATCAAGGTAGGCAGAGTTAGATTTGATACACTTATCTAAGCATCATGCCTAGACTTTCTAGTTCTTAAACCTGTGAAGATAACCTCTGATAAGTGAACCCGAGATCCTCTCAGACTGGTGCATGTTTGAACCTTCTCCAAAGATGCTCAGTGTCTTAACAACAAAATCAGCTCCTGAGACAAGGGCCCTCCGCCCCCCGAATCGCGGCGGGGGGAGATTGCCGCGCCCCCCCCTTTTCCCTGCGCCGGAGAAGAGGCGGGAAAAATGCAGGGGCAGGAAACGCCGTTGCGTTCGACCCAGGCACTGCTGAATGGTGGCCCGGGTATCAGGTGAGCGTGTACTGGCCACCTGATTGGACGGCTCGGGGGCAGCTCCTCCCCTTCCATAGGAGGGGGTAGGAAACAGTTGCTGCCCGAGCAATTTCACCTCATTGCAGCCCTGATCAACACGTGCAGCAGCAGCGTAGAAACGCTGCTCTTGTTTTCAAAAATTTTTTTTTAAAAAAAAATAAAAGGGGAAAGATGGCCGGCAGAAGAAGTTGGCAGGAAAAGAACAACGGGCAAAGAAGCGCCCAGCTGCTGCAGCAGAGGATGAACCCCCAGCGGCCACACAGCGCCCGGTGAGCAGGGAAGGGGAGAGCGCGCCTCCCCCCCTTCCCTCTAGGGAGGAGATGCAGGGCCGTTTGCTGGCCTGCGAGGCCCTGGCGGCAGCAATGAGGGCCCAGGGGGAGGGGCAAATGGCAGGCCCGGACCACGGGGAGGGCCGGGGCATGAGCCAAGGTACACAGACCACCCTAAGGGAGATATGGGAGCGGGCAGGAGGCGAGAGGCCTGCACCAGTCAGGCGCGGGGATAGGCCCATTATTCCTCAGCCCGATATAGGAGGGAAGATTGGGATGCAGGCCCCCGACCATGGGCCAGTAATCAGGCCAGTGGCACAGGCCCAGGCCCAGTGTGGAGTGAGGGTATGTTAAGGGCTCAGCAAGAAAACCTTTATCATGACAACATGGGTCACCAGGATCAAACAGACAGGGATGATGGAATTTGGAGATGGCCTGGCCCCCAGGACCAAACTCCCACGACCCGGGCAAGGCAACAGTAGGACCGTGCCCAGAGAGGGCAAAGGGTACAACCGCCCGCGGCTTTGGGGGCCCCCCCACAGGCGGGGGGCTCGCAAGGGGGAGGGGGCAATATTTATGTCCCAGCAGATTTGGAGGAGGAGCTGCCTGAGGAACCCAGGAGGGAGTCCAGTACTGCAGAAAGGGAGCATGCAGATAGAAGGATGTGGGAAAGAATCCAGGCGCTGGAGAAGGAGCTGCAATCCACGGCCGAGCGAAGGAGACATACTCCCCACCACATGAGTGAGGATGCTGGCTGGCCCCAGGAAAGTGAGGAAAACTGAAGGTATGAGGACGGTTACAGGGAAGGGGAGGCACAGATAGGTGAGTCCCACTGGCTGACTAATTATGATCCCAGGTTGCAGGGACAGCTGGAAAAAGCCAGGACAGAAGTAGGACAAAGAACAGAGGGTGGGCCAAATGAGTTGTTAGGGATGCAACAATTTCAGTCAGACAGGGGACAACAGTCACAGCCCGCAGGCCATCGTTCGGCACCACAGATGTTGTGGTGGAATGGAACATGGGTAAAGGTTACCCCGATACCCCCCCCAACTGGGTACCAGTCCGTGGCTGGGGGATTTCGCNTATATACAAATACAAAAAAAAAATACAAATGAATCAAATGTATAAAACATCAAAACCCCACCCTTCCACCCACACTCACATCCCCAACTCTCACCCAGGGTCCCCTTCACATCTGTACCCTTCCCTCTCACACAGAAGGGCCGTGGTTGCCCCTCTACTACCCTATAATACAATCAAGCAAACACGAAATATAAACATAATCTTATAAAACCTCTGTATAATCCAATGTAACAACAATCTATGACCTAATCTAATTATATACAGAGTAATATCTAATAACAAAATCCTATAAAACTCCCACCCTATCAATTACAAGTAAAAATACCCTGTTCCCTCCACCCACTCGCACCTCTTATCTCATGAGTAGTTCCATTGACTTCAGTGGTTTCTGGATTGTGGTCTTAATCTTATGTAGTTGGTTTCCATATCCGGCAAGTGTTCCATGCAGCTTCAGCAGTGGGGACAGTCAAGTGCTTTGTGGAGTACTGGCAGCTCTAGTGATGCACATAGGGAAAAATAATCCTAACTCTACATACACAATACTGGGTTCTAAATTAGGGGTTACCACTCAGGACTCGGATCTTGAAGTCACTGTGGACAATTCACTGAAAACCTCAGTTCTGTGTTCAACAGCAGTCAAAAATGCAAACAGAATTTTAGGAATTATTCAGAACTGGATAGAGAATAAAAGAAAATATATTATGCTGCTATATAAATCTATGGTGTGATCACACTTTAAATATTATATGCAGTTCTGGTTGCCCCACCTCAAAGAAGATAGAGTAGAACTGGAAAAGACACAGAGAAGGACAATAACAAAGGATCATGGGTATGGAATGGCTTCCGTTAAAGGAGATTCTCGATAGGTTCAGGTTCTTCAGCTTGGAGAAGAGATGACAGAGTGGCATGGAACGAGTAAACAGGAAGCTGTTATTTATTCTCTCAATACTAGAATTAGGACACTCCATGAAACAAACTGACAGCTGACTTAAAACAAAGAAAGTACTTTTCCAGTCACTGTTAAGGTGAACCCATGGCAAGATACTTTTACAGGAAATCCCCACAACCAACTCTTAAGGATGTGGCAGCACTGACTCAGTGAATAGTCCAACATCCTGAGTGACGGGGAATCTTTTCCTAAGTTCCAGTGTAAAAATACTCTTATAAGATGAATTGCATTACAGGCTGAGCGATTTCTTTAAAATAAAAAAACAAAATAATAAAATTGGTGAGATTCCCAAATCTTCAGCATTAGCCAGCTTGGAAGGTGAATCATAATTTGGCAGTATCCCAGGAGCATTCCTGCCAGTTGCTTTTCTCAGCTGCTGCCTTCCATCTGCCCTACTGGATCCATGGAGAGGGGGGAGAAGAAAGGTCTGAGAGGAGAGGAACCTGTGATGGCGGTCAGGAGGGGAAGGGGTCAGTGGAACTGGGGGAGAAGGGGGAAAGTAGGGCCCACCTTGCCACAGGGCAATGCCCCAGGTCTCGCTCTTTCCAAGAGCTCCTCAGTGACCCCTGTTTTCACCAGGGGAGAGCATGGTGAACCACTCCATCCCAGAGCTCCCCAAATCTTTAGGGCCCTAGGGAGAGGGCCCCTGCAATTTATCTTTGCTCTAGGCCTTGCAAATTCTAAGGCTGGCTCTGGGGGAAAGCATTCACGAGAGACAGGGGCCTAGAGGGAGAGTAATGTGCTGAGAAGATGACGACAGGGCACAGGGTAATGACGTGCACAGGAAGTCATAAGAAAGAGATGCTAAAATCATGTTTATCATTTTTTGTAATTTTTATTTATTTACAGTGTTTTGTAGTCATAGCTGTTTGAGGTCATGGGAATATTTAACTCTCTAAAGCTTGGCAACCACCATTTTATAATATCTCTTCCCTGCCTTGTGCATTTTGTCTGTCATCTTTTCATAATCATGTGTAAATATTTAAACCCTTCCTGCAAATAATATAATTAAAAATAAATAAATTAATAAAACTGAAGAGCATAAAATGTAATGGGTACATTACATTAAACTGAAGAGCATAAAAATGTAATATGTTGGATAAATTGCAGCTTAACTTGAGTAAAACATACATTTACCCCCTCCCCCCCGCCAGCCCTCTTTTACTTGCACTTTGGGTGAATTTAATTTTCTGATATAAATATGCAAAACCAGTAACTGGCATATCAAGCAGTTCAATTAATACATGAATATTTGTTGAGAATTTGTGATAAGGCATGAAAGAAATGGCACCCTATGGTGTAACAACAACAACAAAGTTAATTTAGAACATAATGCTGGATGACGGTGAAACAGTTTTCATAAGAAACAATTTCTTTTATGACTCAGTTATGTCCATAGAAACATTAACTTTTGTTGCAATATAATCTTTTCCGTACTGACAAACAAGTTGGATAACCTTCCGCCCTCTCCCCACAAATTAACACCACAAATATATCTGTGTTGAAGAGGTGCTCCAAACATTCTTTGGAAGCCAACAGAAATATTTTAAAACTGAAATGAAACAAACTTTGTGATTTCAAAGGAAGATGCAAGTGTAAAAAATGCTTAATTCATTCCATGAAGCTGAGAAAATACAATTTAGTAGTTAATATGTTAGTAATTATATTCCAAACCAATCAGACACTCAAAATCACTAAAACAATGGTTGTGCCAATTTAAAGTCCTTTCATGTTTAAGAAAGCTGCAACTGAAATGTATAACTGGTTTCATTTATAAAGAAATAAAAAGCATAAGCAAGATGAATATTTAACTGTAATTTTATCTGTTGCCTTTAGGAATAAGCAATATCAAGTTGTTATTCAGCACTGTAAGTTAGTTCAGGTGCATTGTTAATTTCCAGAGTTACATGCACATGTATAATTAGGCTGTGATCCCACTCCCCTGTACCTGTATAAAGGCAGCTCTGGAGCCCTTGTACCAGCAGATCCCCCTCTCCCCAAGCCTGTGTGCTTGGTGCGCCAAAACAGCCAGGCTCATGTTGGCACCTGAGGAATACTGCTCTCCCTTCCCCTGGCTGAAAGCACTGGCCATGCTCCCTGTGCCAGAGCGCAGATACACAACACTGTGCCACTGGCCACCTCTTCACACAAGACATGGCACATGAGACCCCACTCCAACATTGCCTTATCCCCAACGTGCATGGGGATCAGACATGCTTTCTAAGCTGTACAACTGCTACTGCACCTGGATTCACCAGGCGCTGCAGTGGCGCAAGCCCCTGCCAGGAAACCAATGGCAGGGACATCATTGAAGGAATGGCATGAGGGGCGGGCATTGGGTGAGGGTGCTTGACATGCTGGCAGGGAACTGCAGGCTACTCTGCAGGTGGGAGATGCTTGCTCTGCTGGTGAGGAGAAGCTGGGTTTTGCTCTGCTGGCAGAGAATGCTTATCTTGATGTGTGGAGGCCTTGGGAGCACTTTCCAGTGCTGAAAGGGGGAGGTGGCACTGAAGCACAACAAGGGGGTAGGGGCACGCAATCTGGGTTATACTGGAGAAGAGAGACTGGGAAGCTAGGAAGAAGCCCCGACCAGTTTGCTTCTGACATCCCTACATTTGGAGTGCAGGCCCCACCACCCATGTGAAGTTGGCCAGTGTTCTAGCCGAGCCTGCTCCCGAGCCTCCCAGTCACTCTCCTGCCACTGCCTAGCATACCACTTGTGATTAAATAGGATCTTTCAGCGAACACTGGTGTTCAGGTTTAACTGCTTTGCAGAGCTAGAATAAACTATTACAAAAAGCAGGCTGGTTGCTTTCACCAGTTTGCATTTGTGCTGTTTAAAAGAGCCCCTAGCCGCCATACGTACAAGCAAAACAATGGAAACTCATCTGAGAGGTGAATAATAATGTGATCAAGGTTTTGAAGAAATTTATTTTTCTCTTCTTCGTCAAAGTCTGAAGTTGTAGCCTTATCCTCTTCTGTCCCTTTCTCAAGAAGCTGTTCCAAAATTCTACACAGAAAGAATGTATTTTCATACTGTGTAACATCATACGGGGCCTGGATCTGGGGGGGGCAGAAAAAGGCATAAATCAGTGTAAAATTCTTTTAAACCATATCAACTCAGGGAGCTGCTGCCACCGTTTATAAAAGCTACTCTCTTAGTAGTATTATCAATAAACAAAACTGTTGAATGCAGAAGTGACTGTACATCTTCCATAGTACAATACGTAAAGGAATACATAGAAGGAACAATACAAACATAACGGTCTGTGTCAGTCTAAACTAGTGAACAGATAGCTTTAGATCAGATTTTAAAACAAATCTGTTCAAATTTGCACAAGTCTTTGAAATCCACAGAAACCAAACGGAACTATATTAAAAACAAATGTATTTACATTTTTTTTTTCTTAAAAAAAAAAAAGAAAGATTTTTATTGCCTAGTCATCCGATCTGCCTGATGCACTGGAAAATCATTAAGTCCAAACTCATGTGTCCCTAATGTAGACTTGATGGGGCCCAATAATTAATTTAGCAAGGGGGGGGGCATAGATTGAACTGATTCCATAGAAATGACAAAGGAGATAAAGTACTATAGGAATGTTCTGAAGAGCTGATCTAAACAGTTTTTTACTTGAGTTCGGCGCAGGACTGAGATTGAGGAAATATGGTGTTCCAGCTCCGACAGTTTCTGTTACCTCGTCCTGCAGATAGCCGAGATCCTCAGGTCACGATTGGAGAAACAAAGCATGGTGATGTGGTTGCCCATCCCTGTGGAGAACCGCACTGCCATCGCCATCTGGAAACTCACCACCCCAGACTCCTGCCACTCTGTCGCCTAGCAATTTGGCATTGGAACCACAGGGCGCTATAATAGTGGAAGCTTGCACAGCGATCATGGAAGTGCTGCTGGACTGTGTGGTACAGTTGGTTGACCCCGTGGAGGTAATGCAGGACTTTCGATGGCAGGGGTTCCAGAACTGTATAAGGGAGATCGATGGGAGCCACATTGCCATCATCTGTCCACGCCATAGCAAGGACGACTACCAGAACAGAAAAGTTTTTTTTCCCCTCTGTGATTCTCCAGGCCATAGTGGACCACCGTACCCAGTTTGTTGCTGGGCTCACCAGGTGGTCCAGGAAGAAACACGATGCCTGGATCTTCTGTCAGTTCCCCTTCTTTCGTTGCATGGACACAGGAGACTTTGGACCCTCCACTGAAACATGCATTGAGGGGGTGTTCATGAGGCCTGTTGTTCTTGGGGACCCTGCCTACCCAATGAAGCCCTGGTTCATGAAGGCATACAGCACTGCCCACACCCAAGACCAAAGGTACTTTAACTGGCAGCTTAGCACCATGCACTCTGTTTTGGAGAGGGCATTTGGGCTTTTAAAGCAGTACTGCAGATCAATAGCTGCTAGGACTAATTTCCAGGTACAGATCCCTCTGCTGCTAAGTACCGCTGCCTGTGTTCTCCGTAACATCTGCGAGCTCAGCAGAACCCCGCACCAGTTAGCTCTGGCAAGCCAGTGCCCGTTCCGGGACCAGTTGAACCGAGTAGAGCAACGCATAGCCAGAGAGAGATCTGGGATGCCTTGTGCTGACACATCAACCACAATGCATCAAGACACATTGGATTATAACCCCTTGCGGTTGGGACCTGTCTCTAATTAGTGACTGTACAGAACCAGGTATATTGTTGGCACAATACATTAAACAAACAAACAAACAAACAAACAAACGTATAGGAGAGGTCCCAAGCCCATACCTTTACATTTGTGGCTCACATAGTTTCTAATGTCTGGTCTGACCCGGCTAGGCCATTTCTCGTGACTGCACAAATTTCAAGTCATGTTTTCTCTCAACCATTTGAGTTAGGATCCGAGTGCTCAAACCTTGAAATTCAATGGGATTTATATGCCTAATTGAAAATCTTAGCCTAGTTTACTATTGAAAGAGTGTGAACACTACCTTTCATTGCAAAGATTGCAAAGATTATTGTAGTTATAAAAATATTTTCTCTTTTAATTCTCTCTCTTCTAACCATTAATCTCTCTCCTCTTATCATTCACATGAAGTGTTGCACTCAAATCAAAATTACACAAAAAACAAAACAGCTCATCTTCCAAGCAAACACCTTTAGCTTGCTATTTAAATAACTGTCATGTCAGTTAATGTTCACAGATAATGGGTGAGTTCAGAAGTGATGTGGTGAACGTTCACCACAGTCAACCTTAGTCAAACGCAGGGGGTGGTGAAAGCGCTGTACATGTCTGTTTGCTCGCATCCAGATGTTAACCACAGTCAAATGCGGCCCAGGGTGAAGCTAACCACGCTTCGTGAGGTTGGGGCGGGAGGCGGTCCAGAAGTGTGGTGAATGGTCACCACGGCAGGGGTGAATGAAAAGTAACTTCTGAATGGAAACCCGCAGCCCGGTGGAAGGAATTGACCCCAGGCGGGGTGCATTCTGGAGCTCGAACCGCAGTCCACCTCTCCACTGCATGTCTGTTGTGTTCCCACGGCCCATGTTCTCTCTGATTGCCCCCGGGCGGTGGTCACGATCCTGTCACTTCTGTTGGGGCCGCACGTGTCACCACAGCCAGCGGTGAATCAGTTCACACCGGGGTGGGATT
>QEPC01005106.1:1590529-1605475 GCA_003113815.1 Sphenodon punctatus | reverse complement strand
CCAATATACTGAAAAACAAAGAAGTCATTGGTCTATGAACGCAAAGACTTAAACATCACTAAATAAAACAATATAGTATTCTTTTAGATATTGTAAGAACTACCAGAAAGGCAAGAGTCATAAAAAAGTTTTGTAAATTCCTTAGTACATGAAATGTGTAGAAGTCGAGGTTCCACACAGATGTGTGCAAACCTCTGATATTTAATTTTTGTCCAAGTTATTCTTCCTTTGTTTATAGACTAGTACAAAGAAAGTTAGAGGTGTTTGCTCTATGAGTCTGAATGAGAATAGAAACACTGTCACATTAGTACAGTTTAAATAGAAGTCAATAGCCTATGTATTTCCCTCTTGGTGATATTCAGAATGAGCTACTGCAGGGGACGACTATGCATCCATAAATCTAAATGATAATCCTGGCTGTGCCTCCAGCTCTCTGACACAGGCTAAGCTTTCCACCACTGGCTACAGAATGGGCTGCCTGCATGCCCCCAGTCATGATAATCAGTAATTCAACAGCTGCATAATGTCAGTCATCTCATTTTTCATAGCATAAGCTGGTGGCCGCATCAAGAAGCTACTCTTTCCCCACGAACTATATTCTATATGTCTAGCCAGATGTGCATATTACAGTTTACCCATCCTTGTTTAAAGGACACTGGACTTGAAGCGATACGGATCTGAGAATGGACCAGTTTTCTTGTTTACAAGGTCAATAAAGGATTTTAGTAAAGGACTCTGTTCCCAATGCCTTGTTTTTTCCTTCTAGAAATGTTTATTTCTCTCTCTTATCCTTGCTGTAAAGTGGTTATGAGGACACAGCAAACTGACTTTTCAAAAAATAATTTAGATAATAGGTGTCTTTATTGCAGCAGTGTTTTCTCATCAGATGAACTATAGGCGTACAAATAGCCATTTTGTAAATAATTACATGCTACACAGAACACCCACATGGAAATTGGGGGGAAAGATCAAAAATATGCCCTTTTTTGCCCACACAGCCCTTTCCGTGGTTCATATGCCATTGTGATAAGCTCTTTATAATACCCAAGACAGTCAATATTTTGCTGGAAACCTACTTGTTCTGAATTAAAAAATAACCACACTACAAATTATGAGTCAGAGTAAAGTTTGTTTGCTTTGCGCTATCACAAATAATAAAACAGAAATACAAGTCATAAAATGACATCGAGACACAATTAAACCCAGATGCATTTGCATAGAAACTGCAAATAATAAATCCAAATACAAGGAAAATAATTTAAAACAAGAACAAAACCATTAAAATATACAGTCAAGAAGAACAAGACCCCAAATTGAGTCTAATTTTGTTGGATAAAAATACAAACATAGCAACAGCATATATTTTATATTATTTGTTTCCCAATAAAAACAGCAGTCTGTCCAAAACAGGCAAATATGATCAATTGTTGCCTAAATAAATAGGCGATAGCCTCTGATTTTAATTCTGATGTCACTAGATAGCGGACAATCAAAAATATAATGAGGGAGACTATCTACCACACCTTCCTGATACGGACACAGCCGGTGTTTGCACAAAATATTATAACATCTGCCCATAAGAATGTTTGTATGCATCAAAGCAAACTTCAGTCTAACAAATGCTACTCTAAGTTGTGGTGAACAAAAATCTAAATAGAGCTCGTATTCAAACTTTTGCTTAAAAAAAGATAGCCAAGGAGAAACTTCTGCCATATCTTCCTACATAGAAACATTGGTTATTCTTTGTTTTACCCTAGATTTAAATTGAGAGAACAACAAAAGTTTCAAAGAAAAGTTTCAACATTTGAAGCCCAATTGTTGTATATCCTTCTTTGCATGCACAAACCAAGGAAAAGACTTACCCTTTCAGATGTGCATGATATATGTGGTATTTTGTTTAACGTGCATATTTCATTCACGTCTGAAGCCCTCCATGTGATCTATTCTTGGCCAATGCGGTTTTAGAATCAGCGCACTACCAGGGGAAGGGAAATCTACCTTTACAAAAGCAGCTGTGAATCTGACTGCTCTAGATGAACATCGAAAGACTCCTTTAGTGTGCACAGTTCGAGTGCGCATTTCTGTCCATTTGTCCGCCAGCCAGGAAGCACCAGAGCAGTGAAAGGGATTGGGGAAAGGCAGGGGAGGGGAGCTTTGGGGAGATCGGGGCTAATGGGGGGGGGGGGGGGACGAGGTGGGGGACTGGAGCTTTAACGCGGTAAGAGAACATGGGAACAGATTAGTGCGCACTTAATGTTGTGCGCTCTGGACATATACAGCAACACAAACTGGGCAATGTGAATGCGAACTGGTTTTACATTGTGCTCTTCAAAGAGAACACATTATTTTTTATCTGCTCAAATTGTGCAGATTTGAAAGAGCTATTAGAGACAAGCAAATTCCATTCATCAGTTAAGAGGAGCCTGAGGAGAGGATCCTCCATCAGAGACTAACATCTTCCAAAATTTGAGTCTGGCCCATAGTACTTCCTTTTGTAATGATGATTTACCAAATTCTGGTCTAAGTAAAGCACCTGCTGGAACTGACAAGGAAAGCCCATGAGTCATTTTAAAAACAAATTTTGAGCTACATCAAGTTCTGATTTCAATGAGATACTCCAAATCCCTGCTCCATAAAGAGCTTGAGACAAAGTTTTAGTTTTAAACACTAAGAGCTGATTGAGCCAAATCCCCACCATACAGACTAGCAAATCTGAGAACACTAGAACTGATTGTTTGACTTTATTAGACACATACAATATAACATTCTTGAAGTAACGTGATCAGGAAACAAAGAGATTAACAATGCAAGTTCCAATTCTCATTATCCCTTTTTAAAGACAGCTAGAAGACGAGTTACTAATAAACCTCATTTAGAGGTAAGCATACTTATGCATAACATAGAGGCCGACTTTTATGTTCCTGTGGTAACAAGAATAAAAACTGATAAACCAATCTCCTTACATTTTTTTAAGAGGTAGGAGGCCAGACCTTGAACTCCATTATGTTATTTGTAATTTGTGAAGATAAATAATCTATTCTTCAAAAGTATTTTTGGAAATACAGATTTTATGAGAGAAGATTTGAGATAATGGAAAACTAGCCAATGTAAAACTTGATGTTTGAATTAGAAAAAACTACTGGGGAATAATCTCAGTAAGGGTTCTGCTCTGATTTCTTACATGTCTGGGCCTGAGCACCTTCAGAAGGTGGTGTAAGACCTTTCTGTTTAACTTTTATATTAGTGTTTTGGTACCAAGATTAAAAGATGCTTCTCTTTTTCCTCCAAGATGAGGAACATACCGTATCCCTATACTTATGTGTGCTGATGTCATGATCCTTATTTCTTTGACTTCAGTAGGTCTTTGTAGAGCTTTGAAGAACCTAGTTGCTTATTGTCATGAAGAATTCTTAGTTATAAATTATGACAAAACCAAAATTATGGTTCTTAGTAGCAACAAATCCGAGGCTAAGTGCTGTAGAAAGGGTCATATGATCGAACAAGTATCCTCCTCATATTTCGGTATTTTTCATCTTCAGAATTTTGGAATAAGCATTTGGTGGGTGTAGATAGGGGTAGGGTTTGGGTGTAAGGTTCTGAGGAGGGGTTATTTATTTATTTAGATTTGTATCCCACCCTTCTCCAAAGACTCAGGGCAGCTGAGTTGGGTGGGGGAATTGGGAGGTTGTTTTGGGTGGATTTGGTGGGAGTTGTGGAAGGATTGGTGGCTTAAGGGTATTTTTTGGTATGGGTTTTAATATCTTTATTACTTGTGGGCTGCCCTGAGCCTTTGGGAAGGGTGGCATATAAATTTAAATAAATACATGCCTGAAAAAGGGCTCTATGTAGTCACTGAAAGCTTTCATTCTCGCACCAGATGATGTTGGTTAATACAATTGATCATCTACATTACTTTGTCTCCATCTCTTATTTTATGGAATAACATGACAACCACACACAACAATCACACAGTAAAGAAGTCTCACTTCACTCAATATTGGATCATTCTATCCACTGGGGATGTCATGAGAAGTATCAGATGAACTGGGAAGCAATGCTTGTTTTAATGGAATTTTCCAGTAATTGCTGCCTTAGAAGATTTCTTGGGAGGATGGAGGGAAAAAACAACAGGTACCCACAGGAAAAGGGAAAGAAGAGAGAGATGAGGTACATCTGCAGCACACTGGATCCCCAAAATTGTTTTTGGTTGCACAGTTCTCTCAGAAGGGTATTAATGTTAATTAAAAATGCAATTAACTCCTAGTCATTCTCAAGAATATGGGGACATCAAGGCAGACATGCAAGTGTTCTGCTGGCCTCTCTTCTACCCCACTGTCCTGCAAAGTACTGATTCAACAGAAGATCAAGAGGAGCAGGCTGGATGTTGCTACAGATGTGGCTGACATTGGTGAATAAGAATCTATGTTCTCTGCATGACAGAAAAGAGGACAACACGCGTTTTAATGGGAAAGCTGTAAGTAGTATTATCATCATGTATTGTTAACTACAATTTAAGGCAGGGCTCAAATTATAAAGGAAAAGGTAGGGAGTCCTCAATGAATTCATGCTCCCCCCTCCCCCGTAGCTTTCTAAAACCAGTAGGTAAGGGGTCTGTCAAAAAAGGTAGGGAGTGGCCACCCTGTAATTCGGCCAGTGGTTTACAGGTGAAATCCTGACTGCATTAATGTATAAAGAAAGGGGGCACGTAACTGAAGGAAACTCATTGTGAATTTACTAACTGCTGCTGGTGCTTGTTGTAAGATTACTGAAAGTAGGACAGCGATTAACATTAAAATCTTTACAGTTAGGTACAAAAGACTACTTGCTAGCTGTTTTCCTGTCAACTCATGACATCTAAGGCAGTGGTTCTCAACCTGTATTGAACCATACAGCCCCTTCTGCTTGCCTGTGGTAGTTGAGACCCCTCCCCATATCACACATGCATACATACATTTTTCTCGCTTTCTTCCTCTCCCCATCACCTCCTTATTTTTTGACTCTTTCCCCCATGCCACCCCATTATTTTGGAGATTCTCCCTAACTCTGAGTGTGTGTGGAGCAAGGGTTTGTCAGCTGAGGTCTCTCTTAGTCTCCCCCCCCCATCTGAAATCCTAGAATCTAGGGAATACTTCAAGTACTATGATTAATAATATTTACTTGTAAATAGCAAATTGTAAAGCTTTATATATCGACTGATGCAGTTTCTAGACAGCCAAGAAATGCTTGTGCCATTTTATGTTGCATGACTGAAGGCTCACATAGCTAAATCTACACAACTTGAAAGCAAATATTATATACCTTATTTTGTAAGTCAAAAAGATGTCATGGCAAGGTATTAATTAAACATTAACTAAATTTATCCATAAAAGTCCTCTAGCAGGTCGGCTTCAACAATGCCAAACGGTTGATATAAAAAGCAAGCAGCAGTGGCTTCAAAAGACCTGAACACCTGTGAAAATGCAGAGATACTACAAATAAGCCACAACTGCTTTGATTCAATGGTTCTAGTAAATGAGGTTCGTTGATTAAATGGAAAAATATACCTAAAAGAAAGAGCAGTCTCACCAGAATCACACCATAATTAACTTACACATCTAACACCTTTTGAGCACAACCCACCCACTGCTTTCCCCCCACCCCTCTCTTATTAGCTAGCCAAGAACACCTGGGGACCAATTGCCCTGGAGATAATAAGCTTTCAATTATCTTAAGTTATAAATCTTCCCTGAATCCAGTCAGAGATCCTTGGAACATGAAAGATAGCTTGTGTTCAGCTACATCCCAACTGGCAGGGAATAGGGGAAGTACCATTTCTACTGGAGGAATAATTTTAACGTTGGCACTTTCAGAGTGAGGCTGCTACTGAACGTAACATGACATACGTTAAATATGGATGTACTCAGCTGACCACTAAACTTGCAATTCTACTGTAGCGGATACAAGGTATGTACAGTAGAACCTCCCGTATTCAGATCCTTCTTTATTCCAGAAATGCTTTATGAGCCTTTATCCAGAAACCTCTCTAAACTGAACAAAAAGCATAGCCCTCCCCACATCCCTGGTGTTTCCAGATATGGAAGGCAATAGTGTAATTGTAATGAATTGTTTTTGGGTTTTTTAAATCATACCTCTAAGAGCACAGACTCTGCTCTTGTTTTTCAGTACAGTGCAGTACAGTGCAGTGCCAGACACCAATAGAGACTACTGTGTTTTCAAATGTAAAATGGCTAATGAGGGCAAACCTGCCCATTTATTAGCGGTTCACCAGATGTTCACCCCAACAGGACATGGGACCACCACCCACTGGACCCTTAGCCCCCACTCATGGCGAAGTCTTGGAGAATGTGAGCCTGCTGCGTGGACAAATCCAGGCTAATGAGTGCCCATGTATCCGCATCAGGTTTACTAGACTGTGTAGCATCTCTGTGTATCCAGTGCGCCAGCCTCCATTCATCGGAGAAACCGCTTCCTGCTCCTCTCTCCGCTCTCGCTTTCACTTGAGCTACCAGTGGAGGCTGCCCGCAAGCACATGAAAGACACGCCGGGGGCTGCCTGTTTATTAGACTGGACCCACAAACACATGAGTGGGCCTGTACAGACTGAAGCCAGTCTGCAGTGAGTTAACATCTTGTATAGTTAACTACCACTACACACCAAGCACTGCTACACACCAATCAATGGGTATTACAAGACATACTGATAAAACCTTGCAAATCCATCTTGGGTTAGAATTGATGACATTGCTGTGGACCTGTATCTACAGGAATGGACATCTATGCTGCGTGTTTACAGCTACTTGATATTCTCCTCCAAACAGCTATTTCCCAGATTATATCCCTTGGTGCAATGCACCCAATTGCTAGAAAAGCCGGCTCCAGGCTAGCAAAAGGCTGAAGACCCAGAATAGAAACTGCTGGGATAGTGGGCACTTCTATATGTAGCACTTGCCACCATTACATTCCAGCTGCCTAACACAATGGTTCCCATTATGCTTCGTCACTTCAAGCACATAGTTTGCCATAGAGTAAACATAGGTTTGTAGCCTGGAAGATATCTGGAGATTTGCAACCAATACCATGGGATGCACAATTAATGTTTGTTAAAAGACAGCATCTTCACACAGATCATTGGTTAGCCAGGGCACCAAAGAGACTTGAGTACATTCCACTTCCTGTCTCCATGATAATCCACAGAAAGATGATTCCCCCAGGCAGGCCAGTCTGGCAAACCACACTTGTCAAACTGCTTCTCAGTGGCTCTTCGTGCAGGTACTCCATCTTGGAAGGTACTAGGACATTTGATGGACTCCCCCTGATGATCACAGTCCAGAGGGTGGCAGCACAATCATGGAATAGCTTGAACATTTGCTCAAACTGCTCCACTTTGGGATGACATCACAGGTCCATCACGGAGCACATGTGCCCTGTTGGTACCATAATGTGTAAAGCCAACCTGTGTGAAAAAGCTTCATTCTCAAGAGAATTCCAACATTAAAAAACCTATGGTTTAAATGCACAGTTAAGGAAGATCCACCTTAACACAAACCTCAAAACGTAAGGAAATTCTTTAGTAAGACAAATCTCTTTCCTAGAAACACACTAACATCAGTGCCAAAACTTTGTCTCATCTGCTCACAAAATTTCACAATCCCTCTTCCCCTAGATCTATAATCAAAAATCCATCTTCTGCTTTCACTAACACAACACATTAACAATAGCACAATCAATGAATTTTACATCTTCTCATCCTACTCAAATTCATTAACTTACAAAAGTCTTAACGAGTTAAAAAATGTTAACATAATACTTTTGTTTTCCAATTTTTATATCTAAATTATATTTTTTTAAACTCGACTATAATGTCTTCTAGTAAGGATAGCTTTTCATGGAAAATTCAAATGTCTGTGAACAACCATGAGCAATTAAAATACATCTGCTTTAATTTTCTAAAACATTAAAGTTAACATACACTGCAGTTAACAAGAAATCCCCTCCCAAAGAACTGGTTGCCATCTGGAAGTAAAGTGGCTCAAAACTACCATGTTAAAGATAGGCAAAGATCAGTGGGTACTCTGTCTCGCCTTAGTTAACAGAGTCCACTAGTATAATCCAACTGTGAAAGCACTCCACATCAGTTCCCTTTCTTCACTCGCTGTGAAACACCACCTCAGTCCCTTTCCCTGCCCGTTTGCTGTTCTCTCTTCTACCTTAACACCCAAAAGGCTCCTTAGGAAACATTAAAAAAAAACCTAGTAGCTGTTTTGGAATGGAGGAAGGGAACTCTGTGGAATGGAGGGATTTAACCATTTATTGACTACAAGAGGAGACTGGGTATCACCTTTTTTCAGGCTACTGCAACAATTCCCAGCAAGCTGGGCCTCTGGCCAGGAATATGTAAAGGGGAAGGCATCTTTTAACATTTCATGGCAGATAAACAAGAAAACAACACTAATCTCTGATCTAATCTTTTCTAAGTAGGAAGCTGATGCTCTCTCAACTCTGGCTGCTGGGTTTGGTCCATTTTTCCACATACTGGTGGCTGAACAAAACATTTGATTCCCTGCCCCCCATAGCAGGCTTGCAAGTGTTACAGTCTTCTGTTTTTGTACATGCAGGCACAGCTTACCTTATAGTTTTCCATGCAGTTATTATTTGAAATAACTGCTATCGTTCCCCAGTACCAGATTTACGTAAAATTCTCTTTTCAGTTACACCACTGAGCACATGAAGTTGCAACTGTCAGGAGAATGTGGGCACTAGGGCTTTAATTCTTTCCATGTTCTCTAAACTCTATACAACTGTTCATAGGCAATCTCATGACAGTAGGTTTCATTTTTATAATTTTTCCATTCCATCCACTTTTTTGAAAAAAAATAAAAATCAAAAATCACTGTAACAGGCTAGCAAAATAGCTCAAGCAAGGCCTGCTTTCGTTTCTCCCCCCCCTCTAAGCTTAGGGAGGACATGCTATTCTTTCCTTAGTTCTATTCTTTCATATCTTGGCCAAGTATGACATTCTGATAAGAAAAGTCTTGAGGGACAGTAAGATTCCTAAGATTTTAATATACATGTCTAGCACTTGAGTATGATTCTGAAGAGACCATCTGGAACATAAAATCCTCATTTTAAAAACAAAGAAGACACAGTAGGGAGAGAGGAAAACTGTATTTCAGTCCACAGCAGAACAATCTGGGTGAGAATGTAGGCCTGTTTTCGTGTCAATACAAATCCTTTCCTTTATCTTTCAACTAAGAGTTGAGACCAACCAAATTAATCTTATGTAACTGTCATAGGGACAAGGGGGCAACACAGACATCTGGGGTACTGGGGGTAAATATGATTACCAACAAGCACTGCTAAAGGTACAGATTAACAGACTGTGAGCCTTATCTCCCTGCTGAATCGGTTGGCATGGGGGAGGGAAGGCATAAACCAATGTCAGGCAGAAGGGGCAGTTTGTTGCCAAGGTAACGGCCAGGTGGGGGAGGACAACCCACCTACAAGGACATTGAAAGAACAATGGACAAGCAGGAAGAAGTGACCCATGCCCCCCTGCAAACAAGACGACGATACAGGATCTTCAAGTTCTCTTCCATCTTGGTCTTCAAGGAGCCAGCAGCTTGCAAGAGAAGCTGCCTAACTATGGACTAAAGACTTTCCGATTCACTAAGGAATTGTGCCCGGCTTGACATCAAGGCTGCAAGACTCTGTTGGACCCAAATTGTGCCTTAACACTGAAAACGCCTCTGGAGCCACACGTTAAGAGAGAAATTGCACTGCGCTGCCGGCAGTGACATGATCCCCGTTGCCATCAACGGCTGGAGACGCGGCGCTTTGCAGAGGCGCGTTCTGGAGACCTCAATTTTTTCAGGTCTCCAGAACGCGCCTCTGCAAAGCGCTGCGTCTCCAGTCAGCGCTGTTGCCAGCAACGGGGAGCACGTCACTTCTGGCAGCGCGGCTTCTCTGTTAACGTGCGGGCTCTGGAGGCACTTTCAGTGCCCTCGTCTAAAAGCAGTGTCAGAATGCGTGTACTTTATGTTTGATTTATTAACTTGCACTATCTGATCAACAGCCTAATACTTGTATGTACTCAAGTCTAGCGTGCTTGTGTGTTTATTCGGCCTTGGGGGGGTTCATTAAAGGGGCACTCTAAGTAAGAGCCTAGACGAACCTTTTTCATATAAGACAACCCCCACAGCGAAGTCTTCCAAGACACCGGGGGGCAAGGGAGGGTCCCTGAGGGACAGAGCCGGGAGGTGGAAGCTAAAGGAGAAAGGGCCTCTCAGACAGGGGAGCCAGTTGGTTGGGGAACTAGGAGGTGGGAAAAAGGGGAGTTGTCCGAGGTCAGAAGGTGGGCCCAGGGGTGAGGTCTCCTCTAGTCATCAGAGCCAGCTGCAGAGTGGGGCTGAGCTCAGGAGTAATTCTCCAAAGGAGAAGCACCACCAGCCAGAAGAGAAGGTTGGGGGTGCAGAAGGAATAGAGACCTTGGGGGTGAGCCTAGAGGATGGCCCTGGGGTCGAAAACATAGAGCCCAAAGAGGGAACAGGAATCCTAGGGGTGGGCGTAGTGGGCAGCCTTGGAAGGGAAGACGTAGACCCCAAAGAGGGTGCAGCAAAGAAAACAGTAATCCTAGGGCCGGGCCTAGAGGGTTGCCCCTGAATAGAATTTGTAGGGCCCAGAGAGTGTGCGGCAGAGGGAATAGTGACCCTGCGGGCTGGCCTAGTGGGCATTCGGGGGACAGCCTAAAGAGATGGGGACCCCAACACTGTGACAGTGGTGAGCCAGACCAGTACTCTGGAGTACCCCATTTGAACCCCGTAAAACGCTTAAGGAGAGCAAAAAGGGCCAGAGGGACTAGCCCAGACTAGCCGCTTGGAAATTCAAGTAGCAACACGCGCTAGCAGTGCAGAGCAGGGCTCTGATGCGAAAAGGCCACCAGGTGGTGATAATAGGCTGAACTTGATCAGAGGGGGCAACGCTGTACTTTGATTTGATTTTGGGAGACAGGGAGAGCACATGAACATGGCTCCGACAATAAAGGGATTAAAAAAATATGACAAAGGATCAGCTTATCGCTGATAACATAGATCCAACTGACCTAACGGTAGAACAGCTGAAACAGAAACTCAGGGAGCATTTGCAACAAAAGGCATCAGAGGATGTACACACCTCGGAAGAGGTCCAGTTACGACAGATAGAGAAGGAGATGAAGTTCGAGGTGATGAAACTGGAAAATGAACACCTAAAGATAGAAACGGAATGACAACAGATGGAAATGGAATGAGAGCACCTGAAGCTCGAACACGAGGAAAAAGACAAACAGTGGCAGCATGAATTGCAAATGGCAATAGAGGCAGCTAGACGACCCCCTACAAATCCTCCTCAACCAGGTCCCACACCTAACACCACCAATCCAAGAGAACAGAACATCCAACGTTACACCCAACTAATCCCACCCTTCGATTAGAAGATGTGCATCGAGGAATTCTTCTCTACGCTGAGAAAATTTGCAGGCCCAATGAGGTACCAGCAGACCTATGGTTGCCTGTGATTGTCCCGGCTCTGATGGGCAAAGCATTGTTTGTGTACAATACACTAGAGGGGTTGAACACAGCAGAGGGATCAAATGGTAATATTACTTTTGAATGCCTTAAAATGTCTGTTTTAGCTTGCTATGAAGTGACACCAGAAGTGTAGAGAGCGTTTCAGATCTCTTAAAATTGAGGGGATAACACACAAAGAATATGTATGCAAGGTGAAAGACGCCTTACACAAATGGGTTAAGGGAAGGGATGCACAGACTTATGAGAAACTGTTAGAATTGGTGGCATTAGAGCAATTTTTGAATGTATGTGCTGTACCTGTTAAATGACGTGTCATAGAGAGAAAGGTAATTACTCTGGATATGGCAGCAGAGACTGGGGATGAGTATGTCAGTACCAGAGCCCTATTTCCATCCAAGGGACAAAAGGGGAAGGGGGAACAGCCCAAACCCCAGGGGAACAAGAAGTATAACCCGAACTACAAAAAAGGCTTCCATCCCAAGCAAACCAAGGAAGGTCACGAGGCAACCGAGGCGGGGGAAAGAGGCCAAGGGGGAGGCCCTGAACATATTATCCCATTGAGGAATAAAGCCTATGGCAAAATCTGCCGCAAACAGAGAACTGGAGTAACCAGAGTGCACCAATGCCTGAAGCAACAGGGAGCAAATTAGTAAAATATGACTCAAGCAAGTGAGTGCCCCAAGCAAAGAGGGAAGGTGAAAAAAGCCCAAGGTCACCAGCCAAAGTGATCTGAGGAAAAATTCTTTCCTGTTCTTGACATTGAGCATGTCAGCAAGACACCAGGAGGGGGAGAGATTATTACCTCTGTTTGGAAAATATTCTAGTGATGAATTACCCTTCACGGTAAAAATCTGCATTTTATTTCCAGATTGAATTTTTCTAGCCTTGGAATCCAATGGCTGGAAGCCGTTTATCTTTCTCATATCTGATAGCTTTCCACTGGATAAATAGAATGAGCTTTTCACGTTTGTCTTTGTAAGGTGTGTTTTCAAGAACTGGAATAATTCTTGTATGGCTTTTTCTGAACTCTTCCTCTTTTCTTATGTTATCATTACAGAAACGCTTACAGATCCCAAAAGAAGGGTCCATTGTGTTAGACACTGTGCAAGCATGATAGTGGCCCACTTTGGCCTGCGAGCCACTGACACATTTGTTAGTGTCCCACCAGATATTCACCTTGGATTGCTCCCAGACGTGTCAGTGGTGAGTCTGACTCTAATCCCGGAGATCTCCAGACTTACAGCCTGGACTGCTGTCCTCACAATTGGGCCATAGCAGGCTATAACGTTCGTTATGATCCGCTGTGACCCGGCCCAGATTGGATCCATCATGGCTGCCTGTCATGGTGGGGGGCTGGGTGCAGTGCGGGGCTGGCCATATCTTCATACAGTTCCTCACCCTCCCCGCGGCCCGGCAGCCAACACATTTGTTGGCCAGCCAGACCCAGTCACTTGTTTTTATACCTGTAGGCTGTCCTTGTCCCAAGGAACTTACAGCTCAAATAGACAAAACAAAGAGAGGTGCATGAAATGAAACAGAGAAGCACAAAGGGATAAAGTAAGCTACCCAAGCTTACGCAGCATGCCAGTGTTGGAGCCCAGAATAGACCTTAGGTCTCATGATTCCTGATGTAGACACAGCATTCTCCAATGAATAGGATACTAAAGTAGAGGTGTTTACATGAACCACTGGTATTCCATTAGTGGTCTCGCAATGCCATTTATAAAAATAATATCCTCTCTCTGCTCATCTCTTTAGGGCTGAAACGAGCAGCAATTTTGCTGCTCATGAAAATGCTCACAGCTGCGAGCACAGGGTCTGAGATCTCAGTCCTGGTGCAATTGCTCGCTGAATAGTTTTAAAAAACAGCAGCTGGGGGGTGCTTGTATGTTTCAATGGCCAGCTGCGTGCTTCCCCCGCCCCCAACCAGCTGTTTGGCAGTGTATGGGTGGGAACAGCCAAACAGCTTTGGGAAAGTGGGCTTGACAAGAGCCAGTTGGTGCTTGCCAGGATTTGGTGGGATTTTGTTCTTTGTTTACTTGTTTTTTGCTCACCAAGAACATGGCGACCACATCCCGGTGTTTGGTTTGTCCCAGAACAGAACCACCACTGGAATTTCAACAAGATTACTCGGTTTACTGAGATCTCGTTTCAGCCTTACTATACACCCTGGTTTGTATGTCAAGTACATCATCCTGATTTCCTCTGAAACTGAGCTCTAGACTTATGGGCAACTGCCAAAAAGCTTGGTTTCCACCAGAGAAGAGTGTTGAGACAGATAGTTCTAGTGCCATATAGCTGTTGTGGGAGTTATCTTACAGTAATGCAGAGAGAGACCGTTGCTTGTGTGACTTCAGACAAAGCTCCAGATACTCATAAGAGCAGCCAAATCGTGAGCTTAAGTGAAGAGAGAAGAGTATTTGTCATATGCTCTCCAGGGTCTCTACTGAGCAGCTCGACTCCTGGGTTTTGAACCAACTGTACCTTCTAAGGTTGGCAGTTGATGTAAAACATGACATAGTGTTGAGCATGGGCCATCTCTTCAAATACCAGGTCTCTGAAGTGCTGAACGACATTCAAGATCGCTTTCATCTCCAGGACACTGGAGTTAAAATACCCTGGATTTGATGCCATTCATATTCCCATGGTGGATGCAATAGTCTGTTACTAGTTTCTAAGACATGGAGTGAGAGTGGAAGTGGAGAACAAGGACTGAGCCATTCATGCAACTACCCCTACGGACCAAAGGCATGCTACTAAAACTTCATAGTCAACAATATCCAAGGCAGCTGCCAGAACTATGAACGTTCTAACTTCATATAATGCAAGCCAAGAGATCATTGACCATTTTCTATACCATATCCAGGCTAGAGCCAGATGAATTATTGTCAAGAAATGTTAGCACTTCAAATTCTACCACAGTAGAATTCTTCACAAAACTTATCAGGACACAAAATTTATCACAGATTTTCTAAACACTGCAGAATTTAATTTCTTTTAAAGTGCATTCTGTATGTTTATAAATATGGTATTACCATATCCTATTAATAATGGAAGAGTTGTGTAGCCTATACATACCTTTCTTAATATTTCAAGTGGACAAAGAGATTACTAAGCTCTGTCCCCTTGCTTACATGCACTTGCGTCCTGTCCAGTGGCTCCTCCCTGCCTACCATTGGGGGTAGGGGCTCTGAAAGGCGAGTTGCCTGGCTCTAGGTGTGGCAGCCCAGCTACCTAGTAATCTGATAGTGACTGCCACGTGCAGATTCCTACAAAAGCAAGGCATTGCCTTCCAAATGGAGGACTGCCGGATTTTCCTGCAAAAGCACGACAGTACTATCCTAGGTAAGACTATTGAAAGGGATGCATAAATGTGTGTGCAC
>QEPC01005106.1:1564999-1584649 GCA_003113815.1 Sphenodon punctatus | reverse complement strand
GCCCTAAGGGCAGCGCTCTGTTATATGGGTTACCTGTAGGAGGAGACACAAAGCCCCCAGGTGAAACCAGGCAGTCCTTCCCTGCAGCTCCTGTTTGCAGCCACGCCCTCTAGGCTCTTCCCCCAGACACTCCCCCACAGCCAGCCCTAAGGGCAGCGCTCTGTTATATGGGTTACCTGTAGGAGGAGACACAAAGCCCCCAGGTGAAACCAGGCAGTCCTTCCCTGCAGCTCCTGTTTGCAGCCACGCCCTCTAGGCTCTTCCCCCAGACACTCCCCCACAGCCAGCCCTAAGGGCAGCGCTCTGTTATATGGGTTACCTGTAGGAGGAGACACAAAGCCCCCAGGTGAAACCAGGCAGTCCTTCCCTGCAGCTCCTGTTTGCAGCCACGCCCTCTAGGCTCTTCCCCCAGACACTCCCCCACAGCCAGCCCTAAGGGCAGCGCTCTGTTATATGGGTTACCTGTAGGAGGAGACACAAAGCCCCCAGGTGAAACCAGGCAGTCCTTCCCTGCAGCTCCTGTTTGCAGCCACGCCCTCTAGGCTCTTCCCCCAGACACTCCCCCACAGCCAGCCCTAAGGGCAGCGCTCTGTTATATGGGTTACCTGTAGGAGGAGACACAAAGCCCCCAGGTGAAACCAGGCAGTCCTTCCCTGCAGCTCCTGTTTGCAGCCACGCCCTCTAGGCTCTTCCCCCAGACACTCCCCCACAGCCAGCCCTAAGGGCAGCGCTCTGTTATATGGGTTACCTGTAGGAGGAGACACAAAGCCCCCAGGTGAAACCAGGCAGTCCTTCCCTGCAGCTCCTGTTTGCAGCCACGCCCTCTAGGCTCTTCCCCCAGACACTCCCCCACAGCCAGCCCTAAGGGCAGCGCTCTGTTATATGGGTTACCTGTAGGAGGAAACACAAAGCCCCCAGGTGAAACCAAGCAGTCCTTCCCTGCAGCTCCTGTTTGCAGCCACGCCCTCTAGGCTCTTCCCCCAGACACTCCCCCACCCCCACATTACATAATAGATTGTGTAACGTGGGCAAGCAGCTTTACTCGTTCATCAGTGAAAGTAACATTCCTTCATGGATGACAGGGCTGGGGAATTTAGACCTGTCACTCATGTGAGTTGAATTAACATTTTATTTGAATGTGCATTGCTTTCAAATTTAAGGTTAAAATTAACCTCACTGTGAAACTTACTAAAGGGAGCAGCCTGGTAGAAGAGTCACGGCAACACTCCAGTAAACACTCCAGTCTCCAAGCAAGGGCCCAGGAGTGCCAGGGCTCCAATCAGGACCCAGCTTCTTGTTGCCAGGGCTGCCCGGGACACATGATGCCAATGCTGCCAGGAAAACCCCACTGGCTGGCCAGCTGTGGAACATGCAACAGTGCGGGGACTGGGCGGTGACAGTAGCAGCAGCTGGAGGGAGTGGCAGCAGCAGCTGGCTCAAGAAGACAGCATGCTGGGCTTGAAAGCGGTGCTTGGTGGTGGGCTGGGGGCTGAAGAGACAGAGGGCATGGACTCGTTTTTCACAATGGATCCCATCCACTGTAAAAATACAGTGAGACTTTAACGTGGGCATGCAGCCCATCTAGATCTCACGTAATTGCTTTTTTCTCCTGAGATTGAATCTCACAAGAAAAAATAAAACTTGGGCAAGCAGTCATACAATCTGTCAAGAGAAACTGAATATGGTACTTTTGTTTTGTTCAGTTGTACTAGGTAGGGAGGATGTGGCCATAGCCTGTTCATAGAATGCCCTGTTCTTAAAGATAAGATGATAGGAAGGTATAGCACTGCCATATTGTGTTAGACTAGTGGTCCATCTAACCCAGTAGACAGTCTCCCATAGTGGTCAACATTGGAAGTTTCAAAGGAAGCATACAAAAATGGTAGTAAGTGGAGTGATCCACCCACTGTCGTTGACTACTAGAAGTTGGCACTCAGAGTCTCCGTTCCCTGACCATCTTAGGCCACCTTTACACATGACAAAAATGGGTTCTTATAAGTGCTTGAGATAATGCCAGGTGTTATAAATGCTGGAGTTTTGTCATGTTGGAACGCACTATTCCCCTTTTATGCAGTGAGATCTCACAGCCTTGCAAGACCCAGCCTCCGAGATCTCGCTGCATAAAAGGGGACTAGTGTGTTCACACATGACAAAACTCCAGCATTTATAATACTACGTATTATCTTGAGCACTTAGACGAAGCCATATTTGACATGTGTAAAAGTAGCCTAAGTTGAAGCACTAAAGGACTTATCCTCAATGAATTTGTCTAACTAACCCTTTTTTAAACTCAGTTAAACTATTGGGCTTCACATTCGCAATGAGTTACATCAGTTAATCAGGCATGGTAAGCACGGTAGAAACAGTTAACTTTACCATAAACTAAGTAGGAACATGGATTCTCTCTATATAAACATGGTATGGTATAAACAATTGGGATTTGCAGAGTTCACCTTTTTTAAGCCCTACTGCCACATGAGGGGAATACTACACTGTGACTACTTTCCAGAGGGAGTAAGAGTATTTATCTACTGTTGTAGGAATGTCTTATTTTAAATTAATATGAATACAGAATAAAGAATTTGAGCAAAATTGCGTTGAACCCCATAGCCTTTAATTTAGCCCAGTAATACAGCCATAGTGATATGGTATGGTTCTAAAATAATACTTTGCAGCTCAGTTACCTCTGTGTTTTTTCCTCAAATACACGGATATAAAAATTTCCAAGTATGCAGAAGTTTCTCTTTGAGATATACAAGAGCTGCAAGGAAATAAGTGCAAAGTGGTGTTGCAGAAGAAAGCTTATCCTCTCAATTGTATGAACTTAGTTTGTGGGAAACTCGCATTAGCTTTACAAATAGTTCCACGGCATTCTGTACCTCATATGATTTTCAATAAAATATTCTGTTGTTCTTTATCACAGATTTGGGCTGCCAGTCATTGCAACTAAATCTTCACACTCAGGATTTTATTCTCCAGCGAGTTATACCCTGTATATAACTTCTGCATAAACTAAACATGAAAGCAGCACAGCCTGATTTTCCTCCTTAATTGACATAAAATTATATTCTTCCACTTTGCTCTTGTGGTCTCTTTGAAATCCAGTCTTTGAAATGCTGGTAATGGCTGAAAATTGTTAGAACCTGATGGCTATTTGATAACAGTTACTGTCATGGGGTTGGGGTTCCCCTCTCTCTTTAGGCTATCCCCCTAATGCCCACCAGGTCAGCTGCAACTCAGTTCCCTGTACCTGCGTGGGTTCCTACGTGATCAGAAACCCTCACCACAATCAGGGAGCTTTCGGAGGTCCGCACCCCCAGAAATGCCTCCCCTGGATCTCCCAGCCCAGCCGTAACTCAGAGAACCTTCTGTGGCCACCTGTGACTTGGAAGACTTCGCCGTGGGGTTGTCTTATATGAAAAGGGTTTGTCTAGGCTCTCACCTAGATAGAGTGCCCCCCTAACGAACCCCCCAAGGCCAAACACACACACAAGCACGCTAGGCTTGATTATAAAACATATATTGAGTTGATCCAAGTATTAGGCTGTTAATCAGATAGTGCAAGTTAATAAATCAAACAAAGTACATGCATTCTAAGATATACTGATATTCCCTAACTGTCCTCTCACCCTAAGGCACAATTCGGGTCCAACAGAGTCTTTCGCAGCCTTGATGTTCAAGCCGGGCACAATTCCTTAGTGAATCGGAAAGTCTTTAGTCCATAGTAAGGCAGCTTCTCTTGCAAGCTGCTGGCTCCTTGAAGACCAAGATGGAATAGAGCTTGAAGATCCTGTGTCGTTGTCTTGTTTGCAGGGGGGCATGGGTCACTTCCTCCTGCTTGTCTATTGTTCTTTCAATGTCCTTGTAGGTGGGTTGTCCTCCCCCACCTGGCCATTACCTTGGCAACAAACTGCTCCTTCTGCCTGACAATGGTTTATGCCTTTCCTCCCCCCATCAACTGATTGAGCAGGGAGATAAGGCTCACAGTCTGTTAATCTGTATCTTTGGCAGAGCTTGTTGGTAATCATATTTACCCCCAGTACCCCAAATGTCTGTGTTGCCCCCTTATCCCCATGACATGTCCCCCTGAACATATTAACCCAGTAGACTGAAATTAACAAGCCAGCATCAGAGCAGGGTAAAGTTAACAAACCAGTGACAGAGAAAGGTGAAATTAACAAGCCAGAAGCAGAACTGGCTGAACAGAACAAACACCTGTTAATGAACATAACACCTGTTATTGCAAGGGTAGGATTTCAGAACCCAGCAATGCATGAGCACTCAAGGCATAACTAATGGTACAAATGAGGAATAGTGCATTCACATGTGTAGTTAACTTGCGGGAGTAAATTAAAATTCCACAAATATCGTCTCATGTGAAAGCAGCCTAAGATGGGCTAAATTGAATACATGTAACTCAGGTCTTCCTGCATCCATTTCTGTTGAGAAGCTAATTCTATCCAATATTCAAAACAGAAATTATAAAGAGCAAATATTTAACCTATATTTTTTTCAAGCTGTGATAGCAGCCTTAAAGTTAAAGGCACAATTAGTCTCCATTATAAACAGGGGACTGAGCGGAAGCCATGATATTGAGGAAACTGCTTGAGCTACAGTTCTGAAATTTTATCTTTGGGTTCTATTTATGGGGACCATCATACATGGAAAATATGAAGAAGATCCAGCCAGAAAATAAAAAGTTTTAAGTGATGAAAGGTTAATTGGTTGTGGTTAAAATGCACAGTGTCCTTAAGATTTTGAATCATCAACATTTCCTCCCAGACACCTATTTGAGCTCCCAAAACCAAGTTATTCATGATTAAAAAATTGGTTCTGATGGCTCATGCATGCGCAGTCAAGAAGTTGCTTGCCAGCAAAAGACAGCATAAGGGAAGTTTGACTCTGCTTTTTAAAATCATGTAACTTTATCAGAAGCCAGCTCTGTCACAAAGCCTTTAAGATCTAGTCAGTTTCATGTCAATTACTCACTTGCCTCAGAAAGCCAGCAAGAGGAAACTAGTCAGTTCCATGTCAATTACCACCTGGACTCACTCATACCTTTGACTCAGTATGAAAGATCTGTAATTTTGGAAAAGTTGCAGACTTTTCACTCCTATAAATATCTCCTCAGACAACTATTTGAGCTTGCAGACTTCACAATGGTGGTCCCCCATTCTGATTTGGCTCTGGAACTGAGAGTTAAATGGTTCCCACAGATTCAGGAGATAACAGGGGCCCTTTCAATGTCACAAGTCTTCGAGACCCTTTTAGCCAGCCAGGGGCAAGCGCCTGAGGATATTCTCCAGGCCTATGATGATTTTGTTAGCATGCTGCATCCTTTATTAGTGGTCCATCCAAATTATAAACAGGAGGCATTTATGAACCCAATTTGGTTCGATAGATCCTGCAGGCTGGTCAAGCGTGATTTGAACTGGTTAGCTCACGTAATGAAGGGTAGTAGTAGACCCAACTGCTTAATTGTAGAGAAATTTCTTGCAACAAGAAAGGAATATAAAAACCTTTTAAAAGAAAAGAAAAAGCAGTATCAGCTGGCTTTTTGGTCAGACCTGGAGCTAGCCGCAAGTGAGAGCAACTCCTCGAGATTCTGGTCCCTAATTAAATCAGCATGGGCTTCGGATGTTTGTCATGAGGAAGTGCTCATTACTGAGGCTAAGTGGGAAGATTATTATAGGACCACCAACTCAGGGGTAAATATTTGTACTAGGGAACACATACTGTATTCAATGGATACTCTGGTGCAATGGGAACTGGTTACCCTGGAGGAAGTTAGTGTGATTATCTCCCAACTCAAACCCCAAAAAGGCGCTTGGAATTAATTTCATCCCAGCTGAGCTCCTTAAAAGTGATACTGACTGGTGGAGTAGGGCACTGGCCTCGCTATTTACTGCCATAAATAACACCGGGAAAATACCCAACATCTGGACACAAAGTGTAATAGTTCCCATTTTCAAAAAAGGGGACCCTAAGGATCCGGATAATTATCGCCCAATCAGCTTGTTGAGTGTGGTAGGTAAGTTGTACACTAAATATCTGTTGACCAGAATACAAACTTGGGTGGATGAAAATAATCTAATGAGCAGGCAGGTTTTAAGAAAGGAGTTGCAACTGTCGACCATACCCTGGTGTTAGATCAGTTAATAGCTAAATATGTGCACTCAAGGGTGAAATCGCACCTCTACATCTGTTTTGTAGACCTAAAAATGGCTTTCAACACAATAAACAGGGGGAGATTATGGCAGAAGCTTTTAAAAACATCAGATAAGTTGCTATATTTAATCCAGGCTGTCCATACAAATACAACTCTTCAAGTTAGGACTAATAGGTGGGGGTAATCTTACACAATCTATAAATATCAAAAGGGATGTTAGACAGGGTTGTATCCTGGCACCCATATTATTTAATGTATACCTAAATGACTTGAAGGAGGCTCTTGAAAACCCCATGTATCACCCAGTAGAGCTAGGCAGCCAGATATTTTCGGCCCTATTATATGCCGATGATACGGCACTTTTGGCATGTACAGAGATTGGGCTAAGGAGACTGATAGCAGCCTTTTGCACATATTGTAAGAACGAGCTACTATTAATCAGCTATGTTAAGACCAAAGTTGTTGTTATAAGTAAAGCTTCAAGCGGTCCCATCCCAGTTGTAATTGATTAATTTTGGGGACTGCTTAAATTGATAGATATAAATGTCACACAACTCGTGTCCACAGGTGCTTTTTTGTATTGAGATTGTTCACAATAGTTTTTCTTGGTTATAATTGGATTGATTTGTTATGCTGTTTTACAATGGCCAATGGCTAAGTAATAAATATCAATATATATATATATACCCTTGTCCAAATTAAAAAATGATAATTTATACCTCCTACCCTTTGTTTCCTATCTTTTAACCAGCTACTAATCCATGACAGAACACTTTCTCTTATCCCATGACTACTTAGTTTGCTCAGGAATCGTTGGTGAGAGACTTTATCAAAAGCTTTTTGAAAATTCAAATATACTATATCAACTGGATCACTGCTATCCATATGCTTATTAACAATCTCATAAGATTCTAATATAATGTTTTCCCTTTGCTAAAGCCATGCTGGTTTTTACTCATATATATATATATATATATATATATATATATATATATATATTATATATATATATATATATATATATATATATATATATATATATATATATAAACATATATATAAAGTGAGAATTGACAAAATAATGCATGTCAATTTGGCTAGTAATTCTCTTTTTAACAATGTCTCAACCAGTTTTCCCAGCACTGATGTCAAGCTTACCGGCCTGTAGTTTCCAGGGTCTCCTCTGGAGCCCTTCTTAAAAATTGGGATTACATTTTCTAACTCCAATCCTCACCGTGCATCACCTTGCACTTATCAACACAGAATTTCATTTGCCATTTTAATGCCTATTCATTCACCTAGTCATGCAAGATCCCTCTGTAGTTCCTCTCAGTCTGCCTGCATCTTAACTATCTTGAATAATTTGGTGCTATCTGCAAATTTAGCCACCTAACCCTTTATCCATTTTTCCAGATCATTAATGAATATGTTAAACAATGCTGGTCCCAGTACTGACCCTTGAGGCACCCCACTATCTAACTCTGCAACTTGAAAAATGACCATTTATTTCTAACTTGTAGAACTTGTTTCCAGTGGCCAGAAGCATAGCTGAGGTTAAACAAGGATTGGATACGTTTTTGGAGAATAGGTTTATATTATTTATTTATTTATTACATTTTTACTCTGCCCTTCTCCAGAGACTCAGGGTAGATCACATATTAATAAATAAATAAATAAATAAATAAATAGAGCAGCCTCAGGTTCTCTGTATACCAGGGAGACCTGTGCTGCCGCCGCAGAGGAAGCAGATGCACGGGTGCCACCAAGTCAATAGCTTGGGTCAGGATGTCATACCATAAATTAACCAGGGCACTGACAGGGAGACCACTGAGGTCAGTGGGTAAATCCACCAAAGTGTTCTGGAATCCTATGGATCTATTAGTCTCTGGGGGCAGACCATCCTAACCAGTCCACTGCCCCAACGGGCAGGGATGGACTGGTTAAGGAGGGCAGGGTTAGAGGAAGGCAGGGATTTGAGCCTTTAGAAGGTAATGATCCAACCATGACAATGGTGTCTTAATGACACTTGCAATAACTGGAACCCCTCTTTCCAAGCCAGTGCAGGATATAAAAGGTCCAACGTGTGTCCAGCCTCATGTGTTTGGACAAATATTACCTGGAATAGGCCCATGGTTGTCATGGCGGACACAAACTCCTGCTCTGCCCCCAAAAGGCTAGACTCAGTGTGTATGCTGAAATCGCCCAGAATAATAGGTCTGGGAGATCTCAACACCACCCTTGAGACCAGCTTGGCTAGAGCAGTCAGGGAGACAGCTGTGCAGCCGAGTGGTTGGTACACCAGCAGAATCCCCAATCTATTTCAGTCCTCAAATGCTCGGTGGATACATTCTATGTTAGACAAGTCAGACATTGGATACCTTTGATAAACCAGGTTGTCTTTACAGACAATTGCCACTCCACCCTCACTCCTTGACCTCCAATCCGACGATGATGCTGCACGGAGTACCTAGCCAGGTCCAGAAACCTCATGCAGCCAGGTCTCCAATAATGCATACGAGGTTAGCAGCCTCATCCTGGATGGCAATTGTTTTATTATCCATAGACCTTGCATTAAGCAGCATCAGCGACAGATCGTAGACTCCACTGACCTCAACTCCAAAATATCCCAAGACAGGGGGAGAAGAGCCAGGGGAACAGACTCCAGGTGCCTACTCCTGTAATCATGATATTTCCTCCCCCCGTTGTACCTCCCCATGCCCAACATGACCCCAATAGGTTCCACAGCTGCCCCAAACACACACACCCCAACTCCAAAAGGTCCCCCCTTCCTCTGGCTCCACAAAAAGCAGGAGGGTACACCCCAAGCTAGACACCCCTGGAGAGGTATTGGCCAGGGAGACATGCAGGACACCCACCCTACCCCCTTCTCCCTCCCACATCTGCCCATACCCCTCCTCCCACCAGGGGGGCATGGCATCACCCCCCCTAACATCAATCCAAATCCTACATGCCCATATCCCCTCCTCTCACAGGGGGGACATGGCACAATCCTCCCTCCCCACGCCTCAAACACTTCCAGACCTCCTATGCCTGTATCTCCCCCTCTCACAGGAGGGACATGGCATAACCCTTTACACCCACACCCTTGCCCATACCCCCCTCTTTCACAGGGTGTGTGTGGCACATCCACCCCCCAAAAATCCTACACACAAGCCCCTTTCTCTTCCACAAGACCCATACCTCTCCACACAGCCATTCCTTACACCCACCTCAACCCCCTCTCTTAAAACCAATATACTTTAAACTAAATAAATAAATAGGATAGTAACATATCCTGGAGATATGTTCTTGAAGAAAGCCATTCATGGCTTGAGGGGACATAACATCTCATTGTCTGGAGCTGGGAGTGAACAGCAGGGAATACATTATGGCCTGTTGGGTACCTCTTCAAAGCAACCGGAGACTGTCAAAGAAAGGATGTCAATAGACCACTGGTCTGACCCAGCATGTCACTTATACAACAGTTCAAAAGTTAGGTACAGATGGCTGCTCCCCCGTTGAGCTCTATAAAAGACCATGGCTCTGTCCACCTGTGCAGTTTCAAGAAAACCAAATGCCACATGGGAGCAAAATGAAAATCTTGCTTCTCCTCATTCTTTCCCATTATGCCGCTGCAGCGGTTGCAGGGAAAAGTCGCTTGTACACCAAACTCCAGGAGAAACGTGTTCCTCTTCCACCTGTTGTTTTTGCACCAATGGCTGCCTTTCATTTTAACTCAATGCCTCCTTGTTCTTATGTTATGTAAAAGGATGCATGGGGTGCTCAATGTAACTTTGTTATACAATTGATTATTTTCAATACTTTTATACAAATATGTTTCTTTACTATACTAGTGACTCTTCTAGTCACTTCTTTGAAAATAGTACCTAGTTTTAATCTCTAATCATTAGGAAGTCTATAGTCATTTGTTGACAGCCTCCAAATCCTTTTCAGTTTCCAATACATTTCTCTGATAGGGTAAGATGGCCATACTGACTCTCCTCTACCTCAGAATTTTATTACTCTATGGCACATTTTATAATCTTGATTCTAGTTTAATACAGCTGCTTTGCATTTAAATAAACTGAGTCTCAAGATCTATTTCTCATACTTGTTAAATCTTCAGAAACAACGTGTTGTCAAATACGAAACAAAGCTATCATCTCTCACAATTACAGATAAAATTATGGCACCAAATAACCTCTTCACATTTCCATTTGCAAAAGCTTACATAAAACTTGCTATACTAATTGATGGAAGGCACAACACAAAATTATACCCTCTTGTATTGGTTTTTCATTTAATATAGTTGCACTGGTATACAATTTGCTTTGGCTTGTACAATTGTATTTAATAGCATATTAATTTGAAGGCAATATGTGAAACAAGGTTTCATTAATGCAAATTCATATCAAGTTTCGTATTGAAAACAATCTACACTGTCTTAGTTATAAAAATAAGCTTATAAAAAAGCCATATCTGATGTGAAACACCATATTAAGGTTCGAAAGAGAATGTAACTGCAACTATACCAGTTCTCCGGTTTGTAACCACATTTGAATTCCAGGCTTCTCTGTATCTATTAACTTCCACTGAAAAGACACTCGCTGGATGACAGTCACTGCTGTGCAGTAACAAAGGTTAGATTGTGATGATGTTGCTTTTTTTGAACGGCACAAAAGATGGAAGATTTCTTTTAAAACACTGCGACTTATTTTAAAAAAGGTAGTACATTTCAATTAAAATAGCAATAGTTGTCTTCCAAACCCTTTATACACAAACATCAAAATGATAACTCTGAATGCAAATCTAATCTCTCTTCTTGTCCTATTCAGACACAGCAAAATTCCTGCACTAAAGTAACATTTTTAGTTATGCTAACTGGAAAATACTTCATTTTTTCTGCACATGTGCCTTGGTTCTTAATTGTGCCTTTATCTGACTGCTTTGAAAACTCAAGCATTTCCCCCCAAATATACAAGAAAAGGTCAGGAGCTAGTGTTTATTTTCAACATGTCTTTGTTTGCTCTCCAAATTGTTCTCACAGATTAATCAGTACTATTTCACTCTGGCAGAGGGATCTTTATGCTCCATACCTGACTTAGCAGTCTTAACCAAACAGTGTCACACACAGTATGGAATGGGAAAAGAGGACCAAGCAATAATACTGCAGAAATCTGATAGGGAGAGATGTTAATCTTGTTTTACAAAAAAACGTTTAGCGATGGAGACTACAAATTTAGACCCTGGGCTTCTTTTCCTCACTGTAATACTGCAGGCTGCTTCATATTTTTCCAGGTTTCTAGGCTTTTAGAACCCAGCAGAACCCCTTTTACTGGGCACCAGTTTATATCGCAGCCCCAGTCAAAGCTTCCTTAGCTTAAAAAAACTGAAACACTGAATCTTGCCACTTAACTAGACAAGTCAACTAATAGGAATGCCAGATAAGACTTCCAGAGTGCCAGACTCCTTCACTGGAAACCTATCTAGAATGTAGGACCAAAACCTCTTTCTGGAAGATGCCCAAACTGCAGTTAGAGTTGTAGGAGGTTAGATGCTCCTGCATCTAGTCCAGGCTATGCCTAGAAGTATCCGAGGTTTAACTTAGAGAGGATGAAGGCAGCATATTTTAGAACACATTTCCTAGTGCTTGAAAGCCCACATATGCCAACACAGAGTTCAATTGTTAAAACATCTAACAATGGGACTTACACCACTACGGAACATTGAGAATGGGAAACGAGACTTCACAGGTTTCAAAAGCATACAATGGCAATCTTCCTCTTTACTCCACTCTGGTCACTGACTGACAGACCTAATTCCAGAGAAACCAACTTTTTTGTCTATATCCTAAAGAAGTGTGTAGGTCTCTCTCTCACATAGTGCCCCACAAGTACATACAGTGAAATCCACTTAAGTAGAACTTGCATAACTTGAATTGCTGGATAGGTTGAGTTAATTTGTATCCCCCAGGTCTATGGGGATGTATTGCTTCTTGATCTGGATAAACAGAATTCTGAACCCTGATAACTCAAATTTTTAAGGTATATAGACTAGAGTATACCCACCTAGTTAAAATATCAGGACCTTCTTGGCAGTATGTGGTTAAAATACTAAAGCATATACCAGAAGCAGGCAAACTGTGGCTCTAGAGCCACATGCAGCGTTTTGGACCCATTGTGGTAAATCTTTTGGGACTGGGAGACTATGGTCTATACCCTGTCAGAGAGAGTCTTCATTTTGGGCAGGCTAGAGATAGGTGTCAGAGACAATCCATTCTCTGTAGCTCTAAGGACATGTAGACTCTCACTGACAACCAAGCAGAGCTTTGTGTGTGTGTGAGAGAGAGAATGCAATCCTATCATTTGTGACTCTGGGAGTCTTAAATGGGCTATAAAAGGGGACTGAGCACCAGGTTTCCCTATCTTCATCCGTTCAAGACTTCCAGAGTCAGAAATGACAGGATTACTTATGCTCACACACCGCTCTGCTGTCTGCTCTGACTCCATGCTTCTGAGGGGAGGAAAGGGGATTGGATACAGAAAAACCAGTGCTTACTTAATTTGAACATTTATTTTCTCCATCTCCAGCCCATTTCTTTAAGGTTTGCTTAAGTATATAAGTCTTATAAGTCAAACTTTTTTTTTTTAGATGGCCAAAGAAATTTGACTTAAGCAGACTTTGCTGTAAGTACATCGTCACTTTGCTATGATTGATGGGAACCTTATTCCCCACCTCCTAATTCTACCATAAACAGCACAAAAATAAGCAAATCCACTTTGTAAGAATGGCTGATTTTATGTAAAGAACATTTTAATCGTTTGGGCTATGACCAGGGATGTGTGTTTACTACATTTTCCTCATGGCAATAGGGAAAATGCAATGTATATGGGTCCCTGGCTATGAGTAAAGAATGCCATGGAGAGCAGACCTTTCCTCCGAGCTAGCAAGATTGTGAAATTAATAGACTATTAAATCATAAGATCTTCATTTACATTTATAAAGCAAATAGATTTTAAAACAGTATGAGGTGGATAAGTGAAATACTATTAATGGATGATCATGGTGGGAGGAATTATTTCTCAGATATAAACTGGCATCTTATAAATACTAAGTGTCACAGTTCACTGCTCATGTTTTTGGCTACAACTGGCAGTTAATAAGATGAGGGTATTCATCCAAGTGCATGTTTTATTTATCTACTTGGCTGAAAGTGCACTTATTAAGTGTCAAATTAATTGCGGTTATTACTCTAGGAGTCGAGGAAAGAGTCCTGGAGATTTTGTTAGAAACAAATAATCTGGAACTGAATACCTGTATCTGTTTGTTAAAACATGATGCGTTGTTGTTTGCCTCCACTAAGGGATTTAACAAGGAAAACTTTTCAATTATTTGCTGAAAATAAAAAATGTTCCTATAAAAGTCTAGACAGAGACTTATCCAATACAAGTTAATCAGTGGTTTTCTAGCACCTTGATTTATAATGGTATGGTGTTATATTAAAAAAGAAATTTATTAATTTAAAATTTTTACAAAGTATTCTGTAGTATGAACCCCCATCCTCCAGAATGCTGACCTAGCTACTGATGCCACCATCCAGGCCTTTTTCACCTGTCCATTCACTTGAGCTTTTCCTACAATGAGAATCTTGAGGTCAATTCTCAAAGTAGATAATTCTGATATTTAAAGGCAAAGTGGAAAACAAAATATAATTACAATTTTTAGCTTGAAAGAAAACCTGGCAGCAGCTGCATGTGTGGTTATAAATAAGGGAACAGTTGTACTATGGCTGGTGCTTATAATCACTACAGAGTTCTGCTGCGCGGTTGTATCCATGAAAGGCGTGACATTAATGGCACCATTTAAATACTCACTGAGAAATACATAGCTTTCAGAGAAGTCAAATTCAAAGCCAACTAAAAAGTTGACTTTGGGTTGTTTATTTATTTAAAATATTTTCTACCCTGCCCCTCCTGCCACAGGCAGCTCGGGGTGGCTTACAAATACTAAAAACATCAATTAAAACAACATAAGAGGAGGAAAAATAACTCATCCCACCCCACCATCCCCAGTTCCCCCTTACCCATCTCCCCCACTGTCCCCAGCCCCCCTTCACCCATCTCCCCCGCTAAACACCTGGCAGAACAACCAGGTCTTACAACTTCTTCGAAAGGAGGGGAGATCTGGGGCCAGCCGGGCCTGTATTGGAAGGGAGTTCCACAGTCGTGGCATGGCCACCGAGAATGCCCTCCCCTGCGTGCCCCCCCCCCGAAAAACTCGGAGGACCTCAAGCAGGGCACCCCCAGATGACCGCAGGGCCGATCCAGGACACGGGAAGTGAGGTGATCTCGCAGATAGGTAGAGCCCAGGCTGTTTAGGGCTTTATAGGCCAAGACCAACCTTGAATAAGGCCCGGAAAGCCACCGGTAGCCAGTGCAGAGAACAGAGCACTGGTGTAATATGTTCCCGGTGGCCCAGTCCCACTAAGAGGGGCTGTTGCATTCTGAACCAGCTGCAATTTCCAAGCCGTCACCATGGGTAGCCTCACGTAGGGTCTGTTACAGTAGTCTAGTCTAGAGGTGATGAAAGCATGGACGACAGCAGCCAGGTCAGAGTCTGAAACTAACGGCCGAAGCTGTTGCACCGCATGTAATTGGCAGAAAGCACTCCTCACCACAGCCTCCAGCTGGAGAGCAAGACGGAGCTGCGCATCAGACTCTGTACCTGGGAGGCCAATGGAGGGCAGACCCTATCAATAATGGGAGCCACCAACTTCATCGCCTTACCCACTAACATCACCTCAGTCAATTAGCCCTCATCCAGTCCCCCACAGCCGCCAGACACCGAGCAAGCACCGAGACTGCCAGGCCTTTTTCTGTTGAAAAAGGGAGGTACAGCTGGGTGTCATCAGTATATTTATTTTTATTTATTTAATCTAAAATTTATATGCGCCCCCTCCTGCCTCAGGCATCTCGGGGTGGCTCACAGCATTTAAAAACATATTTAAACAAACAATTATAAACTACAATTAAAACAATATAAAACCCATCCCCCCCAACCTAACCCAACCCACCTCACCCCCATCTCCCTCGGGAAAGGCCTGGAGGAACAGTCAGGTCTTCCACTGCCTACAGAAAGATGGGAGGTCGGTAATCAAGCGGACCTCCAACGGGAGGGAGTTCCACAGCTGTGGTACAGCCACAGAGAACGCCCTTCTCATGCTGGACACCCAGGGCACCCTGAGGAGGGCGCCCCTGGCCAACTGCAGGGGCTGATCCAGGACACAGAGGATGAGGCAGGTAGGTGGGGCCCAAGCTGTTTAGGGCTTTAAAGGTCAGCATCAACACCTTGAATTGGGCACGGAAAACTATCGGCAGCCAGTGCAGAGCGCGGAGCACTGGTGTAATGTGCTCGAATCAGCCTGTCCCAGTCAAGAGACGGGCCACTGCATTCTGCACTAGCTGCAGTTTCCGAACCAGCACCAAGGGTAGCCCCACGTAGAGTGCATTGCAGTAATCCAGTCTCGAGGTAACAAAAGCATGGATGACTGTGGCCAGATCCGAGTCTGAGACACACGGCCGAAGCAGACGCACTGGACGTAATTGGCGAAATGCCCCCTTCACCAGAGCCATCAACTGGGCATCCAGCCAGAGCTGCGGGTCCAGGAGCACCCCCAGACTCCGCACCTGAGAAACCAAGGGAGGACGGACCTCATCAATGATGGGGGCCATCACTCCCTCAGCCCTCCCCACAATCATCACCTCCATCTTGTCAGGATTTAATTTCGGGCGGCTTGCCCTCATCCAGTCCCCACAGCTGATAAACCGCCCGAAATTAAATCCTGACAAGATGGAGGTGATGATTGTGGGGAGGGCTGAGGGAGTGATGGAAGAAAATGAGATACAAAGCTGGGTGTCATCAGCATATTGATGACACCTCACCCCATACTCCCTGACGACCTGCCCCAAAGGCTGCATGTACACATTGAACAAGAGAGGGGATAAAATGGAACCCTGCGGAACCCCACATGTGAGGCCCCGGAGGGAAGATAAAAACTCCCCCAGAACCACACGCTGGGTTCTCCCAGTCAGGAAAGAGCAGAACCATTCAAGAACAGTCCCAATAATCCCTGCCCGGTCCCACAGCCAAGTCACCAACAACTCATGATCAAAAGGTATCAAATGCAGCCGCACTTGATGACACAAATATTGATAACACCGCACACTGAACCCCCTAATCACCTCGCTGAGCGGCTGCATATACACATTGTAACAGGAGAGGAGACAAAACAGAACCCTGCGGGACTCCACACGAGAGGTCTCGGTATGATGAAAAATAATCCCCGAGCACCACCCGCTGGGTTCTTCCGGTCAGGAAAGCGCGGAACCATTCAAAACAATCTGTCCCACCCCTGCACAGTCCCGTCACCAAAATCTCATGATCAATGGTATCAAACGCAGCTGACAGATCTAACAAATTCAACAGGGTTCAGCGACCTCGATCCATTTCCCAGCGGAGGTAATCTACCAAAGCCAAAGCCACAATACCCCGGGATGAAAGCCTGACAAAGGAATCAAGAAAACAAATGCAATCAAGATGCCCCTGCAGCTGCCGAGCCACTACCTGTTCAATAACATTCCCTAAAAGGGGAAGGTTAGTATAGGTAAAATTCACCCAACCATCTTCAAGCCTCTAGACACCACTTACACCCTGGGACAGGACTGGCCTCATAAGCTGGAGCCTCTACACTCTTGTAGGCAGAACCTGTGACCCAGCTGTTCTGTGCTGATGAGATATGGAGAGGAAGGGTGCTGTTACTCCAGCCCAAAATTGAAAATCAGCCATTAAGCCTGCCTACAGTTTGGGTGTGTAAGTTCTGCTTTTCTATCCTCATACTGTGCAGGCAGGATGGATACACATTTTGCCCAAAGTGATTTCTTAAAAGTTAGAGCTGACTAAAGGAGAAACTACTGACTACAGAAAAAAAGACAAAACTCGCAGCTATAAACTGAATTCCACACTCTTCTTGAATGGGAGTGAAAGATGGATGCCTATAGATAACAAGAACTGAAGGGAGTTTTTCTCTTCTGTCTGAAGAAATAATCCTCGAATTAGCACAGAATTTCAGAAGCCACAGTGGAACTAAAATAACCCACTGTATTTTCTTTACCAAGTGTATTGGGGCACATTCACACGAGTCTCTTCTCACGTGTTTTTGATTACCTGCAGGAGATAACTATTTCACTGTATCATTTTTCACACATCCATTCTCTGCTGTCAGTGTTGCTTCCCCTGGTTTCAGTTTTGCCATTAATATTGTTGTGGCCACTGCTAGCAATCCCACCATGTTAAGCCACTGGTTTTTGAGGGGATGCTGCATATAGGGGGGGTGGAAGGGGGGGGAGCTCCTGCCCAGGACTCCCAAATTACAGAATCTGCGGGTGGGAGAGAAGCAGCCAAATTGCCCCTCAATTTAGACTCTGGGTCAGATAAGGCTACAACAGCACTCAGGACATCAGTGGGGGAACCACCCACCAACATCAATGAATGTTGCCTGCCTGCCTCACTATGGCAGGGATGGAAAAGGGACAAGCCATATAGCTTGTCCCCCCGTCCCCCCAAATGTCTCTGATGTTGGTGGACTGATAGCAGGAAGTGTCCCTTCCCATGTTACAAAAACATAACTGGTTTGGTGGGTTCTTTTGTTTTTTTTGTTTTGTTTTTTCATTCTGAGCATGTGTCCTTGGTCTTTCACTGTCCTATGTAACAGTATTAAAAGGTGGCAAATTCCCAGTACGCCAACAGAACAGCACTGGATAAGAACAGTACAAATACTTAGTTTATTTCTATTGCATTGAAATTACATGTTTTATTTGCAAATTAACTTGCAAATGTACGCCTCAAGTTAATATTGCAAATTAACTTCTCAACACTGAATATAACATTTTGGCTTGGGGTCTAATATGACTTTGAAAGTTGACTTCAGAAAGGGCTAAACCTCTTAGATTAAAATGAAAACAGCATGGACGAAAGCTTACCCTCTGATGAATGGAAGTTCTTAATGATTGATATAGATTTTTCTGTGGGCATATTTTCAGTTAATTATTTTGGAAGTTGCTTTTGAAACACTAAAATAGTTTTACTCTAATGTCCTGCAATTAACCTCCTAGTGTTTCCAGATTGATTACTGGAAATAAATATAATTCAAATTTTAAAATAAATAACATATTTGCTAATCAGAACATGAACTTGTGCTGAAAGCTCTATGCTATGGTAACCCAAAAAACTGAAAGAAACTTTTTTTAAAAACAAAAAAAGGAGAGAGAGAGAGGTTAACTTTGAGAATGGTACTGAGCCAAAAGAATCTAGTTTCAAAACAAGATGCCTGCAGGTACGAATGGGGTTTTGCCAATGGGGTTTTGCCAAGTGTAGCAGATGCCAGAAACTCGAAAACACACAAGTTAAGTGTTCAAAGGCAGACTTTTAAGCATGCACCGGGGACATCTTGTTTTCTTTTAAAATAAAAAGTGCATGCCTGCTGCAAGTAGCACATAAGGTTGCCATAACTATAGAGGCAAGATATTGCAGGATGTGTTTCCTCTTCCCCCCACCTTCTTTGTTTTCCTTCTTTCCTCCAACTTTGCTTACTTTGTGCATTTGACAACAGTACATACGGTCAGTTTCAGTTGTTAGTGCAGGCCACAGGCCAGGTGGTTCCATATATTATGGTAACCACTCACATATCTGTTTGTGTGCACATTTGAACACACCAACATCGATGTGGCTGCATGACAAACAGAGGAACATTGCTCCAGAAACAACTGCAGCTACTGCCCTGGATTTTGCTCCACATATACTCTGCATAACACATGGAACAAGTCATGGGGCTGCAGCAGAAGAGCAGGGGGGTTATCCTTGAACCTCATTAACTGTTTACCAAGAAGCAAGCCAGCCCATCCATCTTAAAATGCTGCAGGAAGGGCTGTCCAGATTCACAAACAGCTTCCTTGGTCTCTTCCTGGCTGAGGCTGCTGCCAACATAGTGGTTGCTGCTGCCGCACATCTAGCAAAACACATGAACTCCTGCTACAAGAGTTGACACATGTTGCTCACCTCACTTGTGCTACAGGCACGGTGGGAAACATGTGGAAAAATCCTTGCATACAGCAACAAAGGAGACAAACAGTAGGAACAGGATTGGATAGCTACAATTGCCTCCGCTCGCCCCCCCCCGCCACGGGGGTGATGGCGGGCGCGAGGCCTTTGCCGCACCCAATATTACCGGGGAGACTGGACCGTCTGTCGGGCTCCTGCAGTGGGGCTGCATTCAGCCCCGTGCGCGGGAAAAGAAACGGCGGGATCACTCCAAAATCCCGGCCAGGGTTGCCTAGCAACCCTGGCTGGTAGGGATAGGTAGACAGCCGGTCACGTGGGCTCTGCCTGGTAGGCGGGGCCCACGAGCCGGCAAGTGATCTGAGCTC
>QEPC01005106.1:1541951-1559560 GCA_003113815.1 Sphenodon punctatus | reverse complement strand
AGGGTAGCATAATGAAAAAATAAAAATATAAAAAAATTAAATAAAAAATACAAAATTAAAAACTTATAACTGTATAACCTGTCTGCCAAATGCCCAACCAAACAACAAAGTTTTGCATTTCTTTCAAAAGATGCTCAAACTCAGGCTCCGATGAACCTCTAGATGAAGGGAGTCCAAAGCTGTGCAGCAGCCACCAAAAATGACTCTCTCTCTCTCTCTCTGCCTATGGACATGGTGCATCAGTGGAATGACAGATGTTTTCATCTGATCTTAGGGGTTGCAGGGAGCATAGGGGAGGCAGCAGTCTTTCAGATATATAGGGCACAAGCCATTTAGGGCTGTTAGCCCCGATCCAAGCACCTACCCTGTGAGTGGACATAGTACCAAAGCCAAAGTCCAATGCCGCCAGACCGTACTGCTGCCTGTGTCCGCAGCCCTGCATCTCCCCATGTCACGGTTTTGCAATACGTAAATCAACAGAAATAGTTCTTGAAGTTGAGATGGTTAAATACAGACGTTTACTGTAAACTGGGTTTATTACAGTGAGGGGTTAGACTACACAGCATATACACTCATTCACAAAGAGAGCTCCGAATACACACAGCATGAAAGAATCAATGTTAACATTCCTGTGGTACCATTTCCTTTTGTGAAAATGCAGGGATGCGCTATAAATTAATCAGGGTGCCTAGTGAACAAGACAGGTTAATAGAAGAATATTAAGCATCCAAAATAAGTATAGATTTAATAAGTGAATACTATGTAGAGATTATTTTACAGGAGAAGCATCTATTTTCTTCTCAATCAGTTATTTACCAAATAAAGGGAACAGTAAAGTATGACAAGCAGTAATGAAAGAAAAAGTGAGGAAATTAATCTTGACAGTTAAAAATATTAGACAGTTTTGCCTTTATATCCCAGCATCTGAAGAATGCATCTTTTAATATATGAATAATATAATATGCATTACCAATTTATCCTGTTTTTCACCCAGAAATTTAATTTCAATTAGTTTATAAGCATATTAGGTTTCTCCAGATTTTTCAAAATCTATATAAGTAAACCAAGGGCTTCCAGTAATTTATTACTTATATTTTAAGATACAGAAATTTCTAGTTCTAACACATATGATCTGAATAAGATGCCTTACTGATATTAAATTCCTGAAGCTAGTAGTTCCTTGGTTTTCATTAATAGAGAGATTCATTTTCTGTTCATGAAATCGATTTCTTGGCTTCTTCTATTGTTGAAAACACCTGAGTTTTCTGATTATGTGTCATCCTCAATTTTGCCAAACATGCAAGTGTAACCACAGCACATATTTCTTGGCTGGGTAAAAATACTTTTGTATTTCTCTTTCTGTGATAGAATTCCAGAATAGTATTTCTATTTCATAACTAGAATCGAGAAGCTGCAAGGACCATTTATCATTTTTCCTGTTCTGACTGGTAGACCACCTGATTCTGTACACATTTCCTGAAATCTTATATGGAAGTCAGCAGAGGGGCAGCAGGTGACATTTATAAGTAAGAGTACATCCTGGCCAACAGGCCCAGAAAACATGTGACCTGTACTGAGCTTTCATTGAACAAAGACACATAGTTTCAGATAAAAGTTTCTCTCTGCTTCACTTTGTATGAAACCCAAGACCCCATTACTTGGGTAACGTCAATCTCCCATGCCATGAGCTTAAACATGCAGATATTATAGAGGTGCAGAGTATATTTTACTTGACTTTTTCCTCATTAAATTATAGGCAGAATAAGTTCTAATTCATTCCCAGTTCAAAACAATATTGCCATTGTGTTTTCAGTTGCATTCTTATTGTTGGACGTTCATGCTCATACATAAATGTGTTTAATGCAAGTGAAGATTTTACAATTCTTATTGAGCACACTCACCTGGGCGACTAATATGCCCTGGTGCAGTTGTGTCTCCTGCTGCCGGGAGGGGGCTGCCCCTAAGATTCCATCTTGTGCATACAAGCACATGCACACACACACACACCGTCCCCCCTTGAGCAGGTTTCAGTCCACCCTCATAATGGCCAATAGACTGGAAAGCTTGCGCAAACCTTTTAGCTCGTTAACACAGCAGCTGACAGGTTGGAAAGTCTGTGCAGGAGTCTGGAGTCAAAAGTGCCAATGCTATATGCGGACTGATTAACTGCTTGTAACCAAAAACTGCCCTGTCTAGAAACACTAACTGCTGAAACCAACACAATTTTACATTTTAACATCAAACTACAGCAAGCACCAGGCCTAATGAAAACACTGCCTTCTGCTAAATTGGATGTAGCTGCACAGAATACGTTGAGAGAGCTATTGACAATGGACAGTCCAACTACCAAGAAAATATTCCAACCAGAGTGAAAATTTAAATCCTTCCTATGTAACAGTAACAAATAGAAGCCAAAACCAAAACTGCATAGAAGATTCAATGATTCCCACCCACCCCCGGCCCCTCAGATTGCTGGCGCTATATAAATGCTTAATAATAATAATAATAATAATAATAAAAAATAATAAGACACCAGTTACAAACCACCTATCAAATTACACCTACTTTTAGAGAAAACCAGGGTTTTAATTCCTATTTTAAGACCATTTCAGAACACAGTCTTAGTCATGAAGTTGCTACCAGACTGCTCCATAATACCGGAAATGTTGCTGGTCATTTACGGTGCATTGTTCTTGCTTCCTGGCAGTGGGAATTTGAGGATAATTTATATTGTGTATCTATGGTATGGACATATACCCCGTTGACACAAAACTGAAAACACTAAGGACTGTGAGGCATTTATTTCTCTCAGTGTCCCAGGGGAAATACTATTATCCCATATTTACAGATGGATAATCTTATAAAGGTTAGCAAACACAACTACCTTGCACTTGAGGGTCTCAAAAGGATGTTTGGTAGATCTAAAGAAAACACTGTTTAACACCCCCAGCTATAGCATTTTCACAGAACCAGATCAAAAGCCAAGCTGAATGGGGTCAAACAGATAACAGGACTATTACACAGGAGTTTCTTTAAATTTAGGACTAATTCTAAATGACCTTTTATTTCAAAACAAGCACTTGCTTTTCTAAATGAAATATAAAGCAGATTTTAAAAACTGATTGATGGCAGAAGGTTTAGATATAGAAGTCAACTTAATAATGAAGATTGTTTTTTAATTTTAACTTCAAATATTTATATGCTACAGGTTTCTGAAGCATACAAATAGACTTTATGCTCTAATTTTTTCATGACAGTATAAAATTTTCAAGCAGAACAGTACCTGGTTGGCATGCCACAACTCATCTGCAAATCGATTTACTTCTGATAAAAGCAGAGATATTATAGATTTCCTTAACACACAGCATCTTCCCAGCAAGACAAGTGTATGGGACATAGACTCTTGTACCTGAAACTGAGTAAAAATGGCAATAAATAAGTTTTCTCCCTTCAGCTTCTCTCTGATCTCTTTAACTAAAACCCTTTTAAAATTAGGAAAACATTAAAGGAACACCCATAGAAAATGAAAATATTTAAAGAGAGAAATGAATTCTGCAAATAAATCCAATTTTCATAAAATATTCTAAACTTACTAGCATATAATAATATAATTATGTTAGTAAATAGCAAATAAAGTGTGCTAACAAATAATATTATTGTATATTATATCTGATGGGTAGCATAAGCTATGTGTAAATTATCCCTTAATGCAGGGAAGGAATACTTTTTGTTTTGTTAACCATAAAATCTAAATCAAAACCTGCATCAGTAACTTCAAAGAAAGCTTGAGGTTCCTGTGTAGGTTATTAGCAAATGGCTTAAATTATTCTTAAAGGCAAATTAGCTTCAAAATAGGATTCTTTCAAATTTTCTGGATCAAGAGGATCCAAAAACATTCTTTGCCCAATTTTCACGCAATTGATCTCTAAGATTCCTTCCAGATTTGCTACGCTGACAGATGCACATAATCTGCAACCGCATCTGGTATTTGTACTTCATAAAAAAAATAAAATTCCTCCCAGAAAAAAATTATATTTGCTATTCTAAACTAAGAGCGACAACGTTGTGAATTTTGCTAATTAAGAGAGAGACATCTGTAACCTTGGGGAATATTCTCTGAACTGGACCACAAATGATCATGATTTTGAATCTCACTAACACAAAGAGCTCATTCATATAATACCTTTTCCCCTGGCAAATTTGTTCCTTAATCTATGGGTATTTTCATACGTGACGGCTCTTAGAACCATCACCCAATGATCCTGCCCATGGCGAGAATCCTCACCATAGGCAGGATCAGGCCAAATTGCCGAACAAACGTGCCAATGGCTGGGGAGGGTGGGGGGGGATGTGGTCTGCATGACCCTGCCCCCCACGCTGCTCAGCGAAGTCCCGCCTCCTGCCCGACGGGGGGGTGTGAGGTGGCCTTTAAGGCTGCTGTGTCCGCCCAGAGAAGCTCCGGCCATGGGCCAAAGTTAGGGAGAGTGGGCTATCAGATGTGACACCTCGCTCTACCACGGTCCAGGGTAGGCTTCCCCAGACCGTGGCAGAGCTAATTCGAGAATTCAGTTCCTGATGATCTCGCCAGGATATCCAACTGCACATTAAAAAGCAGTTTTGTGCAATGACTAGCTGTTTTATTTTGAGAAAGGTAGGCCTGAGTTGCATTGCCAAGATGCTCTTAGAAGAGGTTCATTTCAGCAATCACATTTTTGAAAGATTTTGAATCATATCCACTAAATATCTGAAAGAAGCAGTAGTATAGGAAGAATTATGTATTTTTTAGATAACCTTCTACAGTCTCTTCGGTGACTAGGGAGGCTGAGTCACAAACTGTTCATTAGAGAATTAGTGAATGCCACAACATGCACATTTCATATTTTTAACAAACAAATACTTTCTATGGGACTAATTCATTTAAAAAAAAAAAAAAAACCACACAGTAAGGATCGGTATGTTAAGTTGCACATCTTCAGGGGATAATGAACGGTATTTGACAAATACGGCCATGTCAGCATGAACGCTATTCTTTATCTGTATCTATGTAAAGTCACTAGTTTACACTTATGATTTACAAAACTGTTTGTCCTATTTACCTGAAAAATATTTACTTGGATGGAATATATGGTTTTACAAAAAAACCTTTGTAAAAATAAAATAGAAACATGTATTACTTCACCTCATCCACCTAGCTGAACTTTCGGTACCCCAGTTTTCTGTACCCCAGAAAGTTAGGGCTGAGAGAAGAGCAAGTGTTCCTGTTCTGAAGGGGAATACTGACCTTTCGGGAGTGCTTGCAAATGTTCTTCAGTACTTAATTTCCCTGTAATTTTACGCTTCCGTCATTTTTGGTTTTGTCGTTTTTGTCACTTTCTGGGAATTTTATGACAGGTTTACAGCGGTTTTACAGTAGTTTTATGGTAATTTCCAAAACATCCCCAGCACTTAGCCAGCATGTTTTCATCTCTACAGTCTGGCCCCATAGCAGCCCCATTCAACTTGAGAAAAATAACAAAAAATGGTGAAAAGAGCGGGAAAGCCACTACGCTTCCACATTGTGAGAATCTCAGCGATCCCTTTTCTGGGATCCGAAACTTTACAAGAACATAAGAAGTGCAATACTGGGTCAGACCAATGGTCCATCTAGTCCAGCATCCTGTCTCCGACAGTGGCCAATCACGGTGGCTTGGGAGAAGCACCCAGCAGGCAGGATGTGGGATGGCAGGATGTGGGAGAGTGTGGGGGCAGGGGGAACAGCTGCCCATGTGACGTTTCTGGGGTTGCTGCTGCAGGGTGAGGAGGTGTGTGATGGCTGCCTCCATCGCCACAGCAGTCATGTTGGGAGTTGCCCATCAGATTTGCTCCCCACACAGTTCATGTGTGTGGGTGCTCCATGGCAGTCATGGATCGCCACAGCCGACTTGCTTGTGTGAAAACACCCAAAGACTTCAAACAAGGTGACTGGCCACAAAAGGACTGGTCTCAATATAGCGAAGGCTCAAGTATAACACCACAAACACAAAACCCAGTAACAAAACAGTTGTCTTGACTGCAACAAAAAAAGATAGAAATGGAATGAGCTATGATCTCTGGGACCATTAATAGCTAATTACTGAAAAAACACTTAATATAATATCCTGTTCTGTCCCCCTGTAACAATTAAAACGTTTATCTATATTTGTATAGTTGCCATATATTTGAAATGTTCAGTAAATACAAGGGGAAAAAATCCTAATCTAAGTAGCTACTCCTGCTTTAAGAGCAATATTTTGTACAGATTTCCACAAAGGTGTAGTTATGATATCAAAGTTATAGAAGTATATAATTTATTTACTAACAAGGCATAAGGCTACTCATTAGCCTGCGAAGTCCAGTGAGGGTGAAGGTGCTCCTGAGCTGTAAAAAAACCCCAAACGACTTGTCACCTCAAAAAGTATACTTGCCAGAGGTGAGCAGACCTTTTGACAGCCCTGGATATTAAGTTAATTCATGCAAAAAATTCTGTGAGCAAAATCTGTGATTATTATGCAAGACTCCAAGATGAAAAGATCATTGATGCAGGAGTACAAGAAGAAAAGCAAAATGAGCTCTGAAGAGTTATAGCTATATTCTTAAAAATATATATGATTGCCCCTAGTCATGGGGCGGTCTCCTTTTAAGCCAATAAGTTAACCAGCAAAAAATACTGTTATGCCCTTGGAATAGTGAGCTTGTGTGCCTCTCCCTCCTTTTAATGCAACATTCGGGATACAGCATTAGGTGGATGGACATGGACACACCTGGTTATAAAGGCCATTCCGCCCTTTGTTAGGAATATGCAAGAGGACAACAGGCCCTGGCGACTGGTGGGTTCTAAGGCTGGTGGGGCACAGGGCAGAGACAGAAGTGGGTGTGGGCAACAGTAGGTGGAGCCTACCCAAAAGTAGGCAGAGCCATGGTGCAGGGTAAAAGCCATTGCGGAGTTGCACAGTTATGCTGCAGGGTAAGAGCCAGCTGCTACAGCCAGGCAGGGTTGAATGCTAACTGGCCAATGGTAGATGGAGCCGTGTGACAGGATAAAAGCCAGTGCGGAGTTGCACAGTTGTGCTGCAGGGTAAGAGCCAGCTGCTACAGCCAGGCAGGGTTGAATGCTAACTGGCCAATGGTAGATGGAGCCGTGTGACAGGATAAAAGCCAGTGCGGAGTTGCACAGTTGTGCTGCAAGGTAAAAGCCAGCTGCTACAGCCAGGCAGAGTGGAATGTTCACTAGCCAACATGCAACCTTCTTGCAGGAAAAATAACCAAAAAACCCCACACCAACCCACAGGAAAGAAAAACAAACAAATCCACATTCCCACCTACACCAAATTGCAAAGGAACCATTTTAAAAAGCACTGCATCAAAATTCAAGAGAAAAAAAGTTAAACCCTTCCACCAATCCACCCACACCCCCTTAAAATTAGAAAGCAAAGCAGACATTATGGGTAGAAACAGCAAGGGGACTGCAAATAAACTGGTTTCAATAACACACCATAAGACTCTAGTCTCTCTCTCAGAAGGAAACTGACTCAGAGAAGGCGATCCTAAAACTTCCCACCACTTTGGGAAGAAGGAGCAAAAATATGTAGTTGCATCTATTTTCAGGCGGTACAACACTTGCATAATTCTACAAAGACTATCTGGTCTGATTATGTTAAACAGAACTAATCCACTCCATCTTATTTTCCTTTAAAATGCATGGAAGGTTAACCAATGACCATGTTTACAGTAAAGCGGATTTGCCCATTGCTCTAGATTACAGCAAAAAACAAAAAACAACAACAACAAAGGTTGTTATCACTTGAGAAGTGTGATCCTGAAGCTGTCTGGCACTGGTGCTAGACATTAGTTGATACAAGCTATTTATTTTGATAGGGCCTATGCTGCTGTTGGATGCTAGCACCAGATCTTACTGCCTTGTTGATCATATTTAAAAATAGATCCTCGTCTCCAAAATGTTGTATGCATCACTGAAGTTTTATATTACATTTAGTTACTCCCCTATTACTTACACAGGGAAAATTCCCACCACTCAAAAAACAGGGAGAAAGAATGCCAACAGGACACTGAGCTGCACTAAGATCATGCAACAAGCCCTTTTGTGCTTCTTTCCTCAGAGAATGCAGATAAGAGATGAGATCTGGTTATCAGTACCTAAGTTCTCTTTCAGTCTTTTCTTCCCACCCTTTGTCTCCTACTCCACAGTTCCTTGTAGATAAATCTGTTACATACATTTAATTTAGTATGAAAAAACCACCCCCACCACCCAGTGGAGTAAAATATTGCACCTAAGAGCCTGTTACACATGCATTCTTAGCAGTTGGCAGCCTGCTTTCCAGAGCTGCTGGCCACTCAGATGTCCCATCCATAGGAGTAGTCAGAACAGCAAGCCATGTTAATTCCTGTATTCAGAACGTATGCAACTGTCCCTAATAAGAATATTGGGTATTTATTGACACAGCCTTTGTTAAAGCTATGTGTTTAAATGCAATGCCAAAGTATGCATGATTGATTTTCACCAAGACAGTCTTTGCAAGTAGACAAGAACGTACTCACTTACGTAAAGTTACGCTGCTTGAGAGATCACAAAAAGGACAGCAGAAGCCCCCTTATCTGGACCTTTCCAATCTGGATTCTGTCTTATTCATGTTCCCCACAATTCTAACACATGCAGTTACTATATTCTCCCCCCACCACCTTTTTTATACTGGCACTTCTCTACCCCCACAAAAAGCATGTCCCACCCCGAGCCATCTTTGTACAAGGGTGGGGGTTCTATTGAATATTCTGTTGTGGGCACTAGGGGAGGAAGGAAAGCAAATTGCTGCTGGTGCTGCTCGCAACATATGTTTGTGGTTCCAGGAAGAAACAAATTGCTGAAACTACCATTTAAGAAGGACTCCGTCAGGATGAAGCATTCCCAGATGTTACCTTGCTTACTTGCAAGGATTTGTTCCACACAGAGGGTCTACTGTACACAAGCCCATGGCAGACACATAGTAGGCCTGGTTCAGGTAGTAAACACACACAATAAAAAGATTTATTTTTGCGACCTTAACACATGGCTTAAGTAGCGATTGTAAAATCCATGCTCTCATCCCTGCTCTACTTGAGCTGACCCTGAACTAGGGAAGAACGGGCTGAAGTGGCCACAGGGGAGAGTGCAGGAGACCAATCCTATGCCCATCTCCTGATGTGCTTTACTTCTCTACAGCCTGTGGATGCTTCAGGCACCACCCTTCCCTAGCTCACAGCGAGCCGAAGGAGAGCAGGAACTGAAGGCGATTCCAGTAACAGAGGGAAGCAGCAGACTGATGCTATGCCCCATCTCCTGATCTGTTTCCCCTCTACCAGAGCACTAGCCTCCCACTGCACTCTCTGCCACATCTCCCCCCTGCCCCCATGCTTTCCCTGTTTGTGCTGTAAGCTGGGGAAGGCAGGGGGCAGAAAGAGAAGAACGCTCTCTCCTTCCATCACAGACTCAAATAACATTGAGCCTATATAACGGAGATCCACCAGACAACACTCCTTTAGTGTTAAGAGAATAAAATTATAAGTAGGTATTTATTATAACAGTGCTTGTAAACCTCACAGTCATGGACCAAGAGCACTTCTGCACAAAGACTTATACAAACACATAACTCAAAAAAGACTCTGTTGTAGATAACATACTTACAAGCTAAGTATAAAAGAGACAATAGGTAAGTGAGACAATAGGTGTGCAGAAAAGAGTACGACAAGCCTAGACATCATGGTTGTTCCGCCAGGCTTTCAGTGGGAGAAACAGGTAGTGGGAGGGCTGGAATTGTTTTGGGGGGATTTTTGCTGACCCGTATTAAGATTGTTTGTCTTTTTATATGTAACTTTTTATATATTTATATTTCATATTCTGTATTATATATTATATATTTTTATGTTGTTCACCGCCCTGAGCTGCCAAGGAAGGAAGGGGCAAGATATATAATTTTTAGATAAAGAAAGAAAGAAAGAAAGAAAGAAAGAAAGAAAGAAAGAAAGAAAGACACACACACACACGCCTACCACCTAACTTTGTAGGCCTACCACCTAACTTTCATCAAAGTTTGAGTAAGCATTACAGTGAAAACTTCCAAATGCTCTAAAGCATCCAAGATCTAAGAAACTTTAGGAATAAAGTCTCATTAGAAAGCTAAGAATTTCTCTTCTTTAATGCTGTCATGCTCTTACTTTAAAACTCCTCAGAATCACAAGATATCTAACTTTATGACTTTCTGTACATTGAAAGTCATGATTAGTGAAAGTCACAGTCATCAGTGATCCAGTACAGAGAACTGTCATCAGCAGACGCAGTTTTTTAGGACAAGATGCTGTTTTATATGGAGGTGAGAAAGAGGAAAGAACATTTTTCTAGCAGCTGCTACTGGGGGAATTTTGCTACAATGACACATTGTAATTCAATAGGTACAGGATCAACTCTCAAAACTTTCATTCAATACTCCATCAGCTCAGTATAAGTAGTGGTAACTAATATTACAATATTAGTATTTCAGCATTCAAATTTAATCCTATTTCTACTGTTTGGGAGAAACGGGAAGCCAACGCTTTAAAAACCCCAAAACAACTCCTAATTTAAGACCACTAAACTGAAAGTCTTCTGCTGAAGACTGAATGGAGAAATAGAGGAGTTTCTAGGAGTCTCAGAATTAAAGACTTCACTTCTCACTCAACTCCACACAATATTTTCTCAGAAATATATCCCTTTGTACTGTCACTCTCACTACTGCAAAGAGCAGTCCCACACCAGATAGATTAAAGCACTTAGTGACCATGCACTTGTGGAATTAATAATAAATGTGGGTATCAATCAACAGAGACCAAATGAGAACTGCTCTCTACTTACTCATTCTGCTTAGTACATGTGTGGCTAAAACATATGGAATTCTATGGAAAGGCACCCTGTGAGTGGGAAAGGACCGGTTAGTTTAAAAAAAAAAAAAACTTTAAAAAAAACTGGATGATGTAAAAGCTGATTTACAGAACTTTGCTAGGCAACCATTTCTTTTTTTAAAAAGGAAACAATCAAAAGGACAGAACATTCTTTATCTAGAACAAAACCAAATGACAGCATTATGAATCTGATACCAATGGTATCTAAACACCAGCATGGCAATTTAAAAGCAAAATTCACACACACTGTCAAGTGCTCTGTGAACACCATACTGAAGCGGCAACTGAAAAAGTTAATGCAGGTGCTGACTTCCTGTGTGGATGAGACTAAACAGCAGCACTGAAGCATCTGGGGATCATAAAAAGCCCTGGGGAAAGGGTTAGGAGAGAACTAAGAGTTAGAAGGGAGCTCCTGGTAGTCCCAAAGCCAGAAAACCCAAACACAGAGGGGAACAAACCGTTTGGAGGAGGAAGCTCCCAGAAGAAGAAGGCTCCTGGTTCAGCCTGTTTGGAAGGCCACATGGAGGGATCTACAGAAGGAGAATTAACACTAGAGTAAGTCGCAGATTCCAATGGCTAGGAACTGTAGCTGCTGGTGGGTTCTGAGGCTGATGCAGCAGTGGGTGGATCAGCATTGGGCTGGGCCAACCCAATAGTAGGCGGAGTCAACCCTAAAATTGCACACTTACACGATATGACCAAAGGAATAAAACATGCACACATGCAGGTACTGTCTCAAATAACCTGAATGTGTTCAATGGCAGAAGTACAATAGCAGAGAAAGCAGAAGTACAACAGCTAGCCTAGATTACAGAAATGTCCACTATCTTACTTAAGGTGCAATTCAAGCAACATTACAATATCTGAAATGCACAGGCAGCATAGGCCACAACTAAAATGCACAGAAAATGCTGCGAAACCCAACAGGATTGTGAAATCCTAAATGGCACACCATAAATGATGCATAGAGTTTTACAGAGGGCAAGGAGGCATGCAGAGTTCAGGAGAGGGCAGGAAGCACCCACCACATGGCCATTCAAAGAAAGAGACACCAAAATACCATTCAAAGAAAGAGACACCAAAATAAATGAAAAATGCAGGAAAACAGGATTATGTGGAATCCTAACATGCACACCATAAAATGCTGCAATTGGTCCTTCTTACAAACTGAAAGCTCCCAGATCAGTGAACAAGAGAAAAGAAATACATGGAAAAATCCTTAAGATACCAAATTTGAAGTAGAGTGGGGGGCAAAATTCAAAATGGCTAATGAGGCTATTTCCTCCTTCAGAAATACTACAGCCTCACAAGGCTGTGTGCAAAACAGTAATTCAACAGAGTTCAACACAGTAATTCAATTACTTTCAAACCAAGCAGAACACTGATCATTAATACTCTTTGCCAACAAGCAATGCTTGTTCACAAAATTCAACATTGGAAATGCCCAGCTCACAGGATAGAGGCATTCCCTTTCACTCTGGCATGGGCCAAATCAGAAGCAGCAGAAAGAAAGGACAACTTTCACAATGACAAACCCTACCCCATTCTTGTACGGAAAGGTCAACGCCCCCCCCCGCCCCAAACAACCCACCTCCAGAGCCATACCTCTCCCATCCTACCCACCCCAAACCAATCCCAGCCACCCCCAGACAGAGCTAGAGCCCTATTCTACCCACCACCACCCCAACTCCAGACCCAGACCCCCATTCTGACACCACCATCTACCCAATTCCAACCCCCCGATTCTGTCACCCTACTCACCAAATCCCAGCCCCTTCCATTCTGGCACCCCCTCACCCACCCAATCCCAGCCCTCAGAGCCAGCTCCCCCTCCCCAATTCTGTCATATGGGGGATAACATACCCAAATAACCCTGTAATACCTGTGAAAATTTCACATAAAAACATTACACATAACAACAGTGCTCATGGTCACTGTAACATGAAGAATTTGCTTAAATTACAACCCTTCTAGCTTTCCTTGTAGCAAAGTCATCAAGAAGATCATTAAAATCCAGTGACTGAGTATTGGTATTGTTTATTGTTCATAAAGTTGCCACCAGCCTTAACACCACAAGATATAAACATTTCCATAAAAAAACCAAATAAATACAAAACACCACGGTTCAGACGGTACAATAATAGGATCTTTGCAAATTTTAGTTGCCGCTACCAGGAATTTTGCAACCTGAAAGGAAAGAACGAGACTAGATCCCATGAGGAGATACACCAATATAGTTGACTGACTACAAGGGGGTGCATTTGCAATTAGTGGAGCAATAAGACTTTCACGAGGATCTCTATACAATTGACAGTCAAAGAAAACATGAAACAGGGACTCAATTACACCCAAGGAACAAACCTTACAAAATCTTTGAAAATAGGGAATATTAACCCGTCTACCCTCTGTTATAGTTGACAGCAGCAGGGAAAATCTCCCCCAAGTGAACATACGCCTGTATTTCCGCACCTTAAGGAAGTGTAAATAAGGAGCACCTTGAGGGTACAAGGGGATTGATTATAGATTCCAGGCGCTGTTCCCAAGGACTGTCCTCCTTCAGAGTAAGGATAAGAGAGCATAGACTATTGGGAGGCGCAAATATGGCTTGAAGCCAGAATTTAACAATAAAAAGTTTAGTTAAGGAGGCCACTGAGGAGAATATAGTTTCAGCTCGCAAAAGAGCCGCTGGTGTAATGAAAAGCATATGCAAAACTGAACGTAGGAAGGCATTCTGTACTTTATCTAGTCAGCGTAGGCCAAGCCCCAAACTTGTATTCCATAAAGTAACTGGGGAAGTACTTTTTCTTTAAAGATCTTCCCAGCAGGAACAACCATTTCCCCCCTTCTGGTCAAATAAAAGGATATAATCCCCCTAGATGAGGCGCAAGTGGTCTCCATGACAGATTCCAAATGGACCCGCCATGAAGTAGACTGTGAAAAGATCACTCCTAAATATTTGAAACAATTTGTCTGTTCAATACGATGATTCTTCATGAATCATGCATGGGCCACAGGGCGCCGTCCCACCACCGTACTTTAGTTTTAGAGAAGTTTATCTCCAGGTGCTCTTGATCGCCAAATTGAAGCATAGAATGTCTCGGTCCAATCTGTGTCCATGATAACAGACTAGTATCATCAGTGTAGAGTATTACTGGAAGGGATCTATGGGCAAAATTTGACTGGATGACAAAAAGGTTTATCCATAATCTGAAAAATCATTCATATATAAATTGAAAAGTAGGGGGGTCAAGAGGCAGCCCTGACGGACTCTCTGAGAAGTAAGCACGGGGAAGGAAAGATGTCCAAGGTGGTCCACACTAACGTGAAGAGAACTTTCTTTATACAGGGAAACAATTAAGTATAGTAGGTGATGATTCAGAGAGGTCTTAGATAACTTCCACTAAAACCACTCCTGATTGATAGAATCAAATGTGGCTTTCAGGTCACTAAAACAAAGAAAAAGGGAAGCCCTCTTTCTCTGAGACAGATAAGAAGTCAGTTGGTTCAAAAGGAAGATGTGATTGATTGTGGAAACCTATTTTCTAAAACCAGCTTGTTCAAGACTGATGATATTATTTTCGTTAACCCAATTTTGTAATTTGCTGAGGAGGCAGTTTTGGCAGAGAGTTTACCAACCACACTTAGTAAGCTGATTGGGCGATAATTTGCTGGATCTGCCGGGTCACCCTTTAAAAAAATTGGGATTCCTGCCCCATCCACTTGGTATCCTTCCTATCTTGTTAAAAGTGGTGAAAAGAGCACCAAGGTAGAACTCCACCACGGGATATTGGCTTTGAGTACGTCAGCAGAAATATAGTCGTCCCCTGGTGCTTTGCTGGATTTGAGACATCTAATCAAAACATTGACCTCTTCCACTGTGTCAGGAGGCCAACTTGAAAAGGTAGATATAGGAGACAGGTCTAATTTATATAGGGTGTCTAAAGGTGTTGCTGGTGAATTAAAAACCGAGGAAAAAATGAATTTCCCATTTACAGGATGAAATATTAGGTTCCGGAGTATTGTTCCTTAGAGACCTAGATTGAACTACGAATTTCCAAAAGCCTACGGTGTCTTTATTGAATACTATCCTCTGTAAATCTACCCAGGATTTCTCATAAAAATCTTGTTTCTTTCTCAGTAAAACTCTATACTCCCTTCTAGACTTAAAAAAGTAGATGATATCCACATCAGTTGCCCTCTTATGAAGTAATTGTGCTAAAGATTCCAACTGTTTTTTGGCAACACTGCAGTCATAATCAAACCACAGTGAAGGCCTCCTGGGGCCCTTAGGTCCTAACAGGGACAACTAACAGAGGGAGTAAAGATTCTGCAATGGTCTCAAAACTCTAGGGGAAGCCAGATATGAATTGACTAAATTTTCCAAACTGGAATCCCATTTGGCTCTACGAATAGCAGAATCCAAGTGCATGTTAGACTCAAAAGTTTGGGAAGATTTAATTGTTCCAGTTCTAGCAGGTAAAGCTATAGTCAACTGAAGCAATTGATGGTCTGTGTTGACCCCTGACTCAGTGTTAAAATACCAAACTAATAAATATAAAGAGTCAGAAACAACCATAGTCTATTTATTTAATTAATTTATTTATTTAATACGCTGTTTACCCCGCATCCTCCCGCACCATGGCGGTCTGGAGTGGCGAACAACATATAAAATCCAACAATAAAACACATAATATTAAATATTAAAATTACTAAAAGGCAAAGTGCTAAAAAGCAAAGACAACCCCTCAACCCTCCCTTCCCCAAAGGCCCGGCGGAACAACCAGGTCTTACATGATCTTTGGAAACAGGGGAGGTCCGGGGAAAAACGGGCCTCCATCAGGAGGGAGTTCCACAGCCTCGGTGCAGCCACCGAGAACGCTCTCCCCGCCGTTGCCACCTTGGATAACCAGGGGATCTCAAGTTGGGTGCACCTGGCCGACCGCAGGGGCCATAAAATGACCCGGGGCCTGAGACGGTCTCACAGATAAGCAGGCCCCAAGCCGTTTAGGGTTTTAAAGGTCATCATCAACACTTTGAATTGGGCCCGGTAGACTATAGGCAGCCAGTACAGAGAACGGAGCACAGCTGCAATGTGCTCGCGGCGACCCGTCCCTATTAGGAGACAAGTCGCTGCATTCTGCACCAGCTGCAGCCTCTGGACCGTCTTCAAAGGTAGTCCCACCTAGAGTGCGTTACAGTAGTCCAGCCGAGAAGTAATGAAAGCATGGATGATGGTTGCCAGATCCGAGTTTGAGACATATGGCCGCAGCCGTCACACCAGATGTAACTGGTGAAATGCTCCCCTCGCCACATCCTCCACCTGATAACAGGGGCGTAGCTAGGTTGGAGTGGGCCCAGGGACAAGAAATGGAGTTGGGCCCCTGTTGTGGAGCTCTGGCACACACGTGTGAAGCACAAGTGCACGGCTGCAGTAGCAGCAGCTGCTGATCGTGCATGCTCTCTCCCGTGTCATTGTTATTCTCCATGCACTAGCACTTGGAGTTACCATTTTATCCTTGAACACCTTGCTGTCAATGTTGTGAGGAAAACAGTAAACTCTAATTGAAAAGGCACACCCAACAACATTCTCTTCTAAATAGCAGTGAAAGGAAAGATAGCAATAGCAAACACTGAAGATCTCTTACTGTTCAGAAGTTTTGCATGCTTTCTACCCAAAACCCTCCTTCCTGTATAATAGAAACCCCTGCACTCACAGAGGTGGAGCTTGGGAAGGGAAAAGTGAACCTGCTGTCCAACTACAAGTCACATCTGTACACTCATACTGACTGGGCAGAAGAAATCCGAAATCCTGGACATTCTAGTACTACAGTGGTGACAAAATTCAGATCTGAGCCATGGATCCCACCGAATCCCAATGACTTTTTCCACACACCCTCTTAAATTCCACCATCCTAGTACAGATATAATAGACCCTAACTTCAAAAAATCAGTAGCCCTGCATGTTCGATTAATGCAGGAGGAAGAGGAGACATTTGAGGTACATTTTCACTCGTCCCCACGCATGGAGCAACCGGGGGAAACGGCGGTTACTCCGTGAGTGTGAATAAGTCAGGGGTGAGTGAGAATGCGTGTGCAGCCATGTGCATGTCCCGCCCATGCACCTGTGCACCCACGCCCCTCCCCCGTTTGAACCATGTAAAAATAGCATGTGAGAGGAGCCACTCGAAGAACAGAAGGTTGCTACCTTGTAAGCAAGGTTCTTTGAGATGGCTCCTAACATTCTCACAACACCCACCCTTCCAGTCCCACATGTTTTTTTTTTCTTATATTCCTAGAAAGGGTTGGAAGGAACTGTCATTCAGAGGGGGAGAGTGCTTTTTATACTAGTGGTGCTCAAGACCATCATGTGGTCTGTTATTTGAATAGGGTAAGCATGCACAACCCAGTTGTGGGAATGTTGGGAGCCATCTCGAAGAACCTTGTTTACAAAGTAACAACCTTCTGATCAGCACATGGGGAGGAGTTGTTTATAAACAAAGAGCTTTATCTCTCAGACTGATCAGGAGGCAGAGGCAGGTGACGGACTGTAGCCAGAGAGGGGAGGCAGAAGATGGTTTCTCTGGGAAGGGGGGGTAGTGGGTGTGGGTTAGAGTAGGGGGGGCTGGGAGCCAGAACCCCTGGGTTCTCTGGAAGGGGGGCTAGTG
>QEPC01005106.1:1493459-1541851 GCA_003113815.1 Sphenodon punctatus | reverse complement strand
GTCTCTCCCCCAGCTCCTGTCTCTCAGATTGTAAGCCCTAGGGGCAGGAACCGTGTCTATTTTATTACTTTGTAAAGTGCCAGGTACACTGCTGGCGCTATATAAATGTTTGTTAATAATAATAATAATAATAATAATAATAATAAAGGACTGGAACGGCTGCTGCTGCTGCAGGGACCCACATGATACAGAAGCTGCTCTGAGTGCCTGGCTGGTCCAGTCCAGCATTATATTGCGGCCCCCTAGACTCATGGGCCCCGGGACAATGGCCCCTCCTGTCCCTATGATTCCTATGCCCCTGCCCGACAATCCAGGTGTCGAGGAGCACCCCCAACCTACAGACCTAAGTGGCCAGAGGGGGGCAGACCCTGCCAATAATGGGAGCTACCACCCCCTCAGCCCTACCCACCACCATCACCCCCATCTTTACGGGATTCAGTCTCAGTCGATTAGCCCTCATCCAGACCCCCACAGCTGCAAAGCACTGGTAAGCACTGAGATTGGTGGGTCTGGATCACCAGAAAATGAGAGGTAAAGTTGCGTATCATCGGCGTACTGATGACATCATATGCTGAACCACCTCATGACCTCCCCCAAGGGTTGCATATACACATTGAACAAGAGCGCGGACAGAATAGAACCCTGCGGGACTCCACATGTGAGGTCCCGGGGAGATGATGTGTATTCCCCGAGAACCACTCGCTGAGTTCTCCATGCCAGGAATGAGCGGAACCATTCTAAAACAATCCCACTCACCCCGGCCCGGTCCTGCAGCCTTGTCACCAGCAACTCATGGTCAATGGTATCAAACGCCGCCGACAATCTAACAAGATCAAAATATTTGATCTGCCCTGATCTAATTCACGGCATAGGTAATCGATCAAGGCCACAAGTGCAGTCTCCGTGCCAAACCCCGGGCGAAAGCCAGACTGCGAGGGATCAAGAAAACTGACCCAGTCCAGATGTCCTTGTAAGTGCTGGGCCACCACCTATTCAATAACCTTCCCTAAAAAGGGAAGGTTAGAGACTGGCCAATAGCTTTGGTCAATGCCCAAAGATGGTTTCTTGAGCAAAGGCTGTGCCACTGCCTCCTTGAGGCGGCTCGGTACCCTGCCCACCCCAAGGGAAGACACTAACCACCCCTGTCAGCAACGGCCCTCGTGTCTCCCGGCTGGCTTTCACCAGGCAGGACGGACATAGATCTAGTTCACAACAGGTGGCCCGCACTGTCTCAAGGACCTCTGCCGCGTCAGCGGGCAATACCCACTGAAACTGATCCCACAAATACTGACATGGTGGGACTTCCCTTACCTTTAGTTCACTACATGTCGCAAGTGCAGCATCGAGGTCGTGATGAATCTGAGCGATTTTATCCGCAAAAAAGCCAGCAAACATGTCACAGCGGGCACTGGTAAATTCCAGTTCCAGGCGAAGAGAAGCCGGACTGACCAGCTGCTGCACCACCTGGAAAAGCTTTGCTGGATGTGACTTTGCAGATGCAATGAGGGCAGATGCCATAATGCTAGATCGATTAGCTGAAAGGAAGGTGAAGTTTCCAATGGCATCCCCAGGAGCGTTTCCATTCAGGGGAATTAGTAGACCTAAGGTACAGAGTAGATGTAGTAAAGCTGACCCTGATTTATTAGAGAACCTATCTTTAGAGCTTCTTGTCCCCCCTAAAAAGATTAAATCTTGCTCCTCTAAGAGAACGAGTGAGGACTGATTTACCTCCTTTCCCATATGGGCATTAAGATCGCCAGCAACCAATATTCTGGTTAACGGATGATCATCTATTAGTGTGGTAAGGAATATTTGTAACTGATCCCAAATGGTCATATCATAAAAAACTGATTGGAGCGGAGAAATATAAACATTGACCAAAATTATGGAAGGGGAGTTGTCCAATTTCACCAGACACCCAATCGTATTCTGTAGGCATGTGCCCAATATAAAGACTCTAGCATTTAATATAGAGGTGATCAGTAGAGCTAACCCACCACTAGGCCTAACCCCTCAGATTGACTGCATAGCTGGGAGACAAGATATTAAAGCCGACAACTGAAAAGGCTTCCACCATCCAAGTTTCTTGCAAAAGAACCATATCATAGGCTGCAAGATATGAAAAGAAATCTCCATCCAGATATATTCCATGACAGTATATGAAGAAAAGGGCCACTTGGAGATCCCAGTCATTGGGGGAACCTCAACCTCAGAATGTAGAGGAGGGTTATTACACACAACCTGGGTCAAGTTACCAATATCGACAGTAGGGGATGGATTCAGAGTTGCCATCCCATTCTCCAGGTTAAATAAATTTGCTTGAATTAGTTCCTCCAAACCTGGCGATTTATGGACCCTATCTGTCTCTACCACTAAACAATTTTCTGCACCCCCTGGTTGACTAGGCTCCCAACAGCCAGTGGGTTCAGACATACCCAGTTCCTCTGACTCCAAAAAGCGCCTTTCAGTCCACTGCTCACTAGGTAACTGAGCAGCTGCTACTTTAGAAGATCAATCCATCGGGGGCTCCTTATCAGCATCCTCTGAATCTAACAGAATAGTGGGGTTTATCCGTTATCTTGCAATATCCTATGTTTTTGCATGATCTGGCTTTGCTCCATAACAGGCAAAGTTCCAAAAGAGGACAGCCAAGATGGATCCTTGGTCAAAAAATCATCAGTGCATAAATCTAAACAAAAAAGGGATCTATTTAACCTGGAAATACGTTGTGAAGCAACCATAGATTCCACATCATCTGAAGGTATTTTAGGGGATAATTGGGGGGACAGGCACAGTATGTTGAGTGCTGTCCTGCCTTGCTGGATGTTTTGTTTGCAAATCTGGTTGCCTAACTCTCTCTGGGTTCTCTCCTTGGGATAAACCCAGTGAATGGATAGAATAATCCTTATGTGGAGAAAACAACAATAGGAAATCCTTAGCTATAAACACTCTGGTAACTATAATTCTCCTTGATTTCAAAAACTTCTTTGCCTCTAAAATTCTTTCTACCAGTGCTTGTCTGGTAAAATATATTATATTAGCATTTGACAATTTCAAGTTAAGTAGGTGTCTCCTGACTAAAGGTTTTGAATGCCACCATGGGTTGAACCCATTAGGGAAAGGGAAAACTTTTAGTGCCATCGCTCTCTTATCCAAAGTCATCTGAGAGGGAGAAACAGGCTGGGAGCTGACTTGCATTGACTTCGGATCAACAGAGGTCTGATCATTCTTAGATCTGAATTGGCTGGTCAAAGGAATCTCCTGAGTGCTAAGTTGGCTAACCTGGAGAGCCTCCTGCATACTGGAGTTATTAAGTACAGGGCAAGCTACTGGATATCAAAGTAGCCAATGGACTCGCAATTTGGCAAGTATCTTTAGACACACCTATCATTTGAGCTTCTGTTCCTGACAGAATCCCATTAATATCTTTTAAACTATTTAAAAGCATTTCAACCAGTTTGCTGACTAGAATACAGTGTTCTCCCAGTATCTGTCAAATTCAGAGAACTATTAGATTTCCCATTAGTGTGCTCATATATAGGCTCCTCAGAAGGGGAAATCTTAACTAGAGGATTCTCCACTTCAGCTAGGCAAGCAAATGGATTATTAGAAAGAGGGATATCTAAGATTTTCTTATTCTGGGAATTATCCTTAATACCCACGTTAAATAATTTAAGCTGTTTCAAACTGGGTAAGTCAGATTCTGGAGATGCAAGAATCTGACACCTTCTTTTCTTAGTTTTAGAGTCCTGCATAGTGTCACACTATATCAAAACCTTAAAGTTAAACAGATAAGAAAACTAATAGCACCCACTAGCCTACCCACCATAAGCACAAAAATAATCCTAACATAAACAGTAAATAATTATATTTGTAACCTAGAAGTTATAAAAAATAGTCAAAATCCACATGTAGAGGCAGTTTAAAGTATCGTACACAGTCCCAGCCTTTCAAAACTGATAGCTCCTGCGTAAGGCTTGAGGACAGGCTAGTTCAACCCCTGATGAACAATGAAGACAGTCTGAGATCCCAAGAATGGGCTACGTCCTAGCTCCTAAACGGAGCTCGAGGGCAAACTTGCTCGACCCCTGGTGAACAGTAAAACAATCAGATGCTCCACTAGCAGGCAAGGTCCTAGCTCCTACGTGGAGCTCGAGGGAGGACTGACTTGGCCCCTGATAAATAGCGAGGGCAATCTAATGGCCCAGTAGCAAGCAAAGTCCTAGCTCCTATGCAGAGCTCAAGAGTGGACTGACTTGACCCCTGATGAATAGTAAAAACAGTTAAATTCTCCAGTAGCAGGCAAGGTCCTAGCTCCTACACGGAGCTCAAGCGTGGACTGCCTCGGCCCCCAAGTGTCCCGATAGCAGGCAAAATCCTAGCTCCTCTGCAGAGTTTAAGATGGGCTAGGTTGGCCCATAATCAACAGATGCAAATATTTATGGCCCAAATCCCTTATCACTTGGTTGGACGTTTGGCTGCCACTGGCCTTCCAGGCCTCCCAAAGGGCCACACTAAGGGCCGCACCCTTGTGCGTGCGGCCCTTTGGCGCATGGGCTGTGGCACGCGCCTATGGTGTGGCCGCAGTGATAACCGGGCCCAGGCCAGAAGTATGCAAGGTCAGTCCAGCAACAAGCCTCAGGAAATAAACATAGGGGGAAGGGGCTCATCAGGTGTAACAAGAAGATTAGGAGACCCAGTATGTTTAATGATAGCTCGGGCTTTATTGTTATAGTGTATCTCAAGAGCACTCCACGTGCTTCTGCTTAGATGCCTGCTTACTGGTAAGAATTGGCAGTCAGAGAGAGCGAGAGTTCCCCTCCCCCACACCTGGGCTGTACCGTCCTTTCTTTTTTATTAAGTGTTACTTAGTTCCCAAAACAAAGATAGATAGATATATAAAAAACAATAAAAATAGAAGAGGAGGAGGAGATGAATAAGACGACGACGAATAAGATGACAACGCCGAAGATGACGAAGAGTGTGTGTGTGTGGCCAGAGGTTAAGAGCACTTAGCCACTGCTGGAGCCCCGTCTTTACCACGGGCTCTTAAGAGGTTGTGTAGTCTCTCAGGTACTCTGGAGTCTTCAGCAGGCGGCCTGCCCTGGACTGTCTAGTCTACTTTCCTTCCTGTTCCGGCATTGCCTCTGGTGGGTCCGGTTCTCTGTTCGGGTCCCCTTCGTTACCTTTTAGGGGGGGGCATCTCACTGCTGTCTGCATTTGGTGAGTCCCTTACTATTGGTGGATCTCCCCTTACCATTTTCTGGAGCCACTCTGGCTCATCTGCCAGCCGTTGCATGTAGTAGTCCTCCTTTTTTTTTTTTTTTTAAATATAAATTTTTTATTTTATAACATATTAACCTTTAACTCAATTTCAATTGAACAAATTAGGACCTTTTGGGTAAATACCCTTACAGTTACGGTCCTACTCCTAACAATACAAGTGACACAATAGAAAAGCTTTTCATATCTCTGATAAACATATAGACATTTGCGTCTGATTGGAATTAGAATGTTGCTGTATTATAGTCCAGATATTGCTCCAAACAGCATAGAATCCTTCCAGCTCCTGCTGTAGTTCCGCCTGTATTCTTTCAATCGTGATAACATACCACAGTCTATTTATCCATTTGCTAAAGGAAGGTTTGGACTTAGATTTCCAATTACTGATTATTGTATGTATCGCAGCCAGTCTTAATTGCTGGCATGCAAGTCTTCTTTCCTTTGTTATATAGAGGTCTGTAAATACACCAAGCAGGGCGATCATTGGTTGGAAAGGAATCTCCTGATTGGCAACCACCCCCATCAGAGGCCAGATCTTTCTCCAGAAGTCATTAATATGTGGACATTGCCACCAACAGTGCATCCAGGTTCCAGTCTCGCTGCATCCCTGCCAACACTCTTTCGGGTAGTCCTTGTTGATCTGGTTTAATCTTTGTGGAGTCAGGTAAATTCTGTAAGTGGTCTTAATTTGCGGCTCTTTTACTGCAAGTGATTTAGTTGTTTTTTGCATGAATTCCCATATTAAATTTCTTTTTTCTTTATCTATTTCTATTTGCAGATCCTCCTCCCATTTATCTAAATATCCTGCATCAGGTAAGTTGTATAGTTTATGTAATATTCTGTATATTCTTGATATGATATGTGCTTGTGAGGCGTCCCCATATAATACTTTTTCTAAGTCTGTTATTTTTCTGATGTAATTATGTTTATCCAATACATTGTTAAACTTGTTTTTAATTTTTGCGTATAGTAAAAAACCAGGGTCCGCCTCGAGCTGTTGCGTTATGGTGTCCTTTGTCATGAGATCCTCACCTATAAAGAGCTGATGGGCATATTTTATGTCTTTTGCCTCCCATCTTTTTTTTATTCCAGCCGGGATGTCCAGGTCCTTAGACCAGTACCCAAAGATTGGCGTGTACGGATTTTTGTCTTTCACCACTTCTGCTTTTCTCAAGGCGGACTCCCAAGTCTGTAATGCATAGTTCACAAAGGGGTGCTCATCAATCTTACGTATCTTTACTTTTTGGTTGTCTGTTAATACATATTTGAAGGACTTGATTTTAAGATGGTCTCTCTCAAGTACTGTCCAATTTGGAACTCCGTTGTCATGATACCATGTCTTAACTCCCCGTAACGTCGCCGCACTGTGGTACAACTTCATATCTGGCATGTTCAATCCTCCATTCTCTTTTATGGTATATAAGACTGATCTTCTAATACGTGGCTTTTTGCCTCGCCAAACAATTCTAGAAATGACTTTGTTCACATTTCCCAAATATTCTTTTGGTAGTTTGATAGGTAATGCAAAAGCTACATATAACAATCTGGGCAATAGTACCATCTTAATTAGATTAGTTCGGCCTATCCATGAAATCTGCAGTTTTTTCCAAGAATCCTCTTTATATCTGATTTCCTCCAATAATGGTAGGAAATTTTTTTTGTATAGTTCTTTCCAGTTTTTAGTTACATTTATACCTAAATATCTTATGGCCTCTTTTTCTATGTTAAATGGAGTGGATATGCAATGCTCCTCCTGTGTTAGGCCTTTTTCATTGAATAATAACATCTGAGACTTTTCCACGTTAATTTTATATCCGGAAAGTGCTCCAAACTCCTTTATGAGGCTCAGTAAATTGGGTACCGATTGTGGCAGGTCTGTAAGGAACACTAGCATGTCATCTGCATACATAGCAAGTTTATACTCTGTTTTATCTATTTTTAGTCCCTTTATTGATTGACTGTTTCGAATTGCTATTGCCAAAGGCTCCACCGCGATATTAAACAATAGTGGAGACATGGGGCATCCCTGTCTGGTACCTCTGGTAAGCTCAATTCTCTCAGTCAGCTCCCCATCTATTATAATTTGCGCTTTCGGGTTTTTGTATATTAGCTTCACCCATTGCAAGAAATGGCCTTTTATTCCCATATTATACATAGTCTCAAAAAGGTATTGGTGCTCCACCAAATCAAAGGCCTTCTCCGCATCCAGTGAAATCACTGCAGCTGGTTTCCTCTGTTTGTTCATATTATATACGATATCCACTACCTTACGTATATTATCTATACCCAGCCTTCCCGGCATAAACCCTGTCTGGTCTGGTGAAATCAATAGGGGCAATACCTGCATCAATCTATTTGCAAGTATTTTAGTAAATATTTTTGCATCCACATTAATTAGGGATATGGGTCGATAGCCGCTGCAAATCTCGGGGTTCTTTCCACTTTTTGGGCATAAGGTGATGTATGCTTCTTGGAATGTTTGTGGTAGGGATTGCTGTTCCAAAAAAGAATTAAACATTTTAGTGAGTAATGGGCTGATTTGTGCAGAGAAAGTTTTATAAAATTCTGCCGGATACCCGTCCGGGCCGGCTGTCTTATTCCGTGGTAACTCTTTGATAGTGTCCTGTATTTCTTTAACTTCGAACCCCCTGTTAAGATATTTTTGCTGTTCTGTTGTGATTTGTGGCAGTTTAATTGATTGTAAAAAGGAATCTATCTTTACCCTATCAGGACAATTAGTATTGTATATTTTTTGATAAAATTGTACAAAACAGCTTTCTTTTTCTTTACCTTTCAAAATTTCTCCAGTGGTGTTTTCCCTTATATAGGGAATGTCTTTTTTTTGTCTTTTTTTTTTTAACCAGCCAGGCCAGGGCTTTATCTGCTTTGTTTGCTTTATTAAAATAGTATGCTTTCGTGTATCTCATTTTCCCAATGGTTGCCTCTGTCTCTAGTAAATTGATTTGTGTTTTTAACTGTGCAATTTTTTCTGCATTTATTTTAGCCTGTTTTGCTAATTGTCTCATTTGTAGGTATTTTTCATTTATTTGTTTATGTTTCTCTTTTTTCAGGAATGCTCCTAATGAGATAAATTGTCCTCGAAGTACAACCTTTGCCGTTTCCCACAAAACTGCAGGAGATATCTCCGGCGTGTCATTATACTGCAAAAACTCCTTAATATTATCCTGTATCTGTTCCTGCACCCATTTGTTATTTAAATAAAATCTCTTTAACATCCATCTTGTCTTTTGTCTTTTTTCCCCTTTTTTTCCTGCATTTATTTCTAAGACCATAGAATTGTGGTCTGAAAAAGGAATTATTTGGATGTACACTGCATCACACTTTTGTAACGCTACCTGATTACCCAATATATGGTCTATTTTTGTGGAGATTTTATGTGGGTTGGAATAAAAAGTGTACTCCTGTGCCTTTGGATGTACTGTTCTCCAAATATCAAACATTCCATTTTTTTCTATTATTTGAACTATCCTTTTCTGTGATTTATTTAGATCTTTTTTTGTACCTAAATCTAAGGAAGATAAAGGTAAATTAAAATCTCCCATGATTAACGCTAGACCTTCCATTTCCTGGGCAATGTTTGGAAGTGTATCTGCTAAAAAAGCTGCTGTGTTATTGTTTGGGGCATAAAGAGTTGAAATAGTATATTTTCCTGCTTCCATGGTGCCTTTCAAAATGAGGAGACACCCCTCTGAATCTCTACTAATACTATGGACTTGAAATTTAATTGATTTATGTATTCCTATTAATACCCCCGCTCTTTTTTTTGCAGCATTGGAATAATAAATCTTATATTGTTTATTACTAAATTTTTGGTTATCTTTTTTCAGCAAATGGGTTTCCTGTATTGCAAATATTTGGGGTTCTATTTTTGCTATATGTCTCCAGACTCTTTTACGTTTAATAGGATTATTTAATCCACATACATTGAATGAAATAACTTTTAAACTAGCCATTATTACTATACTCATTACAAGGGTATTTGCATTTTATTTTTATTTTATTTTTATTTCTTTTGTATGGAGCAATTCTCTGGTTCTCCTTTTTTTCTTTTTCCTTTTTTTTTTGTTTTCAATTATACTCATTATTTTCCACTTATGATTTCTTTCATGCTTATTCACCATTGTGTCACTATTCCTAATTTGTATATTTATTCTATCACTTACACCTAATTTTACTATCTTAAAACCTTATCTTCATATAAAAAAAAATCTTACTCTATCTATCCCTAACAGTTCCTCAACCCCAGATCTTATAAACCAATATTCTTATCCCTTATTCAACAACAATATCAACAACTTCAATAAAACCAATATAGTATCTAATATTATAACACCACCAACAGAGGGCTCCCTTATCAGGAGTATCGTATACAGGAGGCTTTCTGCTTCCCGCTGACCCTATTACCTTATCCCTTAAGCATCACATAACTTTCTTAATTATGTCTGTCCAGTTAACTTTAATCAGTTTAATAGCACCAGATATTTTCCTCAGTTATTTTTCTCAGTACCTCCCCTTGGATTTTTTGATAGATAGCATTCTAATTCTTCTTTGGAGTTAAAGTATCTTCTTTTTCCAGAATCCATAAATGACATTTTAGCTGGATAAAGTATTTGTACTCTCAGTCCTAATTTGTTCAGTTTTTCAATTTGTGGTTTCCAAGCTTTCCTTTTCTGCACCGTTTCATATGCCATGTCTGGGTACACTGAAATTTTATTACCTTCATATATCATTTCTTTGGTAATCCTGGCAATCCTCAGAATCATTTCTTTATCTTTAAATCTTAAGAAGCGGGCTATTATTGCTCGAGGGGGGGCTTGGTCTTTTGGTCTTGGCCTGAGAGATCTATGAGCCCTCTCAATTTCCACCTCATGGAGCTCATTTTTTTCTGGAAATATTTCTACAAAAATTTTTAGCAATAGCTCTGCTGCACCGTTTATTTCTAGCCCCTCGGGGATTCCCAGGAATCTCAAATTATTCCGCCTTGATCTATTTTCAAGATCTTCCAGCTTATCTTTTAGGTAATTTATATTCTCCTCCACTTTTTGGCTCCTAGGTTCTTGCAAATTGCACGTGTCCTCCAGATCACTGATCCGTTGCTCTGCAGCTTCTACCCTCTTATTAAATCCCTCCATTTGATTTTTCATCTCTGTTAAATTAGCTTTTATGGAACAAATACCTTCTTTATTGTATGAAAGGTCCTCCTTTATAACTTTGAAGAGCTCCAGTACTTGCCCCAGTGAATCGGGATCCCCCGTTTCTTCCCGCTGTGCGGCATCCGCCATTTTAGGCTGCCCGAAATCAGCTTTCCTTGAGCTTCTGCGTGGAAGACAGTATTTGTCTATCGTGGAGTCTGGTTCCTTTCTTTTTGACTGGCTCATACCTTTTAAACTTAATCTTTCAGTTCTGCTTCTTTTTGATGCTATTAGTCATCAGGGTTTTTGATTTTAATCCTCGGGTCAGCGGGAGCGCAGCCAGACACGACCTATGCTTCGCGCATGCCCAGTCAGCCCCTCGCATGTAGTAGTCCTCCTTGCCTTCTACTTCCTTGGTGTCCGGCTTGGGGTTTGCCCTCTGTGTTCGTGGCTGGGACTCTGGCTTTTCCCCGTGGCCGTGTCTCACCTGAAGGTGTTTCCAGTTGCGCCGTATGGTGTATTCCTCTCTGGTGGTCACCTCATAGGATCTGGGGGCTACTGTCCTGTTTATGGTCCCTTTGGCCCAGGTATTGTTGGAGCCCTCCGCTGGCTGGATCCAAACCTGTGTGCCTACGTCCAGAGGTGGGAGATTTTGTGCTGACCTGTAGTTTGCTTGTCGCTACTGTGCTTCAAGCATCTCCTGGTGTTGATTTCTCGCTATTTTCGGTCTCAGCTGGTTGTTTGAGATGGGTATCAAGGTTTTTGTCCTGTGGCCCAATAGATCCTGTGCTCGGCTGCTGCTGCACCCGAGTGGGTGTATTGTGATGCGCCAGGAAGGCGAGATAAGGGTCTGTGCCTGTTTTTTCTGCTTGGCTGAGAAGTCTCTTTGCTGTCTTTACAGCTGACTCCACCTTTCCGTTGTTCTGTGGGTAGGCAAGGGATGAGGTGACGTGTTCAAACTCCCATTTCTGGGTGAATGCCTGAAATTCTGCAGAGGTGAACTGGGGTCCATTGTCGCTCATCAACTGTTCGGGTATACCCTGTCTGGCGAAATGTCCTCTTAGTATCTCAATGACATCTTTGGATTGTGTGTCTTCCAGCCTGTCGACTTCCCAAAAGCTGGAATATTAGTCTACTGTTATCGAATACCGTCCGCCCTTCTACATGAAGAAGTCTGCCCCCACTTTCTCCCAGGGTCTCGTAGGTGGGTTGTGTGGCCACAAGGTCTCCTTTTGTTGTTGCATGCTCTCTGTTCTGCAGGTTTCACACCTTTCACAGAATGCTCTTACTTGTGCTCCCATGCAAGGCCAGTATACACAGTCTCAGGCTAGTCTTATGCAAACTTTCCACCCCCATGTGTGAAGCGTGGATCATTTCCAGTACGCTTTGTCAAAGCGATGTGGGTATCACCATTGTTGAGCCTCTGAATATCAGTCCATCCTGCATGCTCAGTTCTACACTGCAGTGATGGTATGCCTCTGTTCCTGGAAGTGCCCTGGTCGTGTCCGCAGGCCATCCCCTGAGAATGGTGGTCTTGAGCGTTTGTAATGTGGCATCTTTTTTCGTGGCTTCCTTTAGCTCTTTCAGCTTGTCCTTCCTCATGGGGACATATAGGAGCATGTTTAAGGATTCAATGTCTTCGTCTCCCTCCTCGACCTCATGCTCAAGGAAGGCTCTGCTCAGTGCGTCTGCCAGGACCAGGTCTTTCCCTGGGCAGCACCGGATCTCAATGTCATAATTTTGCAGTCTCATCAGCATGAGCTGTAGGCGTTTGGGTGCTCCCAGCAGGGGTTTTCTCATGATGGTCTCTAGTGGTTTGTGATCAGATAGCACTACCACCTGGTGGCCAAAGGTATATTGGTGAAAGCGTTCCACTCTGAACACCACAGCCAGGAGTTCTTTCTCTATCTGCGCGTACCCCTGTTCGGTCTCTGATAGTGCCCTGCTGGCATATACTGTAGCAGCACTGTGCCTAGTCCCTTCTCTGAGGCGTCGCACTGGAGGAAGAGTTGTTGCCCTGGTTGGTAATATTGCAGAATAAGTGCCTTGGTCAGCAGCTCTTTTATTCTTGTAGTGCTTGTTCCTGTGGGTGGCCCCAGTCCCATGCGATGTGTTGTCGTGTCAGTTGCCGTAGTGGTTCGGCTTCAGTGGCTAGGTTGGGGCAATATTTTGAGAGTTAGTTCACCATCCCGATGAGTCTCTGTATTCCTTTCACATCCATGGACTGTGGCATATCCAAGATGACCTCTATTTTCTTGGGGTCTGCCTTCAAACCCTCCGCTGATATTATGTGCCCGATGTAGGCCACCTGTCATCGTTTCAGCGTCATTTTCTCTACATTGAGTTTGATGTTCTGCTTCCTGCATCTTTCGAGGAACCCGACTAGGTTGCGGTCATGATTGGTCTTCGTTGCATCATAGATCAGCACATTGTCTGCAATTACTCTCACACCAGACGACCCTTCCAGGGCCTGATGTAGCCTCTTTTGGAAGATTTCAGGTGCGGTGGAGATGCCCATTAGCATGCGTAGCCACCTGTACCTTCCAAATGGCGTTGTAAAGGTAGTTAATCTGCTCAATGCCTTGTCTAGGGGGACATGCCAAAACCCATCCCTCACATCACACATGGTGAAGAAACATGCCCTAGCAAGATTGGCAGTATGTCCTTTTTTTTGCTGCTCTTATAGCATCTGCAAAATCGTGCCCAGCGGAGCTATTCCGGGTGGTACGGGGGCTGGTCAGTCCGGCCTCTCTCCACCCTGGAATGGAGTCATCTATAGCATGCTGTGATAGGTTTGTGAATTATTTTGTGGATAAAATCGCTTGGATTCACTATGATTTCGGCGTTGCACTTATTACACTAGGAGAAGCAGAGGTTATGGAAGTCACGCCTTATCCGGTTTTATAGGATCAATTTCAGTCGGTGAGACCTGCTGATGTGGTTGAGACCCTTGGGTCTGTTAGGGCCACCTCTTGTGAATTAGATCCATGCCTGTCTTGGCTAATTAAATCTTGCTGGGAGACAATGGGGCCGTTACTGGCGGGGGTGGTAAATGCCTCCCTTCGGGAGGGTAGAGTGCTGGGCTGTCTAAAAGAGGCGGTGGTAAGGCCTCTGCTCAAGAAACCATTGCTTGATGTTGACTCCACTGCCAGCTAACGACCTGTCTCTAACCTTCCCTTTTTAGGGAGCGGGTGCTGGCTCAGCAGTTGCAGGGACATCTCGACCGTGTCCGTTTTCTTGATCCCTCGCAGTCGTGATTTTGTCCGGGTCATGGCATGGTGGATGATCTGCACCGAGAGATGGACCGGGGCCGCTCGACGGAGTCTGGGGGTACTCTTTGATGCACAGCTCTGCCTGGATGCCCACGTGGAGGCTATAGCGAGGGGTGCCTTTTGCCAATTACATCTGGTACGTTGGCTTAGGCCATACGTTTCGGACTCGGACTTGGCCACCATCATTCATGCGTTCATCACCTCGAGACTAGACTATGGTAGTGCACTCTACATGGGGCTACCCATGGTGACGGCCCGGAGGCTGCAGCTGGTGAAGAATGCGGAGGCCCAGCTCTTGGTGGGACTGGGCCGCCGGGAGCACATTACACCAGTGCTCCATTCTCTGCACTTGCTGGCGATATTCTTCCGAACCGGATTCAAGGTGTTGGTTTTAACCTATAAAGCCCTAAACGGTCTGGGCCCTGCCTATCTGTGAGACCACCTCACCCCCCCGGTTACTGGACCGGTCCCTGCAGTCATCGGGGGATGCCCTCCTTGTGGTCCCCCAAGTTTTCTGGGGGGCCACACAGGGTGGGTGTTCTTGGTGGCTGTGCCGAGGCTGTGGAACTCCCTTCCAGTGGGGGTGCATCTGGCCCCAGACCTTCCCTCCTTTCATAAAAGCTGTAAGATCTGGCTATTCCACCAGGCGTTTGGCAGGGGAGATGGGTGGGGGTATAATAATATCTTTTATAGTTTTATGATTGTAATTGTCAACGTATACTGTTGTGAGTCACCCCGAGCTGCCTGTGGCAGGAGGGGTGGGATACTAAATGCTTTTAATAACAAAATAACAATAACAATATTATCGTGGGCAGTGGGTAGTGTGTCCTCTTTAGTGTTTTATTTAGAGGCCTAGGGTCAATGCATATGTGGAGGTTACCTGATGACTTTTTGACCACCAGCATGTTGCTCACCCATGGTGTGTTGGCTTCTTCTGCCCTGATAATGCCTCGCTCAGTCAGGCTCTTCAGCGTTTCCTTCACTGCCTTGTGGAGCACTACTGGGATCTTTTGGTGGGGTAGGTATACTGGTGGCACTGATTCATCCACTTCCAAATGTTCTGCGCCCTTCAGGCATCCATCTCCCTGGAAAACATCCTCAAATTTCATTAATACAGAGTCTTTCGTTATTCTGGTGGGGCTTGTTTCGACTGACCCCGCCTGCTGTTTGGCTCTTTTATGCTCACTTAGCATCCCTGTCAGGGTGACTTTCAGCCCCTCCACCTGCTTCTGATTGACACAGCGCACAAAGTTGCGATGCTGCACTCTCACCAAGTCCATACGGCCAGTGACCTTAGTACCGGGTGTTGCCCTTCCTCTTCTACTACCACAAATTTAAGGTTGTACTTTTTTTTAGTCAGGTTACATTTTCCTAGTGAGGCTGTGGAATTACAGTTATGGACCTCACCCTGTCATCTTCAGACTCTCTGGAGCTATCTCCTTCCTCTTGCATCATTCTTACTCGTTGTGCTTTTCTGCCTGCCTTACACATGGTGTTGAAATGATTAGGCTTGTCACATGTGCTACATCTCTGCCCATACGCCGGGCATCTGTCTTGGTTTCTTTCGTGCCTTCTGCCACAAAAAGTGCATTTCCCCATTGCTCTGGTGATGTCCCACCCTGTCAGGGCTCACCTGGCTTTCTGCCACACGGGGGCTTGCTCCTTCCCACCTTCAAAATGGTGTCTTCTCCCTGTCTCTCCAGGGCCCTCACCCTTCCTTGGCAGCCTCCACAGTGCGTGCTATGTCTATGCATCTCACCAGGGTCAATTCCGCTTCCTCGAGCAGCCACTCCTGCAGCTTCCTGTCTGATGTCCCACATACAATTGTGTCCTTGATTAGTGATTCCTCCAGTTCCCTGAACCTGCAGGAGCTAGTTAGCAACCGGAGTTCAGCCACATAGGCCTCCAGGATTTCCTTTTCCCCTTGGTCCCTACTGAAAAATCTGAAGCGCTCCACTGTATTGTTGCGCTTGGGTGCACAGTGTGTCTCTAGGGCAGTCATTACTGTAGAGAGTGGGGATCCATGGGACAGCTTTAAGCTTTCACATATCTTCCTCCCATCGGGCCCCACAAGGTAGAATAGAAGTTTTACCTTATCTCCTTCTTCGGTTTTCACTGTGGCCAGATCTGTGTATAGCTCAAATTTTTGCCTCCAGCAGCTCCAATCACTTGCCAGATCAGAGTTTCTGAAATCCAAGGGTGCTGGTGGCTTCAGGGCATGGGCCATCTCTGTGTTGCTCTTTTCAGTCTCTCCGTCTCTCCACGAGCTGTTCTAGCACTGCTGCCACTATGTAACAAGAAGACTAGGAGTCCCAGTATGTTTAAGGATAGCTCGGGCTTTATTGTTATAAGTGTATCTCCAGAGCACTCCACATGCTTCTGCTTAGATGTCTGCTTACTGGTAAGAATCAGCAGTTCGAGAGCGTGAAAGTTCCCCTCCCCGACACCTGGGTTGTACCAAGTCTCTCCAAGCCTGGGGCGTTCCCAGTCCATAGAGCCTGGACTGTACCAAGTCCCTCTGTTACACCAGGGATTCCTATCAGCAGGACCAGCAAGGGTAGAAATGAGCCTCAAGCGGCTTACTCATAAGGCACTGACTCCGGCAAAGGACAACCACCCGGGGTTGCTCTCCTGACTACACAGCTTCTCCCTCTGCACCAGTGACTGAATAATGCTGCTCTCAATGGAAAGGCGTGCAAGACCAACGAGGCACTCCTGACTCATTGTGGATCTCAGATATGTCTTAATCAGTATTAGTCTGGAGAAACTGCATTCTTCAGATTCCACTGTGACTGCAATAGTCAACAAAATCCTCAATGTGATAGATGTGCGAGAGCTCTATAGATGTGATAGACCTCTAGAGCGGTGTCTTCTCTTTGAACAAATTTTGATAGTCTCTGGAGTTTTACAAAGAAATCTTCACCATCTATATCTGAATTTTGGCCATCAGCATCACTCAGCAGGAGGCGCAGCTGTTTGAAGCATTTCAGGAGTTCATCTTTGTCCTTTTCCTTTAGTTGGCCAGGACCAACTACTTCCTGTTGTACAGGAAACCAAAATTTTACTGTGTTGCCTGTAGAGTGCAAATCATTCTTCTATTGAAGCTATTGCCCTGTCAACAGTCATGAGAAAATATTTAACTTTGAAAGACTGCTCTGCATCCCTGACCGATTCATCACTTGCCTCGTAAGTCAAAGGCTTTCTTCTTTCTCGTTATGCACTTACGTTGGAGTGTTGCAGTGCCACCTAGGGGCAAGCCCCCTTTGCCCAACTGGCTTTCAGTGGCTTCAGTGCTGCGTGGGATCTTTCAACTACATAGCACCTAACAAGGACCACACCTGTGTTTAATATGTATGCAACATTTATTGATAGGATAGCAAGGAGTATTGATGGTATAATGGCAAGCAAAATGCCCTAACAATGAGTGTAGGATAGCAAGCAGTACTGATGGTACAATAGGCAAGCAAAACCCCCTAACAGTGAGTGTCTCATCAATCCAGTTCACCATTTGAGTGCCTTGATGCTGGTGCACGTGGCTAGCGGGTGGTGGAGCTGAGAGTAGTCAGCTGCCACAACTTCTCTGTCATTCTTTTTATACGCATTAGTTGTTTCAGCCTAGTTGACCACCTGACCGTTACTGATCAATCTAGTCCAGACCCTCCCTTTTTGACATCCGAAAGCATGATTTTTAGGCCGGATCACCTGGCTAGACTTGACCAATCCAGGCTTGGTCCATCCTTCTTGGCAATCCAAGGCGGGATTCTAAAGTCAACCCGCCTAAGGCCTCCTCCATCACCTCCTTAATCTTCTTAGCCCTTGTTATCTTTGACAGGGTAAAGGTCCCTGGCCTGAATCCATAGCTACTCCCTGGTACCCAATGCACTCTTGCTTTGGTTGTCAAGTCAATATGGATGCCTGCTAGCTTCTTTACTTTGCTTGACCAAAGTTTCTTATAAACTGCTTAAAAGCAAAATAATCTTTATGAGTGTCTGTTTACTATGTTCGTTGCTGTTTCTATGTGTGTTTGTATACAAGTGTTCTGGATCAACTAAAATCAAATGATATATGTATTTTGATCTGGTCTTCTGCTAAGTAAAATACTACAGGGGTGTGTGTGTTCCCCTTTCTGTCTTTTTCCTAGCTGGGTGTTCTAGTTTTGGAGCATGGTTCATGGTAATCTGACCTCACTTGTTTGAGCATCCCAATATTTGAATGTGAATGAATGTAATCTAAAGGTGTGTCTAGAACACAGCTGTACTGTTGCCAGAAACCTTTAGGAGGCGCTCATGAATTAGCAACGCCGTTGGGCGAGACGCCCAGAAAATATTTCCGTTATCTGTTCTGGCACTGTTTGGGGAGATATACCTGTTTTGTCTCTGTGTGTTTATTTCAGAGCAAGCTGACCTGTCAAGTTTTGATAGCTTGTTACCTTGTTAACTTGTTATTTGGTAACAACTGAGAACCACCCTGTTTGCGTTGCTAAATTTTGTCTTCAACTGAAAGTTTTAACCCTTACGCAATATTTTTTATGACCTGCTTTTAGCATCTATTTTTCTGGCTAACAATGATCACCCCAACTGCTGCCATTACCTCAGCGGTACAGTGGTCATGGCTGTCACCCCTATATCAGGAATATGGGTTCTATGTCCATCTCCTATGCAATGTCTTTAACCTGTCTCTCTGTAGTTCTTCAGAAAATAACATAACTGTTTGATATGTTTCAGGACAATGTCAATCTGCATCCCTGAATCTTGCATAACTTTGCTAACTATGTTAACCTCAAAAATATCATACCACACTATTTAACTGAACAGTAACTCGAAGGAGCCAAGTTCATTATTGGCTAAAGACATGGCCTCACTTTGAAGCTTAGGATCATTTGCTGTATCTGCAACTTCCAACAGGGCTTGTTGAACATCAAGTGCTTGGTAACGAATAGCTTTCACACTTTCAATTCGGCACTCCCACCGAGTATCCAAAAGAGGTTTGACAGACAGTGAAGACGCATTGTCCTTCAAAATCTTCCATTTGCCTGGAGAAGCAGCAAAAATGGTGTCAATCCTCTGCAGCACACCAAAGAACATTACTGCTTTTGTAGATGAGCTTGCAGCACCTTCCAGCACCAAGTTCAAGCTATGGCTGCCACATGGTGAAAAAAATGCTCTTGGGTTCTCTTTCAAGATACGGACCTGAACACCTTGTTTATGCCCTTTCATGTTGGACCCATTGTCATACACTTGGTCACGACAGGTTGTGTTATACATTTTCCCAGTAAACTGAGAAACATGTGTATGGATCCATTAACAGATCCCTTCAGTTCAAGTGACTATGCTGTCCCCACCGCCCCAAAAAAACAGAATGAAAATGGGGGCAGGTAACCCAGCAGGAATCTTTCGTTGTTGCTGCCTTCGCATTAGATAAGCGAAAATCGACAAGTGTTCAAGATGCCTAATATAGGAGGGACAACGTGAAAAATATTCTTCAGCCAGTTTTTAAAATTAGAATGTACACACTGGCTAACTGTAGCATTGTCTAGAAGTAATCTCCATGAACATTAATCACCTATGACTAAAAGGTCTGGCCAGTTATTTTAAGCAGTTTGCAAAATCCGAAAAGCCTGTCATAAACGGTGGGAAACAATTGAGGGCTAAGCCCACAGTCACATGCATACATAATAAACCTTTTTAGTTAAGCGTGCCCCTTTCATATCCAACAAAATCTCCTGTGCCGATCCAGGTATGGCGGTATCTAGATCAGCTCCAACCCAGTTCATGTTGTGCTGGAGATCTGGAGTGGGAAAAAGATCTTCTGTGCATGCAGAGAAGGATTTTGCGTTCACTGTGTATGCACAGATCTTTTCCCCCCACTGTGGCTTTGCAAAATGGCACCGGGCATTTGACTCTGGCTCCCTGTTCTTGCAATCAGAATGAATCAGCAGACATTCAGAACAGCACATTCGCTGCACCAGATCGCCACAGGCTGTTCCATGTACATAGAAAATCTCTGCAGAGGCAGAGCAGTCAATCAGTTTCAGCGCTAGTCCCTTCCCTTACAGTTGAAGTGATTCTGAACAGTCTGTGACATCACAGCACTTTAACCAATCACTACAGTAGGCTCATAGGCAGGTAAACAGAGTGGATTTAGCCTGTCAACTAAAGAGTGTCAATAAAAGTTAATATGCTACTAAAAGAGGAACTGAATGGAATGTATCTCAATATTTCCTGGATGTAATGGTGAAATATATGTTTAAATACTCAAATTAACATTCTGCGGGTGTCTAAATTACTATTACATGTCTTAATTACTTATTACAAATATATCAAATATCAACTGATTTTGCTAAAACAAGCAGTGAAAGCAAATTAGAAAGAATACTTAAAATCCTTGGGCTGGGTTAATGGTGCTCCAAATCTAATAAAACTAACAATATGAAAGAGTATCTGGTTTAGGAGAAGGTGTTAGATTTTTGTTGTTGGGTTTCGTTTTGTTTTTTTAACAGAGAATTATCAAGGGGCAGGGGGAATTAGACTTCTTGACATATTTACCACTAGGAAAGAGTCTCCTAGGTGTGAATAATTAATCCGAGAATTAGTTTTATTGGAATGTATTAAGCTGACTCTCTTAACGAGGTAATCAGAAATTCAAAAGTATTAACAGCAAGTCTAATGAAGATAACTACCCAGCATGCTAATACAGTTCATGTTCTTGTTCCCAAGTTCTCCAAAATCAAGTGTACTATATGCTGTAAGTATGGGAATTGTGGAGTGCATTACATTTAAACAGAAACCACATTTAGCAAATGTGGTTACTATTTAAACCTCTTAGCGGGTGCAGGACCTTAATCTAGATATTTTTAAATTCACTCAAATTCAAAAATACTTTTTCCTATTCACTTTTAAAATGTAATTTTCTTCTTTTGTTCACTATATCTCACTCACTTCTTATTTACCTATGCAATCATTTTAGGTTTTCTCTCTTTTTCATATATCACTCACTCTTATGAGCTGGCCCTTCCTTTTTATTACCCTCCTCTACATCCCTTTGACGACTTCTAGGGTGACAATAAACGTGGCACGGGTCCGCTATGGCCCGTCTGGGCAAGGGACTCACTGTCACGTTTATTAATGGGTGCCAGATGTGAATCCAATGCTGCTGGGCCTAGCCAGGGTAGGCAGCTAGCCCAAATATAGTCTCCCAGATGATTCTGGGCAAAGGGCCAACCAGGTGGGCCAACATGGGCCATAGCAGGTATGCACGTCTGTTAGCAGCCCCATCCCTCACTGGGGATCGGGGGCTACCACTGCCCATGATTGGCCGTCATGGCCACCGGTCATAGTGGGGGACAAAGCGCTGGAGGTCAGACGGCATGGTCATGAATCTGTACTGTTCCCCTGCCAGGAGGGTGGGCTCATCAGCGGACCCGCTTGTGCACAGACCTAGCCAGGGCCAGCCCTCCCCCTTCTGGAGCGTGTAGCCAGCACACCAACTACATGTTTATTTTCACCCTTAGAATTCACCCCTTGAATGGTTCCCGCTCTTTCCTGGCTGGGAGAACCCAGCATGTGGTCCTGGGGGAGTTTTCATCTTCGCCTCAGGGCCACACGTGTGGGGTTCCGCAGGGTTCCATCTTGTTCCTTCTCTTGTTCAATGTGCATATGCAGCCTTTGGGGGAGGTTGTCTGGGAGTTTGGGGTGAGGTGTCATCAATATGCTGATGACACCCAGCTATATTACTCATTTTCCTCTAACTCAGGCCCAGCAGTCTCGGTGCTTACCCTGTGTCTGTCGGCTGTGGGGGATTGGATGAGGGCGAGCCGCCTGAAACTAAATCCTGACAAGACGGAGGGCCAGGGTGGTAGTGGCCCCCATCATTGATGGGGTCCATCCTCCCTTGGTTTCTCAGGTTTGAAGTCTGGGGGTGCGCTCCTGGACTCACAGCTTCACCTGGATGTTCAGGTGGAGGCTGCAGCAAAGGGGGCATTTCGCCAGCTACATCTGGTACGTTGGCTTAGGCCATATGTCTCAGACTCGGATCTGGCCACAATCGTCCATGCTGTTATTATCTCGAGACTAGATTACTGCAATGCGCTCTACATGGGACTACCCTTGGTGCTGGTTTGGAAGCTGCAGCTGGTGCAGAATGCAATGGTCCGTCTCTTGAGTGGGACGGGCTGATGTGAGCACATTACACCAGCGCTCTGTTCTCTGCACTGGATGCCGATAGTTTTCCGGGCCTGATTCAAGGTGTTGGTGTTAACCTTTAAAGCCCTAAATGGCTTGGGCCCCACCTACCTACGGGACCGCCTCACTCTCCGGGTCCTGGATCGGCCCCTGCGGTCAACCGGGGATGTCCTCCTCGGGGTCCCCCGGGTTTCCACTATGAGGAGGGCATTCTCTGTAGCTGCACCGCGGCTGTGGAACTCCCTCCTGTTGGAGGTCCGCTTAATTACTGACCTTCCCTCTTTTCGCAGACACTGTAGAACCTGGCTGTTCCACGTGGCCTTTCCTGAGGGAGATGGGTTAGGTTAGGGTGGGAAGGGATGGGTTTTAATTTAATGCTTTAATTGTGGCTTATTGTATATTTTAATATGTTTTAAAATGTTGTGAGCTGCCCTCTGCTCCCCGAGACCCCCCCCCTCCCACGTTTACTCACACACACACCCTTCCCCAGTGTCTCGTTTCCCCAGGCTAGGGGCCTGGGGGGATTTTTTTTTGGGAGGGGGCAGGGTGTTGCTCTGTGCTTAAAATGGCCTCTCTACTCATGCTTGGGAGAGGTGAAGGAAAGCAGCAGCAATGCATCAATGAATGCATTGCTGCTTTCCTTCTCCTCTCCCAGCATGAGTAGAGAGGCCATTTTGGTTCCACTGATCGTGGCTACTCTTTTTTTTTTTTTAATGGTTCCTTAGCTGTTTCACTGCTGCTGCTGGAAAGTAGTTTGCGTGGACAGGAATTTGGCTGCCGGGGATAAGGTGTGGCTGCTGGGGATGATGCTGGTTGGACTCGGGGCCTGCTTTGGTGGGAATGCAGCCCCGAAAGGGGCCAAACTGTTTTTTAAAAAGGGGTCTGTGTTCTTGAACAGGCAGTTTGTTGGTGAAGCTACTAGGGATGCTGGTCTGGATGTGTCTGATTTGGTGGCAATGCATCCCTGAAACTGGCCAATTTTTTTTTAAAAGGCCTGTGTGCTTGCACAGGTGTTTGGCTGCCGGGGATGCCTTTGGGGGCTTGTGGGAATGGTTTGTTTTGTTTGTGTGTGGTTTTCTGGTTTTTATATGGGTTTTGTTCACTTGATGATGTGGAGTGTTAAATACTAATCCCCCCCCCCCCCAATACACACGTAGCAGAGGGTGAGGGGGGATTAGTATTTAATGCCCCGTGATTCAATTGAGGTTTTGAAATCGTGAGATGTAACGGTTAGTCTGGTGATCTTATGGGTGTTCAAAATGCTAGAAATGTGATGTTTGTGATAAAATTGAGGTTTTGAAATCGTGAGATGTAACTGTTAGTCTGGTGATCTGCCTGCTTTTAAACCTGGCAGAGGAGGTGAATATAACCTGCCTAACTGAAATTGCTGGATTAAGTAATGTAATGTCCATCCAATGTTAACCCTGGGAACTCCTTGCTGCTGGCTGGGTTATGCCCTGGCTCTGCCTACTGTATCCCTGACTCCGCCTACTGTATCCCTGGCTCCGCCCCTAGGCCTGCCGGCCCGACCTTACTGCTCCAGTGCCCCTCCAACCTCAAAACCTACCAGCCACCCCTGGGCTTTGTAGAGAGGTAGACAGATAAGTAGATGCAACAGTTAATGACTTCAGGAGCAAATAGCTAATAATGGTAACTTAGCTTGCTCAGCAGCACCTCAAATATGATAATACACCTGTCAAAACACTGCTGTTGATTCAACAACATTCTCTTGTGGAAGCTTTTCAAGTAGCATGACATTTAATTCCAAGAAATTATTCTCTCATTATGACATGCTCAAAGAGAATTCAATTCTCAGGGACAAGTCATACATACTCTGTTTCTTAGACAACTTAAAAAAAAGATGAGGAAATTCACATAAATGCAAAACTAGATTAACGTTGCTATTCTTCCCCCGTCTTTCCTTTCAGAAAGTGTAACAAGACAGGGGGGGAAAACAGTTGAGGTTTGTTCTTTGCCTAAAATTTCATAGCAGATAGCAGAGACACCAGTGCATGAAATTTCCAATCCTTTTGTATCAACTATTCCTATATATTACAAATGTATAGACTGTGAAAAGTGCTCTATTCCTCACCATTTTACCTTTGGAATGGTACATCAAGAACCTTAGTTCTCAAACTGGGAGAGCATGGAGGATATTTTGGGAGGTGCAAGGAGGCCCCCAGCTGGAAAACACCTAGCGCCACACTCTCACTGAGCTAAGGGGAATCTCCAGAATAGGGCTGCAAGGGGGGGGGAGGGGGAGGTGAGTCGAAGAATGTGGAAGAGAGAGGAGAAGCAAAAGGAGGGTGGGATGGGGGAAAAGGAAAACAGGGAGAAAGGTGTGTGTGCGTGCGGTTGGGGAAGGGTCTGAGCTACGACAGACAACTGGAAGAGGGCATGCTTCAAAAATGTTTTGAGAACTACTGGTCTAGAAAAAGACTGGGGTGGAATAGCTAATGGTAAGGGATTGTAGTATGGAATAACACAGCAGCTGCATGCCAGATGTAGGACATTGTGAATATGAGCTTTACCTGTATATTTTCTGCATTGTTACAGTTTGGAAAAGAAACCCTCTAACCCATACTAAAGATATGGTTTTTGTGTATAAACTTAGACCATATATCTAACACTTATTTCTACTATGTATGGCAATATCAGAAACTGATTAATAAAGTGCTTCTGACAACCCTTCTCAAAGTAGATGCAGGGTACACTTTGAATTGTGGCTGCTTGCCCACGTTATCGCACCAGAGGAAACTTCAGAGAAGAAATCTCATAGCAGGGAAACGAATGTGAAGCTTGGAATGTGGGCGCAGGGTTAAAAGCGTCATATGACATGTCTCACATTTTCAATCACGGAAGGCAGGGCGCAAAATCCAACCCTGCCTTCCATGATTGAAAACAACGTGAGATGCGTCCTAGGACGCTTTTAACTCCGCACCCATGTTCCAAGCTTCATGTTTGCTTCCCTGCTGCAAGATTCCTTCTTTTAAGTTTCCCCCAGCACAGTAACTCGAACAAGGAGCCTGATTCTTCCCTTCAGTAACACTGATAATGCAAGCCCAAACTCCAGGAGGTCTGGGGCTGGTATACTGCAGACCCCACTTGCTTTCACCACATATGCAGGAAGCAGAGCTGCACTCCTTAAAGCCCAGTGAACTGCAGTTTTATTAACTCTTGTTCCAGTTCCATGTCTCTTTCTCCATGGGTTGGGCATCAGCCCTGGGCCGAGGGTACCTCCAACCATCAACATGACTATCATTGCAATCTGTCACATATTACTCAAAGTCGGCGACCATCTGCCACTAGCTATATCATTAGCCCTGGATTACCATAGTATAGAGGTTATGCAGCCTCTGGATTCTTTGATCCATCAATTAGAGATATTAAAGGGCCCTTATTGGGGCAACTCCCTGAATGTTAGCATAGCGGGTTATATCAACCAGCCCGCTATGCAACAAACTAGGGATAGTATGCTTAGCTCTAATAATCCAGAGATGACTGTGGAGCTATTCGATCAGCTCAATGGGAACTTATCAAACACAGACGGTAGCCCCCCATCCATTTTGGAGGGGAGTTTTGGAGGGGGTGGTCAGTGGTTTGATAAGGAATGCAAGCAGATGTGTGCCAAAGTGAAGCAACTTTATCGCAGGTATAGGAAGGAAACATCTTATAGTCCCCCAATAGAATATCTAGACGCTAAGAGATCCTATAGACAACTGTTGAGGGGAAAAAAGAGGGTATTTTGGGAAAGGCAGTGGTCAGCTCTCATTCGGGCGGCTGACCAAAAAGATTCTGCCCAATTCTGGCGTATAGTTAACATCTCAACTGGTAAGATGGGTAGACCTGTAGGTTCTACCGTCCAGCCAGTCATATGGCTTGAATACTTTCATAACCTATTTGGCAGGCAGACAATGGAGGACCCCCAGTCTTTACAGTTTGATAGCGATCTGGAGTATCATCCATGGCCTCCAGTGGCAGAATCTGAGGTAGAGGAGCTGACTGATTCCTTTAGTAATCGGAAGGCTCCTGGCCCGGATAAAATTCATATCGAATTTTTGAAAGCATATAAGTTATGGTGGGTTCTCCTTCTAGCAAAATTATTTACCGCAATCAACCATTCGGGTAGAATTCCCAACCAGTGGTCTAAAGCAATAGTGGTCCCTATTTATAAAAAAGGGCAGCAGACAGATCCAGCTAACTATCGCCCAATAAGTCTTCTCTGTGTGGCTGGGAAGGTCTATGCAAAAATTCTCCTTGCAAGACTTACATCTTGGATGACCCAGGAAGGGATTGTTCATCCAAAGCAAGCTGGATTCCAAGAAGGACACTCTACTTTAGAGCAATGCTGCTTGCTGAATCATTTAGTCAGCAAGTATCGGGCCCGGAATCATTCGTTTTTTGTGGCCTTCTTAGACCTGAAGGCCGCGTTTGATTCCTTAGATAGGAACATGATGTGGGATAAGCTTCAAAAGTCAACGATGGATGGAAGGCTTCTTAGGTTGATACAATCTTTGTATTCTGGCTCCTCCCTTGTGGTAAGGGTAGATGCTGATGGCCATGTTACTGACTAAGTTTCCATCCAACGCGGCGTTAGACAGGGTTGTGTACTCGCTCCAGCTCTTTTCAATCTGTTTATTAACTACAGCATTCCTGAAATGTCTAATCCGGCATACTTCCCCCCTAAAGTTGCTACCAGGCCGGTGGGGTGCCTCCTGTATGCTTATGACGTGGCTTTCCTTTCTCAAACTTGCATCAGACTTGTGAGGCAGATGCGGGCTTTTGCAAATTACTGCAGATCTAACAACTTAATAATAAACCATTCCAAATCCAAAGTTTTGGTGTTTACCAACAGAAGAAAGATCTACAGTTGGGAGATAGGAGACCACATGATCCAGCAGGTGGGCTCCTACCGGTATCTGGGATTACTTTTCCACAAATCTGGCAGTTGGAGGGAATATGTCTCGAAGGCAGCCCCAGCAGTCAAGGGCCTTCTCCATGCCCTACTTGGTTTTTTTTACCAGGCAGGGAAGAGATTCTATCTCTTCTGCCCTGCAGGCATTTAACTCTAAAATAGAAGGGCAGTTACTATATGGAGCCAAACTGTGGGCAGTATTTTATGCCCGTCAGCTTAATTCAGTTCAGGCTAAATTTCTCTCAGCCCTACCTGGCAACCCCATCGGTACTCCTCAAGTTATGCTCCGACTGGAATTGGGGCAGAAGGGATGGACTCAAATAGCCATCGAAGCCGTCTTAAAGTTTTGGTGGAAGTTACATTTTTCTTGTTCCTCTGAACTAATAAAAGAGATGTGGAAGGATGTATGGGTCAGCCCTTGGCAACAGAAAATACATACCTACCTAAGTTCTATAGGACTATCAGTAGAGTACCTAGAACACAAACCACCAGGGGCGATTTGGAAGGAAATACAGATTAGAATGGGTGATATAAATAGGCAGACAGAACTGGCTGTCATTAGTTCCTCGCCCCATGTAAGCTCTTATTTGGCGTGGAAGCCTGCTCAGGGACAGATTCCTGACTATCTGGGTGCCCCTATAACAATCAGGGCTAAAAAACTCATTTGTAGGGCCCGAGTAAATGCCCTTCCTTCTAGAATCCTTGAGGGATGGATAGAAGGAATTCCCTTTTTGGACAGAGTATGCCCGTTTGACCATCTGGCGGTCGAGACGGTGGACCATATATTTTTTTCTTGTCATATCTATGACTCTTTGAGAGACAAATACTTGGCCCCGTTTATCCAAAGATTTCCGGATGCTTCGACAGGGCATCTGTTGCGCCTGTTGTTGACCAGTACTTTATCTCAGGACATAAAAGCCATGGCATCCTACATCACACAAGCCGTCCGTTCCCGACAAAATTTTCTGGATTTTAAGGATTCTGTTGCCAGTCCTAGTTTATCCCCTTGAATTTCATTGCATCAGTTTTCATTGGATATGATGTCTTTACATATATGGTAACTGTAGGATAAGTTTTTGTTGTGGCCCCATTAAGTTATGAGAAAGAAATGAATTAATGGTACATATTCCCAGCCCTATTGTATTTTAGCTTTTGAATGGTTTTGCTGAATTGTATTACTTGTTGTTGTTTTATTTATTGGTTATTTTGAGGGCAGCAATACATTTTTATAGTTTGGCCCCTTCTACAATTTGTTAAGTATTATCAGTAGGTAAAAGGGTTGACATAAGCCCTGAAGGGCAGGGTTATTCTTTACTAACACCAATACAAAATAGGGGTCAAGAGTTGCCACATTAAGCCCCGAGAAGGGCAAGGCTAGCTTTTGATGGTTAGTGTACAGGGGCCAAGTGCTAGTAGCACAAGACCCAAAAAGGACAAGGTAGTTACCCTAATAGATGTACCCAGAGGTCTGGGTTTTATAATCCCTGGGAACCCTTCAGTTGTGAGAAGGGAAGATATTTCTCCCCCCTTGTAACAAATAATGAAGGATTGTTATCTGTCATATATATATTGTAGTTTGAGTTAAATTTCAGAACAGGGTTTTATTAGGCAAGCCTCCATTGTTATATAGCCTATAGCAGATGTCAAATTATTTTCTTGGTATTGAAATGTTTGTCTATGATGTATTGCTTATTAGTTTGTTTTATTTATTTGTGTGTAATTGTTATGACCTATGGTTAAACAATAAATATTACTACTACTACTCAAAGTCATATCAAACTCCATTCCACACAATGCAGCATATCAGGCTAGCGTAGATAAGGCAAACATGTTTCTGTGGCCTCCTGGAGGTCCCGCGTTATCGGCAGGTTCGGACCGAGAGGCGGGTGTTCTCAGTGGCCGTGCCGTCATTCTGTAATGCTCTCCAGGCAGAGATTCGCCTTAACCCGGATCTCCTGGCTTTCTGACAAAGTTGTAAAACCTGGCACTTCCATCAGGCGTTTGACAGAGGGAAGAGGGGGTTGATGGGTTAGTGGGTTGTGTTTTTCACAGATCAGGGTTGAACTTTCTTGCTGCTCATATGGGTTTTATATATTTTTTTTATAATGTATTATTGTTTTTACTATGCATATGTTAGCCACCCCAAGTCGCCTGTGTGCAAGAGGGACGGGGTAAAAAATTAATAAAATTAATAAATAAATATTTAAAGCCTTCCTAAATCTTTCTAATAATCTTTGCCACAGTTTGAAATTTAAAAACTTCTAAAAACTCTTGTAGGGGAAAAAAAATAAGACTATAAAGTAGGATCATTTTGAGAGATTCAGAAGTAGGTTCTGCACCTACATACTCAAAACAAAAGAAACCCCACGCCTAGCCTGGTGAATTAGCACCCATTCTTTAAGTACACATTTATTTATTTATTTATTTAAATTTAATACCCCACCCTTCCCCTAAGGCTCAGAATGTCTTACAGTACACTAAAACCCCTTTTAAAAACCCATCCTCAACTCTAAACACCACTTACCCAACCTCTATCCTCACCTGTGAGACACTTTACCAAAAAGAAAGGTCTTACACATCACCTCTGGAACATGCACAGACTCTGGCAGCCCTTGAGGGAGAAGGAATTCCATAACACTGAGGCAGCAACCAAGAAAGCTCTTCCACACGCCCTTATCGTATGATCAAGATTGGCAGATGGTACCCGCAAGAGGGCACTCCCGGTCAACTGCAGGGATCGTGATGGAGCCTGACAGGAGAGGTGGTCTTTCAGATATGAGGGGTCCAGGCTATTTAGGGCTTTAGAAGTCAAAACCAACATCTCGAATTGTTCCTGGAAAGCTATTTGTAGCCAGTGCAGACTTTGAAGCACAGGTGTAATGTGCTCATGGCGAACAACTGATGACAGAAGCCAGGCTTCTGAGTTCTGCAGTAACTGCAGCTTCCAAACCATCATCAAAGGCAGTCCTACACAGAATGTGCTACAGTTCTTACCTATAAAGACCTAAACCGTCTGGGTCCAGCCTATCTGCAGAACCGCCTCACTCCCCAGGTTCTGGATCGACCCCTGTGGTTGGCCGGTGCCGCCCTGTTGGAGGTCCCCCATGCGCGATGCGGGACCACGTTTGAGAGGGCATTCTTGGTGGCAGCACCATGGCTGTGGAACTCCCTGCCAGCCGAGGCCCATTTGTCTCTGGCTCTCCCCTTCTTCAGACGCCATTGTAAGACCTGTCTATTCTGCCAGCCTTTGGGTGGGGGAGATGGGTAGTGAGTTAGGGTGTGGATGCGTTTATGCTTTTTATGGATGCTCCTTTGTTGGTCATTAATATTTTTATATTCTGTTTTCTCCAATCTGTTCTGATTGCTATTTATCAGAATTGCTATTTTTATTGTTATTGTTATTTTGATTGTGAGTCGCCCCGAACTGCAAGAGGCAGAAATCATAGTATAAATAAATAAATCAATAAAATCTAGCCTTGAGGTAATGAAGGCATGGACGAAAGTGGCCAGATCGGAATCAGAAAAAAAGGGCTGCTGTCTCCTCACCCAATGAAGTTGGTGAAAAGCACTTTGGGCCACCGCAGCAACCTGATGTTCCAGACACAGCGAGGGATCCAGGAGCATGACAAGGCTGTGAACCAGAGTCCGGACTGCAACAATGACAGGAGTCTCAATCTCCTCCAAGTCACAGGGCTGGCCAATCATCACCACTTCGGTCTTGTCTGGATTCAGCTTCAAATCGGCTGGCTTTCAACCCGTCTCCAAGAGCAGCCAGGCACTGGGTAAGCACTGAGACTTCAGAACCTTGGTCAGATGAAAAGAAGAGGTAGAGCTGGGTGTCATCAGCATATTGATGGCACTTCCAAATGATTTTGCCTAGCAGCTTCAGATACTCATTGAATGCATTGTACAAGATGGAACCTTGTGGGACCTCACTGGGGAGGGCATGAGGCAACTGGGGAAACAATCTCCCATCACCACCTGCTGGGACCTCTGCGACAGGAATGACGGAACCATTCAAGAGCAGTCCCACACACCCCTCCCAGGTCCCACAGCTGTGTCAACAGTACCTCATAATCAACTGTATCAAAAACCACTGAAAGGTCTAACAAGATCAACAGTGTACGGTTTCATCTATCATTCTCCAAGTGTTGTCAGCGGGGAGAGGAAAAAAGGGGACTGTCAGGAGAGAGGGAGAAAAGGGGGGGGGAACTCACCCACTCCAGACTCATGCACTCGCTGGTGATCCTCTCTGCCTGGTTCATGTATCAAGAAAAGGTATCCCTCAAGATCATAAGGTGGTCTATGGATCTCCATAGAGATCATACCTAGATCACAGGGGTACAGATGCGACAGGAGAGAGGAGCCACTGAGGGCCATAAAACCCCTATTTGCACCAGGAGGCAAACACTCTCAAGAATCCTTTTTCATGCACGAGCCACGAAACCACGCCATCCACACACACTCACTCAGCTACCATCAATCCAAAATCAAGCACAACACCAAGGCCAGTCTCTCAGGCTATTGCACCGATGACCTGCAGTCCACTATGCTGCTGGCCTTGCTTTTAACTGTCAGACACTGTGCCCTGGTGCTGCTCCCGTTGATGTAGGTGCGCTGAGCGTCGGGGCAGTCCCAGCTGCGTGGTTCCGCCTCCGTTCTCCCATGCTGTCAGACATACCGAGAGCAGCACTAAATGCATCCCCCGCCTCCACTGTGTTGGTGTGGTCTGGCGTTCCCTCAACTGCTGGCTCCCCAAGATCTTCCCAGGTCATCTGAGGTCCCCAGAGCCCGCAGGATTCACCGGAGCTGCGCCTGTGGACCTACCAGCCCCTCCAACTTCCAACGAATCTGCCACTGGAGTGAGCGGTGCGGGCAACATCTGACAGGCATAGATAACAAGTGCAGTCTTTGTACTATACCCAGGACGATAGCAAGACTGAAATGGGTCCAGGAATCAGCAGCGAGATGAATCTGAAGGTGCCGGACAACCACCCGTTTAATAACCTTCCCTAAAAAGGGGAGATTAGAGACAGGACGATAACTGGCCAGGGACTCCATAGTCAAAGATGGTTTCTTGAACAGGGGCCGGACAACCATCATTTTGAGGGTGTCTTACAGCCAACCCTCCCAAAGAGAGATGTTGACAAGCCCGATCAGCAATGACCCCAGTGCCTCCAGTTGGGTTTCACCAGCCAGGATGGGCAAGGGTCTAATTCACATCCGGTTGCCTGCATTACTCAAAGAACATCCTCTGCATCAGTGGGTGACACTAACTGAAACGGATTCAAACAAACAGGACAAAGTTGAGCTTCCACAACCCCTCACTCTGACTTAGCAATCAAAGTAGCAGCACCAAAGTCATGGTGAATATGAGAGGTTTGGTCTGTAAAGTAAGAAAAACATTTCAGCGGGCAATCAATTATCCTAGTTCCATGCGGAGACAAACCAAATTAATGAGGCCATTCACCGCCCAGAACAGTTCCGCTGGACGAGACTTTGCAGACACAACAATACAAAAAAGACGGCTCTCTCTCGCAAAAATTATCTATGCTATAATCAGTCAGCTTCAGTGTGAGTCAAGAGCCACCTGCACTCTGCCTACTCTCTTGCTTGAAATACCTCAGGTCCTCCGTATACCAGGAGGCCCCATTGTAACAGCGGTGGAAGCAGATGCCTGGGTGCAACCATGTTTACAGCTGTGGTCAGGAGGATACTATTTCTGCAACGATATGGTATGTCTCAAGAAGTGTTTCTCACAATAGCAACACTTTATTGGAAGCTTTGTAGAAAATGTATTAGCCTTTTAAAACACTTATCTATCTGTAGTAATTCTGTTAAGAGATCGCTAGTTAGCAAACTTCTATTCCCTCTCAAAATTTCCTCTTACTAGATTCTTATTTTTAACCCAAGCACACACCAAGAGAACCTTAATGCCGTTATTCAGAAGCATATACTAAGAAAATTAAAAAGTACACAAAATTCTACACTGTGTTTTGGAGTTTTCTTTTAAATGACATGTTGTATGGTTACGTTTCTGGCCTGTTATACTTCATGATCAGTGTGTCGTCTTACCCCAGAGAAAGTCCTTGTGAAGAAATATGAATGTTTTTTCTTTACCCCTGATTTTAAAAGTAACTTCTTAATTTCCTTCAAGACCACGTATGTTGGAAATCAGCTATACCCACCACATGACAGACTAATTAATAAAAAGTTTTGAACTCAAACTCTAAACACTGTCTATTACCTTACGTGTTCTAACCTTGTCAAAGAGTCAGCCACTCATTACAACAAACCCTGCTCTGTCTTAGGGTTTTTATTGCTCTTTTTATATTGCTGTTTATTGTTTATCAATCAAGATATTATGTGTGCCTATACTATATTTTTATATGTTTTAATATGTTGTAAGGTGCCCCGATAGGGTGGCCATACCTTCCCTTTAAAAGAGGACGCTTATGAAAAATACATGGTGCAGGGCTGCACTGGGAACCAATGAAGCCCTGCAACATCCTTGCTCTTACAGAAACCTGGATCTCACCCTCCAACTCTGTTACCCCAGCCACTCTATGCTCCGGGGGCCTTTTGTTCTCTCACCGACCCCGCCTTGAGGGCCAGGGGGGTGGCGCAGGTCTCCTCCTTGCCAATCCCTGTCAATTACAAACCCTTTCCCCTCCTCCCTCCCTCTCCTGCTCGAACCCCCAGAGCAGGAGGAGCCCTCAGCCCATGGTGAGGCCAGCCAGGATGCGGGAGGGGACAGTCCCGTCCTACTGGTGGATGAGGCGTCCCTGGAAACTGACACGGGGAACGTCACCCTCCACATGTACCCCCGAAACCCACAGGGGCAGAACCCACAGGGACAGGGGGCGCACAGTGAGTGGATCGACACCAGGGATGCCCCCCAGGAGGCGGAGGACTACGATCCAGGTAAACAAATGACCACAGGGAGGGGAAGGGGAGGGGCCTGGTGAGCCAGAGCCCCAGCCGGTAAACAATGCCGAACTGACGGATCACTCTTGCTCACACGGCTCAAGGGAACCTGGAAGTGCAGGAGGGAGGAGGATGTGGAGGAACCGTAGGGCATGGCGACCAGGATACCGATGGTAAGGTCACACAGACAAGGGCACAGTGTCGGGAGGTGATGAGGTGACACGAAGGAGACAGGGGCACAGGAGTGCTCCTGGCTCCATCCCATACCAAGGAATAGCAAGGAATGGGCAAGGGGACAGAAAGGAGGGGGGCCGGGAACACCACAAGACAGTGGGTGGGCGGGGGAGAGGGGGGAAACACGATCGTGGAGGAGGTACAGGGAGACGAGGCCGAGACAGGGATGGGAGACACAAGAAAGCTGGGATAACAGGAGCAAAGATGGGGATCCCTCTACATGCCAATGCAGACGTGGAAGCACATGGGGAGATCAACATCACAGCCAAGGCCGAGGAAGGAGTAACTGGGGGAGGGAGTTCCCAGCGCTGCCCCGGGAGTCAGATTCCCTTGCCATTCACAGACAAGCATCCCGGTCCATCCTGGGGTGCAGCTGCTGATAGTTCGGAGAGGAACCAGGAGATGCGGGTCTGCAACTTGGGAGGGAACTGCTGGTGAAAATCAGGCAGTTAGCAGACTCGAAAGCGAGGAGCAGGCCCTGAACAAGGAGGTACAGCTAGGGGAGGGGGAAAGGGACCGGGAACAAATGGCTGAAATGCTCACCCAGTCCAACTCAGAGCACCTGTGGGACAGGCACCAAACCACAGCCCTCCTCTGCGAGCAGCGCCTCGACAGGCAGAAGAGGGAGATAGCCCATGTCACGCTGGAGGGAATCCCTGCAAGGACCAACCAATTAATAACTGAGACCCTGGAGGCCTTGTGATGGCACCCCCAGCACGGCATTGGTCTCCCTGCACAACATCAGCATGGCATGGGACAGCACATCATCACCACAGCGCCCTCCCACAGGTGCCAGTGCCCCTTCCCCAGCTCATCTGCCAACCCTGGTTTCCCCGGCAGCGACCCTACCCCGCACAAGGCCAACTTGGCCCCCTCCCCCCATTGCCCCCCTGAAACACCAAGGGGCCCCTCTTGGCCAGCCCATCCCACCCCCGTTCCCCTCCACAAGCCCCCCTCCCAGGCCCCCAGCCACTCCAGAACATCCCACCACCCCCAAGCGACCCAACCAGCCAGACGGGCTGCTACACATGACCAGGTAAGCATGGGGAACAGGTTGTGGCCAACTGACACGGGTGGAGGGGGGAACCCAGGACATGGTACCCACCTGGCCACAAGATAGGGAAATACAGTAGTACGGGAAGAGGTGATGGACACTGGGAGGTCACGGACAGGAGCACCAGAACGGGGGCACAATAAATGGGTACCCGCTACCTCTAATGCTAAATGTCCTATCCACAAGAGCAACCACCAGATTCTGCAGTGGAGTGACCGGTGGAGGAAAGAGAGTCCAGGCCAGGCAGCCGGCGGTCACAACGGGCAGCGGCTGCCAAGGCCCACAGGGAGCAAACCCCCGGTGGTGCTGTAAAGAGGGGCTGAGGAAGGCCCCAGAAAAAATGAACCCCAGCCCTGTAAATAGCCACAAAATAAAAAACATTTCTTAACAATACCTGTAAGCCGTGGAGTCTATACAGGGGGAGATAAGCGTGGAGACGGAGCCAGCTGCAAGCCACCATGTTGGTTAAAGGCAGTGGAACGGTGTCAAACTGCTGCAGCATAGGCAGGCATGGCAGCTCAGTACATGCCCTAGCATACCTATGCATTCTGGGGGACACGGCCCAGGGTAAAGAATAAGGGAACGGGATGGTTGGCTCAAAGCTCAGGCTCATAACCCACAGTGCGAGGGGTGACAGAGTGCTGCAGGTGCCAGTTGGATGTGTCACTGGCTACAAGTCCCGGTTGGTGGGACTTGGCTCACCCTGCATCTACAGCCAAGGAGGGTTGGGAGCACACCACAGGGGGTCCCCACCAGCATGCAGGATGTCACAGAACACACAGGTAAGGGTAAGATGGACCCCAGAACCCAGTAACAGAGTGCATGTGAGAGGGCAGCAGTATATCACAGGAGACCAAACACTGGATGTTATGGTGGAGGTGCACCCTGTAGAGCCCCAGATGCCAGCATGGAGGAGATGGAGTAGTGAACGATTATCGGGATGTCAAGTGACAGTGTGCGATGACACGCCATCACCGTTCAGTCACTAACAATTGGTGACGGAACTGGAGAGGGACTACCAGAGGACCCAGGGCGCTGACAACCCAGCAATTCATAACCGCCCATTCCCTTCAGTACAGGTCTCAGGGCTCTACAGGGCACCATACCACACTTGAACTGTGCGGATGGAAAGGTGTGTAAGAGCAATGCAACACCACACCATGGCCATTCGAGCATCAGAAACAGGGAGAACTCACCGGTTGTGCAATGGGAAGTCCTGTGCACACGGTATTGGGAGTGCAGCAACAGGCAACCCTGCCAGTGTACAGGGGATCGGGGACCCAAGCCAGCATCCTCACAGACTGTAGGACCAAGGGGGGGGGGAGGGGGAGAAACGTGCCTTGTAGCCAACAGGACTGAGGCAGGTACAGGGGTAGCAAGCACTATGCAGTGAAGCCAGGTTAACAGTGGAACAGGACCCTAAGTTGGGGTCCCTCTATAGGGGACGATCAGTCCTCGGTCTGTTGGGCAACAATGCACCTGCATAGGGCGTCTCGGTTCTCCTCAGATATCCGCCTGAAGGCCCCATCCTGAACATGCTGATACAGGGGCACTGGGCTCGCTCTCTGCACAGGAGGGGTATAGTCTAAAGCAGCCCTTCGAATCTTACAAATGTTATGGAATACACAGGTCATCAGGACGAGAATAGGGGTGTGCTGGAAGTCGAACTGACTCCAGTTCAGCAAGAAACGCCACCTCATCTTGAACAAGTCAAATGTCCTCTCCACCACATACTGCGCAGAGGCCAGGCACTCGTTGAAGAGCACCCAATTGGGGGTGTGGGCAACAGGATAGGACCTCATCAGCCATGGGGTCAGAAGGTAGGTGAGATCCCCTATAACCGGTGCCAAAGGAACACCCTCGATCACCCTGTACATATCTGGAGCTCTCCCCACATTGAACATTCTGGCATAGAATGGGGAGGAGCGCAGAATCCGAGCATCGTGGTTCTGGCCCAAATGGCCTGCGTATACATCAGTGAACAGACAACGGTGATCAACGACTACCTGCAGGTTCACTGAGAAAGTTTACTTTCTGTTGAAGTAGTACGCCTTGGCATTGGGAGGGCACAAAATCGGGATGTGCGTGCTGTCAATAGCAGCAATGCAATGAGGGAAGCCAATAGCCTCAAAGCCCTGGATAATCACCTCCGGACCCCATAGCTGGATGACCTGTTCCAAGAGTAGCTCGACAATGAGGTTGTAAACACCATAGAGTGCCCTGTTAACTGTAGCTTCCCCCAAACCCAACTGCTCTGCAGGAATCGGGGGTTGCCAAGCAGCACACTGCCATCACTGCCCGCATCCCAGGGGGTAATGGGAACTACGTTAGTAATGTTCCGCCGGAGGTGGGGGACAAGGATATCTCCAAGCTGAGCCAGCAGGAAGCGGGTCATCTGGAAGTGGTGGATCCATTCCTCATCAGTCCAGGTTGCGAGTATGTTCTCCCACCAGTCAGTGCTCCATGACCGCATCCAACCTAGCCGTTGCGTGGGAAGGGTCACCCGATGTCCATAAATGTTGAGGGGCAACCTTAAGAAGACAAGGCAGGTGTGCTGCGATGCTGCCATCGTCGCCATTGCTTGGCGCCTGGCTTTGAACCTCCGCAGAGTCTGCGCCCATCACAATGTTGCCATGCGGCTCAGGTTGGCTGCCCTCCTGCGGTGTGGCCCATAGGGATACCAATGGCGGGTACTGTGGTGAGTTCACTGGGTCGAACTATAGACACTTTCCTGACAAGTCTGCCTGCAAAACCTTCGGCCCCCGTAGTTCCATTATACTGTCCCTTAGTGCTGTTGTCCTGGTTGTGGTTTAATGGGTCAGGACTTGAGGATCTTGTAGCAGTGTTTGGGAGGTTTGTTTGCTCCAACGAGGTTGCATTGCCTTCAGCATGCTGATGTTCTGGTCATCCGTACTGGGGGAGTGGGGGTATTAGCTTGCAGCTCCGGCGCTGTATGGTGCCCGTGCACCTTGCGGGCTCTTGCAGCTCGTGGGTCTTATTAGCTGGGTATTCCTGTGCTGCGAGGCCCTGCCTATCACCTCCTGCACCTGGCCTCGGGGTTCTGTGTCCATTGCTGATAGGGCCCTGGGGGCAGCGGCTGAGGGCCCTGTGGGAGCCACTGGGGGCAGGGTGTAATGGGTGATCCGTGGTTTATTCCCTTCCTCCCCATATGTGTGGGGTCCTTGGCTATTGCGGCCTGTCGCCTGCCCTACTGGTGCGCTCCCTCTCTCCTTTAGTGCAGACATTACCGAGGGGACCTAGGAACAGGGGGGGGGGGGGGGGAGGGGGTGTTGTCTGGCTGGTCCTGCGTGTGCTGCAGCGGCTACACCGATAGGACCGTGCCCAAGCGGATCGCTGGAGCTGGGTTCGGGGTTGCTGGCCCTACTGTGTGATCGTATCCAGCCCAGCACCACAGCTTGTTGGCGCTCTGTGTAGTTGATAGCTATTTGTTGTAAGCCTGTTGCCCTTGCTGTTTTGTGCTTTAAGTATTCTTTGCTTGGTTCCCCTTGGTGTCTGAACTCTCCAGCCCTTTGTTGTACCCCTCTGTGTTGGCTGTGCCTGGTTGGTGAGGGGTGGTTGTCTTGCTGGTCCTGGGTCTGTTGCTGTGTGTTCCCCCCCTCACCGTGGTTGTGACTTCTATCAGTGGGTCCCCTGTGGCTGGGCCCCTTGGTGATGTGTCATCTGGGTCATACCCCCTCCGCTGTTTGCATGGGTTCCCGTTCCCCCCTCCCTGGTATCTGAGGGGGCCTGTGGGGGGCTGCCTGTCCATGTGACCCGTTTCCTCTGTCCTTCTTCCCTGCCGTTGTGTGGGGCTCAACCTGAGCCCTGTGCATCCCTGCCCCGTGCTCGGTGGTCAGCTGCTGCAGTACAGGTGGCTTGTGTTTTTGGGGAAGCGCCTGTCCCCTCTATGTGGCCTTTGACCCTGGCTGCAGCATGTGCTTTGGTGCAAGCCTCTGTCTCCTCAGCTGTCCTGTTCCCGGCATATTGTTCCGGGGTTTGCGGGTTTCTGTGGGGGGGGGGTTATCCTTGCTGGGGTGGTGGGGTGGTATCCCCACCCATTTGAGGGCTTGCCTGTTCTTCTCGGTGCCAGTGCTCAGTCCTGGCCCCCCTCCCCTGGTCGGGGTCCCCTTTCTCCCTCCTCCTGCTGGGTTTCCGTGTGCTTGTGTGTACTTCGGTCTGGGTCTAGGTTTTGAGAGGTTTGTGATGCCCAGCTGTCTGGCCTGTGTCTCAGGGCTTGCCAGGGGCTGCTTCTTCTTCATCTCTCTTGGCATTCCAACTCCCTCCTCCCCCGCCCGGGGTCTGACAGCATATGGGTGGGGTTGTGTGCCGTGGCTTCATTTGCCCTCTCTTGGCCATGTTGTAACGTCACTGAGCCGGGTGTGGTTACCCACCACTCGGTGTATGGGCTATCTGTGTAAACGTTCTGGGTGTTTGCTCGGTGGTGCCCTGGGTATGCGTGTGCCTGATGGGTGTGTGCCGGCCCCTCCCCTTCCTTCCCACAAACCCCCTTGGCGGTGTTCATGTAAACATCTCCCTGCTTGGCGCTGCTAGGTGTGCTCGCCCACCCATCTCCACCCACGGGGCCCGTGGTGGTGTCTGTGTAAAAAGGGCCTTAGACTTGGTGCTTTACAAGATAATTGATTTTGGTACCACAAAAGGTAAATCTTTAATAGACAGCAAATTGCTTTAATAAAACATAATTCTCTTTAACAAATAGCAGCCTTCAAATATCAGCTTTTCCTTTCTAGGCCATGAGAGTTTGGTAGAGCTTTAAATGTTCCTATGGCCAAACTGTTTTCCTGTCATTTATGAGATGTTTTAAAACTGGTCAGAACATGCTGAATCTCTTCTCGTCATAAATCCCCTTGGGACTCAATTAATTTAAGGAAACTGAAGCTTGGCAGCTTTATACTTGAAAGGCACTAGAGAGACATGTTAATCTATTTTTAAATATTATCCATCCCCGAACAGGAAGGCTCTTGTAGCTGATGAGTCAGGTTCCTGTGATTGCAATTGCCGACAACCATGATAACAGGTTACTGTTGTTTAGAGCAATTCCGCGCCACTACAGTTAGCTTTATCACTATTGCACCTAACAAACTATCAGAGTAGGATTACTGTTTTTCTTTTCTTGAAAAACCTAATACTTAGGTATGATGATAAAGTAGATCATAATACCTAAATACGCCAGACTCTTGAGCTTTACAGCACTATTTTTGACTACATAATGCCTTTTTTATTTACAGAATCATTGCACAACTCATCATTCAGCTAGCTGCTCTTGAGTTCTCAAAAATGTTATGCTTCGCAATGTTGCAGTGTGCTATTCTTCACATAATGTTTTCAAATGTATTGAGTTTATCCACTTGTCAAGTAATTTGCTGATAAAGACATTAATTCCCTGCTTGCAATTCTTGTATCTTTATTTTGGTTGAACCCATCACACACTGGCTAGCATTATCTGTACAGCTTGTGTGCTTGAAAATGGAACAGAAAATATTTAAGAACAATTTCAGTACATTTGCACACTGCTGGTCATTTTCAGCACCTAGTACTAAAAGTGTGCTAATCAAGTACGACCAATTTTTCAGTTCCATTTATTTCATTTTCCTCCAGTTTCACAGAATTTATTCAAAATCTTTAGCCTTTGTACTTCTTCTGAGACACCAATTTATGCCTTTATAGTTTCCTACACACTTTTTCAACAGAAGCACTCTGTAAAAAGTTAAATATAAGTTTTAATCTGCTTTTAAAACATTCTAGCAAACATTTTGGAGAGCAGTTCTATTAAGTGCCTCCTTGCAAAATCAATTATTATTCTATTACTTAGGCTCCAATTATTCTGTTACTAATGGTCTAATGTATGTTTCCATATAACCTATTGGTAAAAGCAGGGGCTGGGCATTCTGAATAACATACATAGGTTTGCTGTTGAATCCTACTTCTGAAACACATAACACAAGCTAGAATAAAAATGACAACATAAGCCTACTGACCCCTCACTGAAAACAGTGTATATTATAGAAACAATACATCAATTTCTGCTGCACAGGTAGGATGACCAATCTTGCAACATCTGTGCAACAAACTTTTCCCCATCACTATCAAGTCTTTGAATTTTCCCCAAGCCCACATTACTTAGCACTATGTCTATAACGAGTAAAGTATAAAGAGTAAGTATAAAGAAGAATTGCCTCTGGGCAGAATTTCCATTTAGGAAAGTATGTGGCATTAGATGTCCAAGTGCCATGTTTAAATTTTACAATGCTACCTCTCTGGATGTTTTCAGACAAGATGCTCTCCACCCGTCACACACGCGCTATACATGTTGCAGGGCTGCAGTGTTGTCCTATGGGTGCCATGCAACGGAGTGGGTGGGAGGTGGATGACTCTTGTCTGAAAACACCCTCTGTGACTTAAGACCACCACCTTGTAAAGGCAGATATGGCTATTTAGCTTTATTTTCTAAGTTGCCCTGTCAATTTCAGTGGGAACTGCTAACAAAAATAAAGATAAATATGTTAAATCTCTGCAGGAATGGAGCCTAATAATTTAGAAACCTTCTTTCTGCAGAAATTCAATAAGGACTAGGTTCCCGGGCTATTTAATTTTTATTTTTATTTTAAATTTACCTTAGAACCTTCATTTTTAAAATATACATTTATACTGCTGCAAAGAAACAAGTCTCACACATTTCCTTGTGAATTTTGGACGGTACCTAACATATTCTATATTACATTTTAGAAAGGCATAAAAGCAAAGCACCACAAACACATATTCCTTTTTTGCATTTCTACAAAGCTGCAAAAATGTGCAATGTCACTGGTAATTGCATAGGAAGCCCAATAACTTCTGCAAGATAGGTATGCCTTTGTGAGGATTACATATTCATAATACATTTTTGCTGTTAATATATTGAAATTTATAATGCGTGTTCTAGGACTGCTGCAATGACATTTTAAAAGTATTGCTGAAAACAGACCCCTAAGATTTCCAATATTTATCCTGCTGCACAGAAATCACCACCACACTTATGATAGCCTTAACTTTCAATTATCAGAATCTTGAAAATAGAGTACAACCATTTTAGGGTGAAATCACTCCTTGCAAACAGAACAATGAGACAGTACCGAGTATTCACATGTATCCCAGAGCTTTCCTCTACAATACCAGCACTAAAAGTATTAACTACAATTCCAGTTTGTTTTTATCTGAGGCAAATGGTAAACAGCAGATGACGTTTAAAATTAGGTACTGTAACTGAACAGGATAGAATTCTTTAAATTAAAAAAAAAAAACAAGCCACCCACTAGTATTTTAGCTCAGAATCACACACAAACTGCTAAAGAATTTCCACTGTGAAGAACAAAAAAGTGTCACAGAATCCCTGCTGTACAATTTAGGTCCATCTTGCCAGAGAGTACACATGGCCTTGTCGATAACACCTTAAAAGCACTTTACAAACCTCTAAAAGTCACAGAAGAAATTTTCCCCTATTACAGATGGGGGTGGGGGGAAACTGAGGCACAAATATGAGTGTTAGTGATGAGAGTTTCATTGACTGAGACATTTAGGTTTCAACAAAGTAATACAAAATGTAATGACGAAGGCCACTTATTCAACTCTGCCTAAAAACAGAATTGGGTGGCAAAGGTTAGATTTCTGAGTTTAAAGTATTTAGAGACTGAAGACAAAGCTATGCTTAAATTTCAAAGACGTGCTACTATTTCAAAGTAAGCAGAATTGTGACAAAAATAATTTGGAAACAATTTTAAAAAAATTTAAATTCACTCAAATACAGTAGCTACTTCCCATTTCCACAGCAATTAGTTTGCATAATTTTAAAATGTTTTTTCCAAACTTTTCAGGTGATAGGGAGTCAAGTAACAAGTAACAACAAACTTACTTTGAACTTAAGCTCTCCATACTTTTTTTGTTTGGGTAAAGAGTGATAATTTTAAAAAACTTAGGTTGCACTCCTTGTTTGCCAGTTGTGCAACAGGTTTGCACGTACAAACTGTGCACTGTAGTATTGGGCAAGACTTAGGTAGGTGTCAAATACTCACAGCAATGGGCATCACAACTCATCACTTCATCAAGTACCACCCTCTTCCCACCACCCATACCTCACTGCAGAATCTAGCACAGCCCCGCCACACGGTCAGCACTTGCCTGACAACTCATAAGGAGGATTCCTCGTTTTCTGTTTAGGGTGAAAAACCAGAGAAAAAACAGAGAATTCCCATTTTATAAGGGAAAAATGCAAAATTCCTGTTTTCTTTAAAAAAAAAAAAAAAAAAAAAAAAAGCACACAGAATTCCAGGCTTTTATGGGAAATTTCTCCCTGCAAAAAATCACTGGTGGCAACAACAGCAGTGGAAATTTTCAGGAGGTGGAAGCTCTGTGGAGGTCCTGGTGTGTGTCTGCGTCCAAGAGAACAGATTAGGCGTAAGAAGAACACAGTCATGTCTGCCTTTTGGCAAGGCAGAGGTATGTTGGGGTCCATGCCAGAGTGGGAGGGGAGGAGGGATTTGGAGCAGCACCCCCATCCCCTACCTGCAGAGGGAGAGACATGGGCTCCGTGCCAGGGCTGGCTGGTGTGGGATATAGTTTTATTTTGTTACTTGAGTGGCAGTGGCAGCCAGTGCTTAAATTGTCACAAAAAATGAATAATTTGAAATAAACACTTTCTAATTTTAACAGCCGAAAGACGTAGATTTTGTTGTTTGTAATCAGATAATTTAGGGTTTGTTTGGTTTTTTCCACCAGAGAATTTCCAAATTTTTGGCAAAGAAACTAGGAACCTGCTCATAAGTATGCCCCAGGTAGAGAGATTTCCATGTTGCATACAGCAGCCTCCTGACTGCGATTATGTTGCATAATGATATACTCTTGTTGTGGAGGAGGATGTGGTACCCACTTAAGTCTAATGTGGCACTTTGGCATGCAACATACATGCCCGCAGCTCTCTTGGTCACCTGGCAAATGAGAATTGTGCCCTTATGCTACAAGTGTTCTTGAGATGTTAGATGCATAGCTTCTACATTGCACATGGATTTGTCCTACAGTTCCTATTAACAGTTCCACCTATGCTGGATTTAGTAGCACAAAAAAATACTGCAACTGTTATCCAAGCCATCACTTAAATATGTTAGCATTAATGCCCAACACACCATTTAATTCTAGTAATGGACATTTTTGAAAGATCCCCATCATAGCTGTGGTGGAGGCATGGGGAGACTATTCACTAGCCTGCACCAAACTACTCTAAGGGTGTTAACGAAGAAGATAATAACCAGCTGCAGTTCATGTTCAGTCTGTGCAGCCCTCGTTTAGGAAATTAGGAAAATTAGGAAAAGTGGTAATCACAGTTCTAGCGTAACAAACCTCACTGATGGGAATCCCATCATTTTCTGCTCCACTACCACTGAGAAGCGCTCTCTCCTCAGATGCTTTAGGCTTTCACCCGCGACTCTATGGTGCTGTACCTGTGCAAGGCTGCATGCAACCTGACGTGACATGGACAAGTGGGCACGCGTTCACCCAGATTAGCCAGAAGTCACTCACACAGCGAAGTCGGCATGCTGCCAGATCCCGCCATGAGTGTGGGCTGCAGGTCAGGTGAGTGGGCGGTGGGGACGAGCATCTGGTGAACACCTAATAAACATTCAAGTTCACCCCCACCTGGTGTGGGCTAATGTCTTGTTTGTTAACACCCTAAAATCACATATAGAATGACAAACGTTTTTATTCTTTCCGCATCCTGGAAGGTGGAAGATAAAAGTTTGAGAATTGGGGGAAGAAAGATTTACAAATCCTGAAATTTTACCAATAAGCAGCTAGAAGGTTCTTTAAAAAAAACAAAAAAAACAACTGAATTACATATATTCTGTAGCAAAAACCGACATGGGACAATCTTAATGTATCTTAATGTCAACCTACCATAACTTTTGTCAATATACTTTCTATGAGCCTTAGTTTCTGATTGAAATCTAAAACAAAGAGTGGGAGTAGAGGAAATACTACTTACCCTGTTGATATTGCTGCTGTTTAAAATAAGTTCTATTAGTTTTTTCTTAAACTCTTCCAATTTCTTGAAACATTTTTCCTGAATGTGATTAGAAAAAGTAGCATCATTTATTAAATTGTTCAAGACACAAACTGCTTCACTCAGAAATTTTGAAGAAGGATGTTCAGGATTGTGGCAAAAAATAATTAGGCCATCAAGCAATCGTAGGACAGATTCAGATATTGTAGAGTAATCATTTCCAAGCTTTGTAAAGTCTGTTTTCAGATCTCCTGCTTCTGTCAGTTTTCTCAGTTCAAGCAGATGTTGCAAAAACTGTATGTTGGGAGTCAGAGCTTTTGCCTTGCTAGTACCATGGGATTTCAATATGGGAAGTATTTCTGTTGAAAATTCAGAAGATGAAGGGTTAAAACTATGCTCAGATGGCCCAAAGTTCTGCAGCATGTCTGAAGTATCAACTGTATAATCACTAGACACATCACACCCAGAATCTTCTAGCTGATTTGAGTTATTTGTAGGGTTTGCATGATCCTGATCTTGCTGAGTTTCACTAAGGGCTGTACCTGAAATGCAGAAAAACCATGTGTTACACTGATATTTGTAGGATACTTTCATCAAATGTGTACTGAAACTAACCAGTCATGTTGTATTTTGTTGTGGGGTTGTTGTTTTTTTTAACCTAAATCTACAAAACCTTACAGGAATCAAAATTGATTTGTGTCAACAGAGATATGCTGGTTTTATAACAACAGCGCTATGCTTTTGTATGAACTTTTACATAAAATGTGTCTTTTTACTATAGCCAGTATGAAAACCAATTTGTATCTCTAGAAATGTTGGTTTGCACCTAAATCTTTAAAGGAGTGGTTCTGCGCAGAAAGCACCCCAAACTAACAAAGCCTGGTTTCCTGGGAGGAAGGGAACAGGAGAGGACCAATGTTCAAAGTAAGATAGGGAGATTTTTCTGCTACAGAAGTGGCCATATCTACCCCTGCTTTGGGCCTCTATCCCTCCAGACTTGGTTAGAAACTACCTACAAAATAAACATTATTAAAGGGGATATAGACAAACAGACAAGGTGATTACATCCGCTCTCTTTCCATAGGAAAATGGGCTAAAAATGCAACAACAATTTTATCAAGCAAGAACCTAACTGCTTCTTGGATCTTGCTGTTCTTTTTAGACTTTTAAAAAGCTTTATAAATCTTTTAGAAGGACCTTCTTTTCATAAACTCAGATGAGCTGGGACTATACTGGAAACAGGAAAGGGCTTTAGTTTAGTTTACTTCATTTAGGATCTGTCTACCTCAGCATATTGGCTGAATCTGATTCTTTCATTTCAATTTATGGAATACCCCTAAATGCTGCAACTGCCACAGGGCTTAAGAGATCATATTTTTGTCTAAATGCAATTCACTGCTAGTAACAGGAACTACATAACCAAGTAGCACACTGTTACACCACCATTCCCAGCTAGTGTTCTATGGGGCCTACTACTTACAGCTACACGTAAAAACCGTCTGTAGGTAATCAGTGAGCTGCCAATAAGAATCAAGATAATAGCATGTATTCTACCATCCGAGTGGAGAAACAGGTTCCTGTCACACTCTGGAAGGTCCACAATCCAGACAACTAAAGGTCCATGACAAACCAAGTGAGCATCAGCATCTTAACTGTGGTTAAATGAGGTAATGTGAAACAAGATCTAATTACTTTGAATATTTTTCACACAAGATACACAAAAACACCCCCAACATACTCTCTGAATACGAAATAAAAGGGGGTGGGGGGGTCTAATACAAACTACACAATAATAATGCTTGTTTCCAACAGGCAAGCACTGAAAAGCAATCTTTTTCAGAATTAACACAATTCAAAACTTGTCTATATGGAACTCAAACTAGGCAGAGTTATGGATTAATGGAGAAATCCATTTTTCTGACAAAAAAGGTTCTTTTTGATATATTAATGATGAAAACAGATGTGCAGGCGGCACAGCAGCTCCCCAGTCTGGGACAGGGCAGGAAACAGCAGTCACCACTCTCTGGGTTAGAGAGGGACAGTGACCAAACATGCCTGTGGCCGGAGAGCCATTCTGCTGCTGCACACCTCTGGTAGGGGGGATGCAACAGATGTGCCGGTGGCTGGCCCCATTCCCCCCCCCCAGCCAGTGGGGATGGAATGGCCAAATAGATTCGCTGGCCCACTGTGGCCCACGTGGGCAACCTTTAGCCCAAAATGAACACCGGGGATCATGCGGAGGACTCATTCCAGGCTAGCTGCCTACCCCCCCGGGGCAGTATTGAGCTAGCAGGTAAACTGATGTGCCATGAGGGAGTCCTGGGCCACAGTGGGCCAGCGTCACATCTGTTTCAACTCCAAGCAGTTTCCATTGTTCACATCAGATTGCTTTGAACAGCAGTAACATTATCCTAAATTAGGAAAAGGGGGAAACATGCACCTTTTGACCTCTTTGTAGAAAAGAACCGAACCATAGCCTTTTAAACATGTCTCCCCAACTGGCAGCCATAGTATATTGTCATTATTATAAAATTATTATAAACATTTATATAGCGCCAGTCATGTGACCTGGTGCTGTACAGAACATAGAACTAGACGCAGTTCCTGCTTGTGGGTTACAATCTAAACGACAAAGGGGGGGGGGGAGACAGGGAGAGGGGACAGTGGGAGAGACAGGGGAGAAGACAAACAAACATTCAAGCGGATGCGCAGTCTCAGGTGCATGTGCTTGGCTTGGTTACAAAGAGGTTGGTGGCAGCAGCCTGCAGAGGAGGGCAGACACTAAGTGTACAGGAAAAGACTAGCCGGCACTGGGAAAGGCAGCAAGGAAAAGGTGGGTCTTGAGGAGGGATTTGAAGGAGCGGAGGGAGGAGGCAAGGCGGATGTGGGTGGGGAGGGAGTTCCAGGCATGAGGGGCAGCGAGGGAGAAGGGTCGAAGGCGATTAGGTGAGCAGGAGAAACGAGGGGGAGTGAGGGAGGGGACAATGGAAGAGCGAAGAGCGCGTGCAGGAGTGCGTAGGGAGATTAGGTCTGAGAGGTAAGGGGGAGCTTGGTTGTGGAGCGATTTGAACGTGAATACCAGGAGTTTAAACAGGATACGTTCAGGAAGGGGGAGCCAGCGAAGACAGAAGAGTAGAGGCTGAACATGGTCGAAGTGACGGGTAGAGTGAATGACCTTGGCAGCGGAGTTTTGGACTGCGATAAGGGGGGACAGGTGATAGCGAGGGAGGCCAGCAAGGAGGAGGTTGCAGTAATCGAGGCGAGAGATAACCATGGCATGAACAAGGGTTTTGGCCGAGGAGGTAGAGAGAAAGGGGCGGATCCGA
>QEPC01005106.1:1478013-1491797 GCA_003113815.1 Sphenodon punctatus | reverse complement strand
GGGGGTTGGTGGGAGAGGCTGAAGGAGGTGAGGAAGTGATCAGAATTAGGGCAGGGGTCAAAGGAGAGGTCAGCAAGAGAACAATTTTGTGAGAAGATGAGGTCGAGGGAGTGGCCGTCAGTATGGGTGGGAGAGTCGGTCCAGAGTCGGAGATCAAAGGAGGTGGTCAGAGCCATGACAATATACTATTTTGCAGTGCTCCAACTCTCAGACATATACTGGAACTGTTAACCCAATCTCTTCTTTTCTGCTCATTTCAAGGTTAGTAATAACTCCCTTAGCTGGAATTCCAGGTGGTAGCTTTGCAAGTCTTTAAGAGGCAAACTCACTTGTCAGGAAGCTGTGTGATCCCCAATCTGATGTGTTTTTACCAAGAATGGAAAAGGACAACTTAATGTGTCTGCAGAGAAGACAAGATTTTGCAAGCTGCTTTGTCTTATTGTGTTGATCAAAAGCATAAACTGAGACCATCAGCAATATAAAATATCCAAGATCCATTATTTGCCATGTTTCAAATCATAGGAGAAAAAAGTGGAACAAACGTCTTTATTAATATTAAAGCAGAAATATCTTTGTGATGAGACTTAGCAAAATCCCAGAAAAATAATGCAGTAAGAGGTAATGAATGGAAATCAGTAAGAAAAGACTCCTTTCTCCTGCTCTAGCAGAGGTAATCACAACTAAAAAGGCATCATGAATGAAAGGAATTCTAAAGGAAGAGTGCCCAGTGAGCGAAACGGAACGTGGCAGAGCATTCTGAGTGCCAGATTGAACTTTGAAGGTGCAGTGATTTCATGGATTGCATGCTTCAAGTGATTGAAGGTTTTTCAGAAACAGCTCACTAAGGCATGCAATCGAATATTTAAGTCACCAGACGATCTCAGTATTAAGTTCTAGAATTTGACCCTTTCCTGCATAGGGGCCACAGATTGTTCTTCCCTGTTAAGCTGCACTAGAGAAAGTCAGGAAGAAATATCTAGCACCTACAGAGTGGGAAATAGCCCATATAATCTCAGAACCAGTGGCAATTATGTCTGCAAAGTTCTGGATGACAGACAAGATCCAAGAAGACTGGAGAAGTTATCAACCAATCAGTTTGACCACAGTACCTGGGAAGTTATTTCAAGCAAACTATAAAACATTCAGTCTGTAAGCATCTGGCAGACAAAGGAGCGATTACTGGCAGCCAACATGGGTTTATCAAAATAAATCATGCCAAACCAATTTAATCTCCTTCTTAGTCAGCATAACTGGCTTAGTAGTAAAGGGGAACACAGCAGATATAATTTACTTTGATTTTAGTAAAGTTTTTGAGGCAGTTCCATAAGACATTCTTATAAGCAAGTCAGAGAAATGTGGCTTAGATGGCATGCCCATAAGGTGGCTACATAACTGGTTGAATGATTACATGCAAAGGATAGCAATTATTATTATTATTATTATAAACATTTATATAGCGCCAGTCGTGTGACCTCGTGCTGTACAGAATATAGAAACAGACGCGGTCCCTGCCTGTGGCTTACAATCTAAAAGACAAGGAGGGGGAGACAGGGAGAGGGGACAGTGGGAGAGACAGGGGAGAAGACAAACAAACATTCAAGCGGATGCGAAGTCTCAGGTGCGTGTGCTTGGCTTGGTTACNCGTGTGCTTGGCTTGATTACAAGCAGGTTGGTTGCAGCAGTCTGCCGAGGAGGGCAGACAGTAGGTATATGGGAACGTCTAGCAGGCATTGGGAAAGGCGGCAAGGAAAAGGTGGGTCTTGAGGAGGGATTTGAAGGAGCGGAGGGAGGGGGCAAGGCGGATGTGGGCAGGGAGGGAGTTCCAGGCATGGGGGGCAGCGAGGGAGAAGGGTCGAAGGCGATTAGGTGAGCAGGAGAAAAAAGGGAGAGTGAGGGAGGGGACAATTAATGGATCAATATCCAATTGGGAGACCATCTCAAGCGAAGTTTCATAGGAGCCTGTTCTGGGACCAGTACAACATTTTTAAATGGATGCCACTCCTCCCTCCCTCACCTCCTGCTCAGTGTTCGGGCGGGTGTGCAAGTGTGTGTGTGTGTCTGTAAACAGTAGGCGATGGGTGTCTGCTCAGGGTTTGTCCATGTGGATACTGAGCGGGATGGGTGGGGGTGCATGTGTGCTCCCTTGCAACACCCACCTCCACCCACGGAGCCCTCTGGAAAACCAGGAGGCGGCCCCGTGGGTGTGCATCCGTGCAAAGGGACACCCACCCACCGTGCCAAAACACCCATTCCCATCCATGTAAAAAAAGGACCTTAGTAATGACTTGGATAAAGGAATGCAGAATATACTAAAACATACTAATGAAATCTGCTGATGACATAAAATTGGGAGGGACTGCAAACATCCTGGAGGATAGGATGAAAATTCAAAGTAATCTTAGCAAGTTGAAGAACTGGTCTGTAAAAAAATAAAACGAAAGTCATTAAGGACAAATATATGGTTGTACACCTTACTGTTCAACGTGTATGAGAGGCCGCTGGGCGAGGTCATTTGGAGGTTTGGGGTGAAGTGCCATCAGTATGTTCATGACACTCAGCTCTACCACTCCTTTTCATCTGACCCAGGCCCTGCATCGGTGCTTACCCGATGCCTGGCTGCTGTCAGGGAGTGGTTGAGGATGAGCTGATTGAAACTGGATCCAGACAAGACTGAGCTGATATGTGTGGCTGGCCTAGATCTCCATTTCAGATGCAGAAGACAGACAAAGCAGGTCCACTGTTGGCATTTCACTTATCCTGGAAGTCTTGCAGAATGCCAGCAGCTATAGAATTAATTTCCCTACAACACATTTTGAAATGACTTGGTCGGTTTTCTGTTTTCTACCCATTACTGATGCCTCTCTGAGCAGTTAAATTCTTCGTCTGGATGACTAAGCAAGATACTGCCACAGCATTTTCCTAACAGAACTGAACAAGGCCCCATAAACTGCAAGGTTTGAAATATAGAGCTCCAGTGTGAACTGCTGTATTTTTACTTTGTAGATAAGATCTATAGTCACCTTGTCATCTGTGACAAGTAGGATAAGCGGAGTTAACTTATTTCAGCATTCCTTATTCAAAGTGTTTGAGATGGAGGCAACAGGGCAACAGAAACTCTGGGAAGGAGAGCAGGGACACATTTAAATAGCTGTGAGGATAGTAAGCCCAAAATAACACCATGGAAAGGAAAATATCCAGCAACAATAGATTTTTCGGTCATCTTTTTGTTGTAGAACTTCCATTCCAACTCATCATTCACCATTAATTAAAACTAGCAGGTAAAAGAAAACCAAACTCATCCTCTTCTTCCTTTTGAAAAGTTAGACACAGGAATCTAAATGCCACAGAAAACGTAGATCCAAAAGCATGCCATACAAACTTGCCATGCATTATACAAGGGCTCCAGTTGCTTGGTTTTCAAAATCACCAAAAAACTGTTGAGGAGTCCGGTCTCCGGTGAGTGAAATCATGGCAGAAAGGGGCTAGTGACGTTAAAAACCATGCACATACAAGCGGAGCTTCACATGATCCCCTGCTATGATTTTAGCTCACAGCAGTTTCCCCCACTCCCTCCCGTCTTGTGCAAACAGCCATCATCCCAAATCACCTATTGTGCAATCAAGACTCAAAATTCACAGCTAAGTCTTGCAATTACTTCTCCTGGAGCCTCTGGGAAAGGGTGGCATACAAATTTAAATAAACAAACAAACAAAACTTATTCTCTGCAATATTAGGTATTTATTTTATTTATTTAAATTTCTATGCTGCCTTTCCTGAAGGCTCAGGGCAGCTTTCAAATCATAAAAATACAAAAAACTCTTTAATAAAATAAATAAATAAATAAAAATTAAAAGACCCCAGCACCTCAAAAATCCACCCAATACCACTACCCCATTCCCAAACCCCAAAAACATCCCAATCCCAAATTAATTTTAATTATTTATTAAAATTTCTATTAGACATTACCTTACTAATTCCTGTCACAACTAATTATTTTCTCAGAATAATTTTTTTTTTTGAGGGAGTGAATAAGCAGGACATCTGGATACAAAATGCCATCATTTAAAGATAAGAGAAAAACAAGAAGACATTTTTGCTGCAGGGTATAGCAATATTTCTGGATGTTATTCAAAAATGACTTACTGTTTTCCAAGCAGAACCTCGGCGAAATCTTGCTCAAAAGAAGTTCTTGTCGTAATCGAAGAACTTCCGCTTCTAACGCTTCAACTTTTGATCTCCACTTAAAATCCTGTCCAGATACAATTCTGGCAAGATGTTCTGTATATTCTTTGGAGCTTTTTTCTGGTGGCTTTGAGCGGATGATTGCTAAAGCCAGAGCCAACTGTGACATTTTTAAGTACCATGTTTGATTTTCTCTCTCTTTTATTCCTATCATAAGAATAAAAGAAAAATAATAATAATAATAATAATAATAATAATAATACGGTTTTGGGGTTGGTTGGTTTGATTTTTAAAAAAAAATAAAAACAACTTTCCAGTGTGCCTTATTTACTGAAAGGAGGTATTATAGAATAAGGCTAATTATCTTGTTTCTAGTGTGGACTGAGATCAATCAAGAGGAACAATCACCTACAGAAGGAGAATGAAATATTTAAAGTAGTACGCATGCAACGTCAACAATAAAATTCAGTTTGGCAGTCTGAAAGTAATAGTGTGAATAGTAAGTGTCTCGAACAGAATATGCCTGGGGGTGGAGGGGGGACTGTTGTAGCAAAGTTACTGATGTAAGTTTTATTCTAATAAAATTAATTGTACTAAGTAAGTTCTAAACTACCAGACAGAAATATTCTTACAGGATATGGGACTTAGGGTGTTTTCATGCAAGACACTCTCCACCCACTACCCACCCACTCCACTATACATGTTTCAGGGCAACACTGCAGCCCTGCATCATGTATAGTGGGTGGGTGGAGAGTGTCTTGTATGAAAACGGTCATAGGTCAAAAATCAGAGTTCGTTCAATTTATTACCATACAGCTCCTCAAATTAAATTCGTCCCATGTTGAAACATCTCAGTTCTTTTCATTTATCCGATGACAAAATCAGCGTTTCTGTATTTACAGACTTGTGTTTTTCAAGTTTTCCTAAAAAGATAACTTCTTGGGTTACATATACATTTGTTTATGCTTTGCTTAGGCTGCCTCAGTGGCCTCAGACATAGACATCTACAGGCATCTACATACACTGTGGACATCTACATGCTTTTTTCTCAGTTTTTTTATTATTAGAGTCGTGATGACTCATCTCTTTTTGTTCTGGGCATTCTAAACATGTCAGGAAATGATAAGCGACCGATGAGGCATACTGGGATTTTCTATGATTTTGAAAACCAAACTGATACTACCTATTTGGCTGCCTAATTCTTAATGTAGATCTGTCCCACTCCTTCATAAAGTAAGAGAAATGTGGACACCATGTTAATAAAAACCTTAAAATGTTTAAATATAATAATACCCAATACATTTGTCAATGACTAGTTTATATATTACACAAGTTGTTGAATTCTACATAATGTCCTGCATTCTTTTTTTCTAAAACACTAGAATAGATTTAAAATTACTGGTGGGTTGCACATAACATCAGCACAATTACAGTTCTCCCTTTCCCCTGGACCTTCATCAGAGCCCAAGCATTAAGCAATTATTTAGGTTCTTTTACATTGTTTTTATTATACGTATTTTTATTTGTTGTACACTGCCCCAAGCTACCATTTGGCAAGAGGGGGTGGGTTAAAAATATTCAAAATAAATAAATAAATAAATAAATAAATGGTGGCCTGCTTTCGCCTACTGTGGTCTGGGACTCACCAGCACATCTGTTTACATGCTGCCAGATGTTAGCCCAGTCAGGACTGACCCAGGGCGAGTAGACGGCTAGCCCAGGCTGCATCCTCGGACAATCTCTAAGGATGCAGCCCGGGCTATAGGCTGCCCACATGGGACAACATGGGTTTGCACAAGTGTTCAGCCCTGCCATATCTGCCTCAGACCTGCTTTGGCCTGCTGTGGTCTGAGATGCACGGGGCAAGTCGCCGTGACTATCTGTCATGGCAGGAAGGGCGGGGCTCTGGGAAAACTTGGGGCACCATGAGAAGGGCACCCCCTGATGATCACAGGGGCCGGTTCAGTACCTGGGGGGGGGGAGGCGGTCCTGCAGATAGGCAGGACCCAGACCATTTAGGGCTTTATGGGTTAACACCAACACCTTTAATCAGGCTCGGAAGACTATTGGCAGCCAATCCAGAGAATGGAGCACTGGTGTAATGTGCTCCCGAGTCCCGGTGGCCCAGTCCCACCAGGAGATGGGCCGCTGCATTCTGCACCAGCTGTAGCTTCCGGGCCATCACCATGGGTAGCCCCATATAGAGCGTGTTACCGTAGTTCAGTCTAGAGGTGATGAAAGCATGGATGATGGTGGCCAGGTCGGAGTCAAACATACGGCTGAAGCCGACATACCAGATGTAATTGGCGAAAGGCACCCCTCGCCACAGCCTCCACCTGAGCATCCAGCTGCGCAATATTTTAAAACTATGGCTCTTTTCGCACAGGCGGCACCCACTAGTGTGGGTGCTGCCCATAGTGAATCCCGCACAAATGCTTCCCCACACACGGAGGCAGCAGAAAGAACTGAGGTGACTCCGTGCCTGGAGATGGCTGTGCACTCCATCTGAACCCTGTCCCCACCCACCGCACATGGACCCCGGTGCACACTCACCCCCACGCAGCCGTGACCCCTGTGAAAAGGATCTTTATGTCAAGATTAAGTCAGGTCATGAAATTAACACACATTCTTTACACCTACCCAGATATTGCAAATATGGTAGATCCATTCCCCAATTTGGTGTGTTCATTAGGTAATCAGTTAGTGATGCAAGTTTCTTGGGAGAAAACTGAGTTCTAATATATTACTAGAGTCAATAAGAAACCTAGCCCAGAATCAGTTAATTGCGCATCACACACATCTCCATCGGAATACCATTACAGCTGAACTGCAGCTGGAGATAGTGTCCCACTTCTGCAGACTTGGTAAAAATTCGTATTACCTTCTTATTTATTTTTACATTTTTACCCTGCCCTTCTCTGAAGACTCAGGGTGGCTCACAGCATCATAATTAAAAATAAAAATATAAAATACAATAATATATTAAAATTCCTTAAAACCCCATTATCCCACCTACCCCGGACCCCCCACCTACCCCATACCCCCCACCTGCCACCCACCAATCCTCCTCCCCATACCTCTATACCCAATTCTACTGAACCCTATTCCTGCCTGCCAAATGCCTGGCCAAACAAAAAGGTCTTATATCTCCTCCAGAAGACGAGCAGGCTCTGGCTTAGGCAGACTTCAAAGGGGAGGGAGTTCCATAATTGTGGGACAGCAACTGAGAACACAGCCCACGTGCCCTCGATGTAGCAACTTCACTGATAGTTGGCACTCACAAGAGGGACAACCCTGGGACAACCTCAGAGGCCGTGACGGGACACAGGAGAAGAGACGGTCTTTCAGATCCTGGCGCCCAGCCCGTTTAGGGCCTAATAGGTTAAACACAGCACCTGGAATTGTGCCCAGAAAGCTACTGGCAGCCAATGGAGACTACGGAGCACTGGTGTAATGTGTTCCCAGTGACCCATCCCCAAAAGAAGGTGGGCCACTGCATTCTGCACCATATACAGCTTCCGAAAAGTCTTTATGGGCAGTCCCAAGTAGAGCGCACTGCAGTAGTCTATCCTCAAGGTTACAAAGGCATGTTTGTGGATGGTCTGAACTGAATCTGATAGAAAAGGAGCAGCTGTCTCACCAGATGAAGTACCTGGCATGTTCCAAGACATCACTTTCTCTCTGTCTTCCTCCCCACCACCCTCCCCTCCTCCGCGAACTATTTCTTGTCTATTCGGACACTTTGAATTAGGAGCGGTAACTCTCAGTTACTTAGAGTGTAATTTGAGCTTTTCATTTTAATGCAAGTTGTGTAAAACAGGCATTTGCTTATTTGTTTGATTGATATATTTTTCTGTATTGCCATTTATTTAGTCACATATACTCAGTAAAGCATTTTAAATTAGAATCTGAGTTGGTTTGTTCCTTTGGATATATGGTCAAACAGGGGTGTTGCTGAACAAAATCCTGTGGGCCAGCCTCCTTTCAGCCAAAACAATAGTCAATAAACAAGTCACAGCAAGCACTGGAAGACTCCGGGTCCAGGTGGAGAGAGACTGGACTAACCAGCCCCTTCACCACCCGGAAAAGCTCGGCTGGACATGATTTTGTGGATTAAGTTTAAGATCATGTTGCTGGTTTTTAGGGCCCTGAATGGTTTAGGCCCTGGCTATATTTGAGACCTACTTCTGAAATCTCAAAGTGATGGGTATCTGCGCTGAGGAACCACCTGCTGTTTGGGGTTTTTGTCATCATGTCTGAAGTCGGCAGGCGATCGGGCTTTTGTTGTGGCAGGCCCCTCAGCGTGAAACTCGCTCCTGCTGAATGTTCATCTCAGTTGCTCCCTCCTTACCTTTAAAAAGCACCTGAAAACGTATTCTCTAGGTGCTTTTTGGATCCACTGATGGTTCCCTCAATGTATTTTGTCCTCCCTTTTTTCATGCCTCATTTAAAAAAAATTAATAATTGTTTTAAGTTGTTTATCTGGTTTTTAACGTTTTGTGAAGCACTCCAAGTGCCATATTAGGAAGGGGGTGCTATATAGAATTATTATTATTAATGAAACTTCAGCTGCCTGGCTCTTCTTTTGAGGCATACTGAACTGAAGCAGGTGTGGGGAATCTCAGACCCAGAGGCAAAACGTGGCCAGTGCCTAGTTTTTATTTAGCCCCTTTCCAGTTCTGTCCCTAGGATTTATTTCCAATCTACGAGCTCAGAAAGAGTGAACTTAGGAGAAAGATGCAGAGATGAGGGCATGCACACAAGGCTAAGGAACACATCTACGGCACAGATTCATGATATAGAGGACCCGCCTCTTCCTGAGCACATCCCCTAGGCATCCTCACCCCCAACTTCCATATGGCCACTGAAGGTTGTACTCATTTTCAAAGTGGACCGTGGGACAGAAAAGTTCCCCATCTCCGAGCTAGAGTAATGGAGTCTTAGTCCAAAAAGTCACATTTTCAACATATAGTTGATATAAACATAGTTGATAGAGGTGTGAAATGCATTTGGCTCTAGCAATCCAAAACCATCTTACCTAATACAGAGAAAACAAATGCATAGATTTACTGGCAGCAGTCTCTTCCAAACTTCAACAAGTTTGCATAACACAGTACAGCAAGGACCATGCTACCATTAAGAGTTATTCATCAGAACAGAACAGGGATGAAAGTCAGCTGTCAGATACTTAAAAATTCCCTTTCAGAGCACTGAAACATTTAATTACATGACTTCCTTTAACAGTAACGAGTGCTAGCCAGCTAAAATACTGTATGCTGAAACCTTTGGATGAACTCCGCCACCCATGCTAACCACCATTCTCTTGACCTCGTCTTCACTAGGAACTGCTCCATCTCTGACCACTTCCTTGCCTCTTTCGACATCTTCAACTGCCCCCTCACTCCTCTTCCCTGTCTCCACGCCCCTTCTGTGACCTGCAGGCTAACCCCCTGGACTTTGCCTCCTCTCTCCCCCCTTATCCCCTCAGTCTTTACCTCCTCCTTCCCGGACTCTGCTATCAATGACTCCCTCTCCTCCACCCTGGACTCCCTTGCCCCCTCTCCACCCACCTCGCCCGCTCCCACAACTCCCATTCTTGGCTCATCCCCAGTATCTGCCGTCTCCACTCCTGTACCAGTGCTGCTGAACGCCTCTGGCAAAAATCCCACTCTCATGCTGACTTCCTTCACCTCAAATTCTCTCTCTCTTTCCTTACTTCTGCTATATCCCTCGCTAGACAGAATTATTACACCTCCCACATTGAGTCCTGTTCTTGGGACCCTCGCCACCTGTTCTCCACCTCTGACTCCCTCCTCAAGCCCCCCTGTCCTTCTCCCTCTTCCCTTTCTGCTCAGGATCTCGTTTCCTTCTTCACCTCCAAGATAGACAAGATCCGCCTCGACATCACTTCTCACTCTTTTCCTCTTCCTACTCCATCCCCTCTCCCTCCTCCTCTCCCATCTCCCTTGAGGAACTCTCCTCCCTGCTCTCCTCCTCCAACCCTTCCACTTGCCCCCTTGACCCCATCCTCTCCTGCCTCCACTGTCACTGACACTTCCACTGTCGCCCCTTTCCACCTGCACATCATCAGCCTCTCCCTCTCTACTGGCTCCTTCGTCTCTGTATTCAAGCATTCCACTGTCTCTCCTATCCTCAAAAAGTCCACTCTTGACCCCTCTGACCCTTCTAGCTACTGTCCTGTCTCACTCCTTCCTTTTGCTTCCAAGCTTCTTGAACATGTTGTCTACTCCCACTGCCTCGACTTCCTCTCTGCCAACTCCTCCCTTGACCGCATCCAATCTGGCTTCCGTCCCCTTCACTCTACTGAAACTGCTCTCGCTAAGATCACCAATGATCTTCTTGTGGCTAAATCTAATTGCTTCTACTCCATTCTTGTCCTCCTTGCTCTCTCTGCTGCCTTCGATACCGATGACCACTCACTCTTGCTGGACTCACTTCTCTCCCTTGGCTTCCGTGGCTCCATCCTAGTTTGGTTCTCTTCCTGCCTCTCTGATCGCTCCTTCAAGGTTTCTCTTGCCAAATCCAAGTCCTCCTCCTTTCCCCTCTCGATTGGTGTTCCCCAAGGCTCTGTCCTTGGCCCTCTCCTCTTCTCTATCTACACCCTGTCCCTAGGCAAACTCGTTGCCTCCCATGGCTTCAAATATCACCTCTATGCTGATAACACTCAACTCTATCTCTCTACTCCCTCTCTCTCCATCTGTTCAAGCTCGCCTCACCAGCTGTGTCTCTGACATCTCTACCTCGAGGTCTCAAAACTCAACATGGCTAAAACTGAACTCCTTATCTCCCACACACCCCATTCTTCCTCTCCCTCCTTTCTGTCGATCCTTATCGACGGGGTTACCATCCTTCCCGTCCCCCAAGCCTGTAGCTTAGGCCTCATCTTTGACTCACCCCTTTCTTTTAAACCCTACATTGACTCTGCTGCCAAATCTTGTTGCTTCTCCCTCCATAACATTGCTAAGATTCGCCCTTTTCTCGCTGTCTCATCTGCCAGAACTCTTGCTCATGCCCTGGTCATCTCTCCCCTTGATTACTGTAACCTCCTTTTCACTGGCCTCCCACACTCTTCCCTTATCTCCATCCAAAACTCTGCTGCCAGGGTCATCCACCTCGCCCCGTCACTACGACCACGTACAGCCCTGCGTCTTCTTTCTTCACTGGCTCCCCCTTCCAAAACGAATCCTGCACAAGCTCCTAGTCTTCACCTATAAAGCTCTTTACATCCTTGCTCCTCCCTACCTCTCTGCGATAATTTTCCTCCGTCCTCCAGTCCGTGAACTCTGCTCCTCCTCTGTCCCCTCTCTCACCCTCCCACGCCTCCCCTGCTCCCCTAACCGCCTTCGTCCCTTCTCCCTAAATGCCTCCCATGCCTGGAACTCCCTCCCTGCCTACATCAGCCTCACCCCCTCCCTTCAAATCCCTCCTCAAGACCCATCTCTTCCACTCTTACTTCCCTGACTCCTCGCTCCCCTCTCCCAACTCCTGCTTATACCTTCCATCCAGTACAAACTGTTACCTTAGGTCTGTGTACTCATATGCTCACCACATGGACCGGCCAGCCATCATTCTCTATGTAACCAAACCAAGCATGTGCACCTCATACCTCGCAACTTCGTGAATGTTACACCCTTTGACTCTCTCTCTGTTCCCCTTCCTTCGTTCCCACCCCACCCCCGTCTCTCAGATTGTACGCCTTAGGGCAGGGACCGTGTCTATTCCATTGCTTTGTAAAGTGCCAGGTACATTGATGGCGCTATATAAATGCTTGCTAATAATAATAAAAATAATAAAGTTAGGCCATTTTTTCTGTTACTTCTTCTCATTAATTCAACAAAGCAGGTACAAAAACACAGAGTTTCTGACATTCTCTGCAACCAAAATGTATGAATAATTTTATGGGAACATAAAGAAACAATCAGAAATAGAGCTACACAAGCCAAAGTTAGCGAACCCAAAGCAAAAATGTGTTTGGGTCCCAAAGAACAACCTTGCTTTGGAGGTCCCTACTTGTGTCATATATGTTAATTGCCAATTCTGCTTTTTCAACAATCTATAAGTTCAGAAATCAGCATAACCACATTCATTTAACTGATAGAACCATGAATATTATTAAGTATTTATGTAGTGCCAGCTACGTACCTGGTGCTTTACCAGTATAAGTTACAGACTCATAGACTCTTACAACTTAAGAGTGACAAGGGAAGGGAAACAAAGGAAGGGGAGATGAAGAAGGAGATACGAGTATATCCATGAAGTTGTAGGTTCACATGCTTAGCTTAGTTACAGAGGACCCTAAGAAAAATCACACTGTATACCATTACGCAACAGTGTTTGCCCTAACAACAGTTTAATTTTAACTGCAAACTTAACATCTTAAGTCTTCAAAAGAAATAAGACCCCCTTTACAACAAGCCCCACTGAAAGAATGCACAAGTTTGCAAAGTCTTTGGCCTTTTCCTCTGAACTGTTCTGCATAGATGTCGCCCAAAAGAAATTCTTAAAGTCAGTGGGGCTCCAGTCTGGCAAATGGGCCTGCCTGCATGAAGTAGATTACAGGATTAGAGTTTTTATTATTAGGAATAATAATACAAAACATGATCTTCAGCCTGAGCTTGCAGGGTTGACAACTAAGGGGGGGGGGGGGATCTCAGAATCTTTACAGAGCGACCTTCAGATGGAAGCCATTGAGACAAGAAGGTGGAACCCCACAAAGCCCAAGCTGTTTGTACAAAGTTAGTTTTGAGAACAAAGACACACAGGTAATTAGTTGCCTGCTGGAAACAGAACTCCGGGCAAGTTCTACTGTACTAATACCGAGAGCACTATCTGCTTGACTGATAGTGAAGTACATTTACCTCACATGCGATTAGCTTCTTTTGCTTCCTTATGATTAAAGTACAACTTTCCCTCTTCTTGGTCCAATGTGAAATTGAGTTCTTAATTACCATTTTTAATAGTTTTTTTCCAACAACAGTATATTTGCCTTTGGGTCCCAACTTATACTTTGAAGAGGAGGGGCAATAATAATTAGATATATATATAAAACAAATGCAAATGTTGGCATATTTTGAATGTGTACTTTAGGCAACAGTTATAACCAGGCAAGGTGGACAAAACAAAAACTAGATGGAGAAGCCAAACAGCAGCTAGGAGGATGAGGGGGGTGGGGTGGATCAAGGTAGTTGCTTCATGATCATCAGTCAGATTTATTTTGTTTCCCATATAAAATAGAATTAGGTGATAAAAAGGGTCCAGGAAACGTTGGTACTTACTAAAACCCTAATCCTGCAACCTGATGCATGTACGTAGCCTCTTGGACACACACGAAACCTCAGAGAAATCAGTCTCTCTGTGTGTGGGAACAACTACACAAAACTTTTCAGGATCAGGACCTAAGAGCTCTGGCTCACTTTGCTAGGGCCTTGCATATTTCTAAGGCAGGGATGGCTGGACTTATGCATGCAATCCACTCCCTGCCAGCGGAGGCCTGTGGAACTCCCGGCCGTAAGACGTGGCTGTTCCGCCTTGCTTTTGGGAGGGAGGATGGGTAGGGTGGGGGGAATTGGTTAGGGTGGGGG
>QEPC01005106.1:1415951-1459804 GCA_003113815.1 Sphenodon punctatus | reverse complement strand
TGAGGAGAGGCTTGATAGGTTGGGGCTCTTCAGCTTGGAAAAGAGACGGCTGAGAGGAGATATGATAGAGGTGTATAAAATCATGAGTGGTGTGGAACTTGTAAACAGGGAACGGTTATTTACCCTCTCAACTAGTACTAAAACTAGGGGACACTCCATGAAACTTACAGGTGGCAGAGTAAAAACCAACAAAAGAAAGTATTTTTTCACTCAGCGTACAATTAGGTTGTGGAATTTACTGCCAGAGGAGGTGGTCATGGCCAGCAGTATAGCTGAGTTTAAAAGAGGTTTGGACAAGTTTCTGGAAGATAGGTTCATTAGCAGCTTTTAGCCAGATAGGATTAGGGAACAAAACCCTTGTTGGGAGCCTGGGGATGACCCACAGGGAATGGATAGCATGGTGAGCTGTTGGGTGCTTCTCCCAGGCCCCCGTAATTGACCACTGTCCGAGACAAGATGCTGGGCTCGATGGACTTTCGAGCCACGGAGGACCCACTCATGGCCATGCACAGAGCACTGCTAGGAAATCTGAATGCTCTGTGCAGGTCCAGCCAAATGTATTGTGGACCTGGGTAGCCACGCTGGTAGCTGCCTGTTTGAAGCGCTCCCCATTGACTCCACCTGTGTGGGTACTTCGCAGCAGTGCCAGTCAGTAGCCATGGACACAGCCCACCCCCAATCGCCTTGCTTACGTAAAAACACCCTCCCTCTCCGCCCCAGTTTCCCATACATAAAATGGGACTAATAGCCTGTGGCACAGAGTGGTTGTGAAGGTGAACCAGATAGACTGCACTTTGAATACTGAATATGTTAGTAAGTACAGTGTCCAGGTGTTCCTAGAGATGGAGCCTTGGGGTTAAAGGCCACCTGAGGCTTTGAAGTAGTGTGGTTCAGTACACTGCAGCACCTAGATGCTGTGTGTGTAATCCTGGATTCAACCCCCATTAGGTATGGGATGCTGAATGAGCGTAATAGCCCTAACACCCTGCATGGTAAGCACCTGCTAATTTTTCCCCATGGGTGTCTGAGCCTTGGAGTACCCATCAAGTCCCTGCCTATGCCTCCCCTGGCTCTTCTGTCATCCCCTATACTTTGATGCCTCCACATTGCTCTTCCTAAACTAAGAGAACAGGCAGGGAGTTTTGGCAGCAGTGACACACGAACAAATCCAAGGAGGAGTCTTCCCATTCTCATTCCCATTCTCTTCCCCCAGTCAGGAAGTATAACAGATATCCATTGCCATTTTTTTGTTCTGATGACCTCTTCTACAGCGCTCCCATATGTGCCTGTTCAGGTGGAGAAATCTACACAATTTAGAAACTGCACTTCTCTACATACTGCACACGTTCAGAAGTTAAACCATTGAGACTTTTTCAACCTGACTTTCCATAGTAAGTTTTGTGTTTCATAGTGTCACATCTCCCTCCAAAAATTTAAAAAAATGCATGCACCATTATTTTTAGTTGCAGTACTGCTGCTCAGTTACCATAGCAAATCTCCTTCAAATTCTCCTCCACATGGGGTGGTCAAACTATGTGCAAAAATCTAATGACCTGGGTCCTGGTTCTGAAAAGACTTATGTTGGCGCTTAGCTTCATGTATAAATAGTTCCATTTAAAAATTGAACTCCATGTGGTAGTAAAATACAGCAGCTAGAGGGTATGTTAGCACCGCAATGATCTTAAATGGTGAGAGTGCATGGCCTCTAGATGCAGGGGCATTCAGTCCACACCTGTTATCTGGATCCCTCGCAGTCCGGCTTTTGTTTGGGTTATGGCACTGAGACTGTGCTTGTGGCTTTGGTCGACGACCTCCGCCAGCAATTAGATTAGGGTCGTTCGACCCTGCTAATTCTGTTAGATCAGTCAGCTGCTTTTGATACCGTTGACCATGAGATGTTGACAACTCGCTTGTGCGACTGTGCTGTGGTGGCAGGATCATTTTTGAATGGCTCTGCTCCTTCCTGGACAGAAGAACTCAACGTGTAGTGCTCAGGGATTGTTCTTCATCCCCTCAAGACCTCACGTGTGGTGTCCTGCAAGGTTCCATTCCATCCCTTCTCCTGTTCAACGTGTATATGCAGCTGCTCAGTAAGGACGTGAAACAATATGGGGTGCGGTGTCATCAATATGCTGGCGATACCCAACTATGCCTCTCTTTTTCTTCTGGCCCAGACCTGGCAGTCTCTGTGCTTACCTGGTGTTTGGCGGCTGTGGGGGATTGGATGAGGGTGAGCCAACTGTAACTGAATCCCAATAAGATGAAGGTGATGATGGTGGGTAGGGCGGTGGATGTGGCGGCAACTGTCATTGGTGGGATTCACCCTCCGCTGGTTCCCCAGGTTCGCAGTCTGGGTGTGCTCCTCGACCTGCAGCTCCGCATGGATCTTCAGGTGGGGGCGGTGGTGAGGAGTGCGTTTCGCCAATTACATCTGGTACGTTGGCTTCGGCCATACATTTCAGAGAGCTACCTGGCCACGATCATCCATGCTTTCATTACCTCGAGATTGGACTACTGTAATGTGCTCTATGTGGTGCTACCCATGGTGACGGTCTGGAGATGGCAGCTAGTGCAAAATGCGGCAGCCCGCCTCCTTATGGGGTCAGGCCACTCTAAACACATTACACTGGTACTCCGGGCTCTGCATTGGCTGCCTATAGTCTTCCGGGCCCGATTAAAGGTGTTGGTGTTGACCTATAAAGCCCTACTACATGGTCTCGGCCCAACTTACCTTAGGGATCACCTCATTCCCTGTGACTTGGAGCGACCCCTGCAGTCTGCCAGGAGCGCCCTTCTCTGGGTCCCCTGGGGGGCCACTATGGAGCGACGGTTCTCGGTGGCTGCACCTAGGCTGTGGAATTCACTCCTGTCAGAGGCCCGGATGGCCCCAGACCTCCCTTCCAGCATATGAATAAGACCTGGCTGTTCTGCTAGGCGTTTGGCGATGGAGATGGGATGTAGGGTGGGGGGAGTAGGTTAGGGAGGGGTTATTTGTTGAGTGCCTTCCTTTTAATGGGTTTTAAATTGTGTTTTACGTTTATTTATTGTTTTGTAAGCTGCCCCGGAGCTCCCTGGAGCAGGAAGGGTGGGGTAGAAATGTTGTTATAAAATAAAATAAAGAGAACTCAGAATTTTTGACTCAAAAATAAAAACTCTAATGTGCCTAAAGCAGTCATTTATTCCATAAATTATGAAAGGGCCAGGTGCACACAGGTCCCAGTCAATACCAGGGTCTTCCTGCTGTTCTGAGCACTAAAGAAACGTAGGCCCTTTTTAAATGGGCCATGCTGGGAGGGGGGTGTCTTTGTGCGTGCCGGTGCAGAGGGGGTGGGTGGGGATGGGTGTATACTGCTGCACACCCGTCTCCACGCATGGAGCAACCTGCCTTCTTGCCAGTTGGTCCGTGCATGGGTGAAGGTTGGTGGACATGCATGTTTTGCGGGAGCACGTACACCCACCCACCCCCTGCTGCTGCCACCGCTGTACACAGGACTTACCCACGCATGCACACTCAGATCTCTGGGTGTGCATGTGTGGGTACTGCCCATGTAAAAGGGGCCATAATCCATAATCCTGCACCATTGTACTCACAAAATCTTCCCCAGAGTGTTTGCAAGTAAGCTCGAGGAGTTTTTCTGAGGTGTCAGTACTAGGTCTTCTTATCCTCTTTGTGGGACATCTATTAGAGTTCGAGAAGGTAACATATGCTGCATGGAGCCACCTTTTTTTCCACAACAAAGCCTTAAATGTTTTTTCTATGCTGTGACAAAGTTAAAGGTTAAAAAAATAAAACAAGTCATCATATCAAACAAGAAAAAAACATGTTTTTGAAAATTAAAGGATTGAAGGTTTTGACTTGCTGTCTTGTCAGCCTTTTCGTTTTACTGCAAGACTGGAATGGAGTTGAATAAAAGAGCATGGAAAGGAGGCAAATAATGTTGACAGTTGTTGGGGGGGGCGGGGGAGTTCTGATGCAGCTGGATGCACATAGCATCAATAAAGATTTCAGTGACAGCGAGGAAATAGTCAATTACAGTTCCCAAATATATACAGTATTCCATTATATAAATGTGTCCTTTATGTGGTGTTCTTTTAGCCCAATAAATTAGTTTTCTTAATTTCTTTTGTACTTGAATTGTTGGCCAATGGATGTATGTCAGAGAATAGCAAAATGGGATAAACGTCACAATTTACGTTATAACTTATTTATTTTATTTCAAGGTGCTTTTGTCCCGCTCCCTCCTGCCCACATGGCAGCTCGGGGTGGCTCACAACCAAAACACCATATGTATTACAATAATCAGTTCAGAAAAGTTTTAAAAACAAATACATAAAGTTCATAAAACTACGGAACTAAATCCCCCCACCCTACCTGTCTCACTCCCCAAAGGCCTGGCGGAACAGCCAGGTCTTGCACTGTCTCCGGAACAAGGGAAGGTCAGGGGCTAGGTGAGCCTCTGTCAGGAGGGAATTCCACAGCTTAGGAGCAGCCACCGAGAACACCCTCCCATCGTCACCACCTGGGATACCTGGAGGACTTCGAGTCAGGCATCCCCGGCCAACCTCAGTGGCCGTACCATGGCTCGGGGAATGAGGTGGTCCCGCAAGTAAATGGGGCCCAGGCCGTTTAGGGCTTTATAGGTTAATACCAACATCTTGAATCGGGCCTGGAAGACAATAGGCAGCCAGTGCAGAGAACGGAGCACTAGTGTAATGTGCTCGCAATGACCCGTCCCCATAAGGAGACAGGCCACCGCATTCTTCACCAGCTGCAGACCGTCACCAAGGGTAGCCCCACATAGAGTGTGTTGCGATAGTCCAGTCTAGAGGTGATGAAGGCATGGATGATAGTGTCCAGGTCAGTGTCTGAGACATACGGCCGCAGTCATCACACCAGGTGTAACTGGCGAAAGGCGCTCCTTGCCACAGCTGCCACCTGGAGATCCAGGTGGATCTGCGAATTGAGAAGCACCCCCAGACTGCAGACCTGGGAAGTTAACTGGGGGCAAACTCCATCAACAACAGGGGCCACTGCTCCCTCAGCCATACCCACCAGCATCACCTCCATTTTATCGGGATTCAGCTTCAGACAGCTTGCCCTCATCCAGTCCCCCACAGCCGCCAAACACCGGGTAAGCACCAAGTAACTTGCATCTGCATTTTGTTATTCTGGAGTCTGAGGTATTGGAAAGAATCTTGAGCACTGCTTCTGAGATGGGTGCTGCCATATCATCTGTTTGATCTTTCACTCTTTGAAATTACTTTTCTCTTTTTAATTAAAGGCAAACATTTTGATTCATGACTCTTCAATACATGGGACACTTTTTTGCATAATAGATGATAATGAATTTGTAACTGTCTATGCCTTATTATGTTGATAATTATGAGGACAGAAATGCTGTTCAAATACACATTAGCCCCTTTGATCTGAATCTGCAGTTCTAAACAGTGAAACTGATCAAGGATGTTCAGGGAATTATGTGATGCTTTTTTTGATAACTTTTCATGAAATACTCAGAGCAGGAATAGCCAGGGAAGGAAAGCTAACCCCTATCCTGACAATAGAAACCCAGCCTGTTTGAAGTAGGTGACTGCACATGTCTAAGGCCTAGCCCTATAGACAACTTTTGTGGGAAGGCCTCAGCTTTTGATCATGCTGAGAGAGCAGCATGATGCACATAGATTTTACCTGCCAACATCTGAAAATCAAAACCAAGTAGATGTGCTGTGCAGTGCATAGAAAACTTTATCTATACAGTCCAAATATGTACACTTTGCAAAGACTAACTTACCCTTTCCTCCCCTCTTATTCCCTTCTGCCTTTCTCCATTTGGTTCAGCTTTCCTTTTTGTCTCTCTGCGATCTCTCTTACTTAGCTTTTTCTCTTTCCTTGTCTACCCCCCTTTCTTTTTCTTTCACTCTTTCGTCTTTTGGTTTTTTCTCTTCTTGTTTCTTTCCGCTCCTGCCCCCACTTTCTGCCTTTCTCTCCCCTTTTTAAAAGCATCTGAAGCAGAGAGACATAGAATGATGGGGAGGAATCTCATCACCACTGTCTGTCTGTCTTGCACTGCCGCTGACTCCTTATTGTGCCCAAAAGAGCTAAATGCAAGGAGCTAGCAGCAATAGTGGAGGCTCAGGAATGTACTCAAGGCTCCTTCTCCGCTTTGGATCACTATATCTAGGAGGCCCTAGATTCTCGAGGCCCCAGTCACTCATATGATTGAGGATTGAAGGAGGACATCTGAGATCTAATGACTACAACCAAGGCAGTAGACTTCTTGAGAAAGGCACAGACTGTACAGATAAGAGATGCCTTCTCACAATACAAAACTTTATTTATTCACTGTACGGGCTGCAAGTCTTGACGGTATAGCACAAAACAAACACACAGCAAAATTTATCACATAAACCAAAGTAGGCCACAGGTAATTACAATCAAAGATCCTTGATTCCAAGAACCAATCCAAAGGATCAACAAAAAATATTAAAATGGCTTTAAGCCTAACAGTTTATCCAATTTATTGTTTATAGCAGAAATTTACCATCCAATACTATTAATAAAACCCTATTAAATCCTGAGCATAAAACATATAACTACAGATATTCTCTAATTCTGATAATCAGCATCCATCAATACCTCCCCTAGAAAAGCTTATTTCTCATATCCACCATATGGAGTCATTATTCCAAACTTGGGCTCTTGGTTCTTAACATAAAGCACCCGTGTCCTTGCTGCTCTTTTGGCAAAAACTGCTACATGATAAGACCTATTTTCACTATGATCTCCTAGCAAAAAAATCAAATTCCTGATTTGTGGGAGGTTCAGATTTAGATGGATTTTTAAAGCTAGCTGCTGCCTAAGAGTAGAATATAATGGGCAGAAAAACACATAGTGTAATATATCTTCAACCCCAGACCCACTTGGGCAAATACGATCTATTGCTGGAATGCCCTTGTACCGTCCCTATAGTATCGTTGACTCCACTGTTTGAAGTCTCAGGCTGGTGAACGCTTTCCTTAGTGAAATGTCAAACAAAGACTCCAAATAGCGGGGCCCCCCATGATTGGGAATAAGGTATTTTTAAAAAGGAGAAATTCTAGAAGAAGAGGCGACCATCCTTGCAGTCTGTTTACTCCTTTCCACCAGGGCTCCACCCAATTTATCTTAGCGTATTTTTCTTGTAAACACAATCCTGTAAGTGAAGGATCAGCATAATGGGCAACCTTCAGCCAATAGAAAATCACCCCCAAATTAATCCTATCCGATAATGATACCTGACCCGTTTCAAGATTTAAAATTGCAGATGAAACAGGAGGAACACCCAGCAAGGCCCTTAGCAAATAATTAGCCACTGGCTCAATAATCTTTCCTACACCTGGGTCCTCAGCCCAAATCTGAGCCCCATACAGTAATCTATCAATAAGCTTGGCATCAAAAAAATTTAACACCAGGCCTATATGGCCCCCACCGTTGGAACAGAAAAACCTTAAAAGGGGTTGGAGTTCCTTCTGGGCCACCTCTTTCAAATTGGAGATGTGTGGTCTCCACGAGCCAGAATAGGAAAAGATGATTCCCAAATACTTTTAAAAAGGGACTTGCTCCAATCTATTTTCATCCATAAACCACATTCTAGGTCAAAATCGGGGGGCAAAAACCAATACTTTGGTTACAATACAAAACAATATTTTTCTATCAAGCTAGGGCTGTTTCTGGGGATTTTGGTGATGGGATTTTTGGACTTTCTAAGGGTTGCCAGCTGGCCCGGGTAACCATGGAGAAGAGGATGTAAAACTCAAACAACTCAGGTTAGGAGAGGAATATGTTTTATTGTCTGTCATTTACGTCTGACCCTTTTCTTTGTTTTTCTCTTTTTCTGCTCTGTCCATTCAAAAGCAAGGAAAGAAATTAACAAACTTCTTGGAGAGTAAACTTGATGCTATGTGGCAACCTGCATAAAGATCCAGTCTTAAACTGCGCCCTTTGGGCCCCGGGTGCAGCAGTTGGTTCTAGCGCCATCAGTGGCCCAATATTGGCCTTAAGACCTTCCCCAAGTAAGAAGGGCCCAGGCCATGAAGGACTTTAAAGGTCAAAACCAGCACCTTGAATCAGGCCCGTAAGACAATAGGCAGCCAGTGCAGTGCCCAGAACACTGGTTGAACGTGCTCCCTGCAGCCTGCCCCAGTAAGTAGGCAGACCGCCACATTCTGCATCAACTGCAGCTTCCGAACAGTCACCAAGGACAGCCCTACATAGAGCACATTGCAATAGTCCAGCCTTGAAGTGATGAATGCATGGGTAACAATGGCGAGATAAGAGTCCAAGACATATGGATGGAACCTCTTCACCAGATGTAATTGGCGAAAGGCACCCCTGGCCACAGCCAACACCCGAGAATTCAGGCGTAGCTGTGAATCCAGGAGCACCCCCAGGTTCCGTACAGATGGAACCATGGAGGACGGATACCCCCAATAATGGGGGCAACCTCCTCCCCTAAATCACTGACCCCACCCAACAGCATCACCTCTGTCTTGTCAGGATTGAGTTTCAATCGACTCGACCTCATTCAACCCCCCACAGTGGCCAAACACCAGGACTGCAATGAGACAGCAGGGCCTGGGTCAGTTGAAAACGAAAGATACAGCTTGGTGTCATCTGCGTATTGATGGCAACAACCCCCCCCCCCCCCAGCTGCGCATGACATCCCCTAGCAGCTTCATATACACATTGAACAAGAGGGGGAGAGAATCGAACCCTGCGGAACCCCACATGGGAGGCCCCCTGGGGACGATGCCCAGGGAGCCCGCTCCACCTGGTGCCAGCTCTGTCTTGTCAGTCCTGCTCCCTTGGTCTGTGTGCTGAGTCCCACCATGACCCTTTGACCCTGCATCCTGATCCCTGCACCATGTTGGACTTTGAACCCCGATCCTGTACTTACCTCCAGATCTGATCCTGCATGAACTCTCCTGCCATGTTTCTCTGGACCTCATCCTGCACTGACTTCCCATGCCCCAGCCTGTGGCCCCTGATCACATGCTACCAAAACTCTTGGAACCAGTGTGATGTAGTGGATAAAGTGCTGAACTTGGGCTTGCGGAAGCCAGTGTTCAAATCCCGCCCTTGCCATGAACTCACTCGGTGGCCTTGGGCAAGTTACAATCTCTCAGCCTCAGTTTCTCATCTGTAAAGTAGGAATGCATGTCTGTCTGTTGGTCCCTGTGTTCCCCTCACCCGTGTCCATCTTAGAGTGTAAGCCCCATTGGGCAGGGACCTGCCTTTGAAAATCTGTGATTGTAAAGCGCTGTGTATGCCTATTCGCGCTATAGAAATGATAGTAGTAGAAGAAACTTCCAAGTATATGTTTTTATTTGTTTTTTGCAATATTTGTAGCTCTTTTCAAGCATTTATTGGTATATGGTAAGGCTAGTCTACTACTTTAGAAACGTATTCACCGAAGAGCTACGTCTTTGATAAGCAAAACAGAGAAGGGTCTGGGAGAGTAAGCAAATGCTCAGGATGACAGGCACACTTCTAAGGGGAATTTTAGTTAAAAGCGGACGAGACAACAGGAAACCACTCTACACTTTTATTTTGCCATTAATATAAAAATACCAACAACACTTCTAGATTTATATTGCTCTCCCTTGAAAAATAATCAACATCTGGAAAGAAAATAACACTGACTGCGTGTGTGAGAGCACTAACCATAACTGCGACTAAGGATTTCTTGTTTAAAGAATCTATGAAGCTTAGAATAGCTAAGAATCAGGACGCAATGGATAGAAATATCATAAAAATGTGTTTAGGTTTGACATTTCAAAATGAGAATGGCTCAGTTTGTGGGCATCAGAAAGATTTTTTCAAATATTAAAAATGTCTGTGGCTGGAGTTGAGCTCCAATCCTATGCTCCCTGGGGCATGGGTGAGGAATCTTCTCAGCAGCATCAGAGAGTTCTGCTGCAGGGAGACCGAACCAGGAAAGCCTGCCAAAGCTCTGTATGGGGTGGGAGGAGGGAGGGTCAGGGCCTGCTAGATTGCAGTGCAGGAGTCCAGGGTCTTGACCATAGCTTAGTGCCATTAATCAATAACCAAGTCCTTTTTTAAACAGACCGCGGTGAGTGGAGGAATGGGTATGTGGCCGCGGTGGGTGTGAACCCATTCCCATGGGCTCATACCCACCTCCACCCTTTTCCACCCAGGGCGCATCGGCCATTGGAGCCCATCGGGCATTGGCACATGCATCCCACCCATCCCCCATGGCATTCACACGGGCGCCTCCACGCAAAACTGCGTGGAGATAGGTGAGGGCATCTTGTGTGAAAAGGACCTAAATTCTTGCCTGATTCGAAAAGGTTGATTTGAGCTAATATCACCACTTAAATTAATTAAAGATCCCATGTTGAGACTTCAGTGACCTTACTTAAACAGTTGAATCATTTCAATATTTATTAAAACATGAATTCAAATAAGAATCTTGTATTAATTATTCACTGCCAACAATGGACTAATAGCCAAGTAATGAGAAAAAACACAATACACACAGCAAACAGACTCTTAACACAACATATTAATGCTAAAGCAAATGAAGTATACAATAAATTATTCATATTCTTCTTAGATGATTAACATAATAGGTTCTCTCTTGGATTCCTAGTTGAAAAGGGAGATGCTCGGGACCAGCCCGCATGGTGCTCAGACATAGTTTCAAGCAGTAAGATGGGCAGAGGACCCAGTAGAAAGAATGGGTGGAGCGCAACCATCCTTCCTTAATTTTCTGTGATTCTTATACTCTAAAGCTACAAAGGTCCTCCCATGTAACACCCCAGATATATCGGAGGTGCTTACACTTCCCAATCATAATTGGAGATTAAGATGACCAATCACTCTGGACAGGTGTTTATTGCTGTGTGTGTCTCTCTCTCTGGTGAATAAGTACTAGTCATTATGGTTGAAGCTGGTACCCTAAAATAAAGGATAATGTGGTCAAGCGTACCTCTACCTTCCCAAAGAGAACCACTTAAAATCATGCATTTAATTACCCATCTTTCATTCATCTAACAACCAACGGCACAGCTATATGATTCAACAAAAAGCATTAGCTATCAGCTTCCTCTTTTCTGCTGTATTATGTATTTTCTAACAACTTCACTGATGATAGACTGTACACACTTATACGAAACTAAAACAAACATGATCTTGGGCCTACTCAAGATTCATGGCCTTCTTACTTAAAGTTACCCAGACTAACCTATAGCTTCTCAAGCAAACACACAATAAGCATTAGGGATGGGACTTCTATTTTCGGTTTAAAACCGAGGGATCAAAAAATTGGGCCGTCTCGGTTCCCAATTTTCGGATGTGTACCTTCCCATTGATATCAATGGGAAGGGGAACCATCATTCCCCAGCCTCAGAGGGTGGTGATCTGTGTCCCTAACACCCCACCCCCCCAGGGCCTATCTTGACTCCCACCCCCCGAAGCCCTGCGCGTACTTACCAATCTATGGGCCTCGGAGGGTGCAGGTGCCAGGAGCCTCTGGTAGCCTTCTGCCCAGGGTGCACTGCAGTCGGTGCAGCCCTGGGAGGCCGGGATATTCTGGAGCAGACCCAGTTGGGAGATGTCTGCTGGACCCCAGCAGGTCTTCTCAGGTCACTGACGCCGCACTACCAGCATGCATGCGTAAAATGGCCAGTGGGGCCCTTTGTACATGTCCAGCCCTTTTGGAACAGGGCAGCCATTTCTGTGCATGCATGGATTTCATGGAACAATGGGGCTAAGTTGAGCCTAGGACCTAGACTCTTGGTGGGGGGGCATTGCAAGTGGCCTAAGCACTTCTGGGAAATTGTCATAGTGGGCGGGGAAGGGAACGGGGCCAACAGCGTACCCCTACCAACTCTGAAAGTTTTCTAGCAAGACTCAGGACACTTGGAAAGAGCCCCACCCAACCAAGAAGGAAGTTTTCAGCTACTCCATGGTGCCTCACTGGGAACTGAGGCATCACAACCTATGTGGGAGGAGGCCAAGGCTGGCCAGGTTCTTTGGGAGGGCCACTGCTTAGGAAAACTCTGGCCCTTTATACACGAGATGCACCCACTCGTGCCCACAGATCTGCTGCGTGAGCATGCGTGGGTGCTGCCCATGTGACTGCCACAATGGGTGGGTGGGCAGGCATGTGTACGCGCTCCCTTGAAACATGCATGCCCACCCACCTCCACCGATCGCTCACACACGAAGCAACTGGCCAAAACAGCAATTGCTCCATGTGTGGGGATGCGCGGCGGGAGGGGGGGAGGGGGCGGGGGGAAGAGATCAATGTGCGCCCATGTACACCGCTGCCCCCCCTCGCACTGCTCACACTGCCACATGGACCCCCATCCCCTCCCCCAGCTGTGGCTCAAGTAAAAAAGGCCTCTGTCCCCTTAGCAGGGCCCATAATTAGGACATAAGCCCAGGACCGGGTCACCTCACAGTGGCTTTTAAGACTAGAAGCAAAGTAGGGTTGCCCTCTCAATACAACCTACCAACAAAGTAATTAATAATTCTTCCTATTCATAGCATTGGATTGATTCAGATGTCACAGGGTAAAAATTGCAGTGCACAGCAAATTCATTTCCCACAGGAAATTCATTTTTAATAGGTGAAACAATTCATATTTTCTTCCTAATGTGTCCTTGAGGCTTATACATGTGTCCCCCAGACCAGTTTGGATAATGCTTCTTTTTCTGTAGTCTCTCAGAATACACATTATATGCAAAGAAACCTGCCCTAGTCACCACTCTGCAAAAACAGCAGTCTTGACACAACAGAATTTGAGGTGCAGCCATTTCTCAGGGCCCCAAGTATTCTGCCTTTTCCCATTTAGGGTGGAAATGCTTATACCTCATTAACCACATTGGTGCTTTGGCAGAAAGGCTATACATTCCTCAAGTCTATAACTTCACAGGGAAATGTAATGTTTTAACAAAGCTGTCGACTCTGTTTCCATAAAGAACTCTTGAGACTTCAGCAAATTTTATATTATGAATTGTAAAATTACTGCTTGCTTACTGATTTAAACTGCAACATGGGATTTAAAATTTGTAAATACTATATGTTATTCTACACTTAAAGGGTCAGTTCTGAAAACAGCTATATACATGAGATGCAAACAATTACACACACACACCCCATGTACTCCCATTCTATATATGTGTGTTTTCATGATTGGAGCCTTAATTGGTAAATAACACATTATTAGCTGAATGGAAATGAAATTCGGTGGGCTTTGTAGGAAGGAGGAGGAGAGCTTAAGTTTTGAAAGGATGGTGCCTTGACTATTGATGGTGACATTAAATATGAGTTCATAAAAGGACAAGTTCTATAGAGTACCCCAATATATGGCCCTTTTTAAACAGGCGGAGAGGGGGGTGGGCTGGGGCGGGTGGAGCGCCACTGCGGGGTCAATGGGTGGGGAGAGGGTGCAGACAGATGCACACCCATCTCCACACATGGAGAAACCTGCCTTTCTGCTAGTTGCTCCATGCACGGCCCCGCCCCCTCCACGCTCCCCGCCGCGGCCAATGCCGCCGCAGCGCTCGCCCGCTATGGCCACGGGCCCGAATCCCTGCGGGGATTCCGGGCCGTGGCCACCGTCCAGACGTGATGGCGGGGGTCACCACGGCGGGGAATCGCCTTCACCACGCGACGGCCTCCGGTCCTGCTGCTCCGGCCGCTCGCATGGTGAATGTGATTCCCCGCCGTGGTAACATCTGGGGGGGAACATCCGTTCCCTCCAACAGACGTTACGTGGTCCAAGTCAGCTCAGGGAATTGACTGTGGTTGACATTGACCACGTAACGTCTGAAAATACCCGGTGATGGGTGGAGATGGGTGTTTCGCAAGAGTGTGCACGGCCACCCACACACCCACCACGGCGGTCACATGGGCCCCCCACACGTGCCCCACCCACACATGCTCATGCAGTGGATCTGCATGTGCATACGTGGGTTCGACTTGTGTAAAAAGGGCCTACGTGTAGGTAGACACACACCCTACATTTAGAACTACAATCTAGTGTGCAAGCAACTAAATTAAGAGAGAAAGTAAAATTTAATTGTTTAATCAGAATATTCTCAGAGAGGGTTTCTTCTGATTCCCTAAGACAAAACAGAAATGTATAAAGTATGTAGGTCATAAAGAGAGAGAATCCTCTTCTATTCCTGTTTAGTTTGGGGAGAAAAAATTACTTTGGAATTGGAATAATCTGGAGAGGAGTTATTTTTCCAAGAAATATTGGGTGTTTTACGCGAGCAAGGCAATGGTGTGTGTGTGTGTGTGTGTGTGTGTCCATGGCCACAGTGTGGTTCTGATGCGCAGCACCCATGCAGGTGGAGTGCAAGAACAGGAATTCAAATGGGTGGCTCCACTCTGGCTCCCACAGCCATAGTTCTCATGCACTCCCCCTGCCATGGACGATTTGGGGGGGGAACGACACCCGCCTGGCCTTTGCAAGTGACAGGTCCCCGGTGTGAGCACTGTGGAACCCAGGCTTCGCAGTACTCCCGGACAGTTCTTGCGACTTGCAACAGCTGCTTCCCCCACCCACAGTACCTACAAGTGGGCAGACCAGTTTGCTGGCATGGCTGCCTGCTGTTCATACAGGCAGTGGCTCCATGGCCACCTGTTGCCATGGAGCTATTTGGCTTGCTCTGCATGGAGTACTCTGGATTTCCAAGCAGTGCTCGGTGCACGGCCATGATTGGGTGCTCCAAGGCTCACAGGAGCGTGCATCCGTCCACTCATTTTCAGACGGGCAGTCAGCTCCATGGCTCCTGGGTGGCCATGCAGGGTAGCATCTCTTTTGAAAACACCGGTTGTCAAAGTATCTTTCCTTGTTCAACGCAAGTAATTTAGAATATTGTTCACTAAGATCTTCACATTTATCTGAAGGAAATTTTGGCTCTTAATAGATATGTGCCATACAGCCATGTTAATGATTGGAGGAAAGAAATTTTAAATTGCATCATTTCTAAAACATTTTTTAAAACATGCCAAAGTAACTTATTAGTGAGACCAGGAATGTCTCATGTTCTAGTAACTGAAGGTTACACTGGAAAGAGATTCTGATCCATTTTTACAGCTGATGAAAACCAGTTTTCATAGTCCCATAACTCATAACCAACCAGGCTGAATTTTACCACCATTTCCAAAATAATTCATGTTTGGGTGGGGAATGAACCTGAAAAAATGTTAGCATGAAGGATAATATTTCTGAAAAGCTATGAGTGCCATAAAAATCAGATCTTAAAAAGCAAGTAGAGGTTTTCTCAACCATAACTGTAGCTATTGCCAGTGATATATTACAAGGTGAAGAATGTATTTTTATTCTTTTTTCAAATTTTTCAGTTTCAAACTTTTATTCCGGTAACCCCCTGAACTGTGTTTTACATGCCAGGAGCGATAATGCTTCAGAATGCAGGTGAGTCTTCAAGACTCAGGCCACTTTCACACATTACCAGGGAGGCAGGAAAACATCCGTGAATGCAATCATGGCTCTATTCTCACGAAAATTAGCACACATGGGAATGTACTATTCCGTTTTTATCCTGTGAGAACACCTGTCATGTCATGCGTAAGTGTTCTCGTGGAATAGCTCATTCCCACATCCACTAATTCCCATGAGAATAGAGCTGTGATTGCATTCAAGGATGTTTCCCTGCCTTCCTGGTAACGTCTGACAGTGGCCAAAGTTGGGGGAAATCTGGAGCAGCCATGTATCTTCCCAGCCTAAGAAACATTTGGCTTAAACCCATGCTCCCCTCCTTCTTGGGAGTACTTTAATTTCTGGGACAGGTCTTGACTGTTATAAAAAAAACAGTGTTCTCCCCTAGTCTTTGGAACACAAAGGCCACCTCAGCAAGCTGATGTTCAGCTGAAATGTTAAAGCTGACAGAGAGCAAAATGAGCACATGTGCACAGTGGGTCTCAGCCTTTTCGTGGGTAAAAACATTTTTAGAAAATCCAGGCTCCATTTGAATAAATCCATGGCCTACCTGAGCTGGGCACACAAGTCACAGCAGAGATCACGGACCCTCCAGGGCCCAAGCTGGTGCTAGGGGGAGCAGGTCACCACTCAGCCCAGATGCAGCAAGCTGTGCAGGGCCAAGAGAGACACCAAGCAGCCTCTTCCCCTCCCAGAGCCCAAGCCTCAGCTCAGACTCCGCCACTGGATGGGAGGGCAAGAGGTGGGGATTGGCCACCACAAGCTGCTCCAAAGATGTCGTGGAAGGGACTGAGAACAAGTTTGCCCAAGCAAGTTTGATGTACCAGCTACCTACCCCCACTTCAGTCTCAGCTGCTGCTGCTTTCCCCTGCTTTCCCCCTGCCTTTATGACTTATGAACCATTGATCTAAGGGACCACTTTCAGGCATGTAACATGGTAACACCACCACCTTTCCCTTCACAAGCCTTATCTATCTTTGCCTTTTAAACAAACTATTGGGTCCCACAGTGGGTTGAACTAAATGCAAAGTGGGAGAGCTACGCTAGATTATCCACTGGCATCTGGATCCTACCAAGTGCCATCTCCAACCTTCTGGTGCAGAGTAGCAAGGAAGCACCAAATATTCACAAGTCATGACTCTGAATCACATCCACAAAACGCATGGGACTGACTTGAAATCGTGATTTAAACAAATAATGAGGAGCTCTTTTGATTTGTTCTTTGGTTTCTAAGCTATTAGGGCACATTGCCATCATAACCTCAAGCTTCCCCCCCCCCCCAAACACAAGGATCCCCTCCCCCCCAAACACAAGGACTGTAAATTTTACCTTTTTTTTTTAGAAGGAAAAAAGAAAAAGCTGAGATTTTCAAATTTCGGTAGCTGAGTCTCTAAGAAAACACCTAGAAATACAAAGATGTGCAATAAAAATAATAACATTTGGCAATACTGAGGGAATTTCTCACTGCCAACTTTATGGATGCTGAAGTTGCAGAGTCTGCAAGCTTTCTGCTGAGATTGCGGATGTCCCTGCACCACAGAGTTACCAAATGGCCCTTGTTTTAAGGAAACAGCTTTTATTCCAGAACTCCACAGCCCCATAGAACATAAAATAATGGCTGCCCTTTCATTACCAAATGGCCCTTATTTTAGAAAACCAGTTTCATGATGCCCTTTATTTTGGGTCTTCCATTGCTACTGCAATTTGATGCAAAGAATAGAGAAACAAGTGCCTTGAGCTCTCCCTCCAGAAATTCTACGGCTTTTCTAATTATACAGTCATTAAAAGTGCAGTTAAAAAGATATCTGCAACAACCTTTTTAAGCCCATGTTACCTCTTATGGAAAAATATAAGCGGGGAAACAAGTTTCCATATATTGGAATTTGCATTTTTGTGGGTTTGAAATCTACAACTCATATTTGTTGCAGTAATGGTGTGGTTTTTGCATTTATTATTTACACAGCATTATAGATGTAAACAACACTATAGGGTAGTGTCATACACCTATACAAAAAGCAAGTTCCTTATCCCAATGAGCTTAAAAGTCTGAAGGCACAGGCTTCAACAGAACAGACTGATGCTGGGGAACCTCAGGCCTGGGGGCTAAATGCGGGCTGTAGCTAGTTTTTATTTAGCCTAGTTCCTGGGTCTGTCCCCTGAAACCAGTTCCTACTCCCAAGCACTGAAAGACTTAGCTCAGGAGCAGAGAGGAGAGCATGCACTCGAGGGCAGATCCATGACCTGGACCCTTCTCTTCTTGAGCACACCCCTTAAGAACATCTGCACCCAACTATACAGCCTCTTGGAACTTGTACTCATCTTCAAAGTGGATCCCTGGGGTGTTTTTATATGTGACGGCACTATGTGCCACCACGCTTTGATCCTGCCCGGGGTGAAGGCCCTCACCCCAGGCAGGATCCGGCCCGGCCATGCTCCTGCCCCCATACTGCCCTACCCCCACACAGCCCCACCCCCACACTGCTGAGCACAGCCCACCCTCTTCCCTGGCAGGTGGGTGCAGCAGCCTATGAGGCTGCCACACCCACAGGGGGAGAAAAAGAGAGTTTATACGACTGATTAACACAGGAGCATTTACACATTACAGAAGTATTGATATGTAACCACGCAGGTGTTATTACTACTTACTATTTCTCCAGACATCATCATTACCACTCAAGGAATGTGTGAGCACAGAGATACAACAGGATCTCCTGAGTCACTAACATAATGGGTAAACAGAACCTGAACATGTGGGTCAAGTAAACAACTCAGAGAAACTTTGGAGGGGGGGGGGAGAGGAGGGAGAGAAGGAAAGGTTGTAAAAAGAAATGAGAGTGAAGAAAAATGTAAAACGTAAAAGATGTTAAATAATAAGTTTGTTTCTTTCCTCTTGCCTCTTTCTCCAATAACTAAGGGTATTTTTATCTTGGCCAGGGTGAGGACCCTCACCCTGGGCAAAATCTGGCCCAACTGCCAAACAGATGTGTCAGCGCCCCGGACCAGGGAGAGAGCGGAGCAACCTGCTGAGCATGGCCCACCCACCTCCCTGACATGCAGCCACAGCGGCCTATGAGGCTGCTGCACCCACCCGCAACAGCCCTCGCCCGAAGTCAGGCAGAGCGGGCCATCACACATTACAGCCCGCTCTAACCCAGTCTACTGATGGCTTTCCCAGGCCATGGTAGTGCTTAGCCCGAGCTGTGACTCAGCGATGGGCCCGAGTTATAGCCTGGACTAAGAATTGCCACAGCCCAGGGACACATCTGGCAGGCCAGTTCAGATGTGATGGCATCGCGGGTGGACACGTGGGTCAAAGCATGGCCACCCATGGTACCGTCACGTCTGGAGATAAGCTAGCTAACTGATTTCCTGTCACCTATGCACAGTACCATGGAATGTAAAATCAATGTTTCACTTTATTTCATGCCCTCATTTTACTCTCTTTGCTGGAAGAGCCAGCCAGCTTTGGAGGAGACGATGCCAATGTCACACAAGGTTATACCTTTCCCTCTCTGCACTGACTTTTAAGTTAGAATCTCATACAAAAAAACAAAAAAACCAGCCTTTCTTCCACCTCATAATAGCAAGCAAAACTTGGATGACATTATCACCTATATCCTCAAAAGATGCCAGAGTCCATAGGACACAAATGCCTATGAACTTTATGTACATATGCAGATTAAATGATGAATTCAGTTATTATTCATGCTTAAAGTAGTTAGCTCTAAACTGCATTGCATAAGCTATGGTACTTAAAAGAAACCTAGTTTTCCCCCCAATAATCATCATTGTAAAAAATCCGATTACTCCCTCAATTTTTATTATGTTCAGATTTCAGTTCTATTAGCTATGTATTTAGTGCCATAAACTTTCATCAAGAAAATATTTAGCAGTATCATTATTATTTATCTCTTTGGTGAATTTGGCTGTGTGCTACAGTGTTGCTGAATCTGATCCCTCCCGCTCACGTTTCCCCGACCTGGCTGTCCATCGCCGCTGACTCCCGACTGGGGGGATGACACCGGGTCCTTGTGCCTGTTTCAACTGGGACTCCCCCAGGTGCCACGTCTCGCTGCAAGTCTCCTGATCTCCATTGGACCCACCTGTTTGCTGGGTGGAGTTAACCTGCCCGGGAGCTTCAAAATCCTTCTCCGCCGTCCGGCGGCGCTGATCCCTCCTGCTCACGTTTCCCCGACCTGGCTGTCCAGCGCCGCGGACTCCCGACTGGGGGGGTGACACCGGGTCCTTGTGCCTGTTTCAACTGGGACTCCCCCAGGTGCCACGTCTCGCTGCAAGTCTCCTGATCTCCATTGGGCCCAGCTCTTTGCTGGGTGGAGTTAACCTGCCCGGGAGCTTCAAAATCCTTCTCTGCTGTCCGGCAGTGCCGGAGGCGCGCGCCTGGGCAGTGCGCCTAAGGGCTGCGCCTTAGGCGACGGGCTGGCAAGGACTGTGTTTTGTTATTGCTTTAGAAGGGGGTTTGTGACTTGCTTTGAAGGCGGGAGTGGAGACCCATTTGCGAGATATACCTCTTTGCTTTGATATTGGGTAAGTAATTTATCATCTTCGAACAATGCCTAAGAAAGGCAAGAAGTTGGGGGTAACGACGAGGAAGAGTGCCTTGCCCCGGCAGTAGTCCCTGTAGAACTCAAGCAGGATGGGACTTTGAAACATTCCTTGTGAAGGACTCTGCTGAAGGAGGGGCCCCTGTGTTAGCTGGGAGGAGTCCTTCAGTATCTCCCAGATCACAGGGTCCTGGGTCTTTGGCGGCTGGGTCTCTTAACGATGGACTGGGGTCTATGTTACCTGGGTCGGCTTCTTTGGATTCCTCCTTGCTTGAATGTGCTAGAGCCTTTAAGTGCCAGGGAGAGTTTTTTCTCGCCATGTCTGCTAAATCTAGGGAACACTCGGGGGCTCTGCAGGGACCCCAGGTATTGTTCCCTGAGCAAGGAAACGGGCCTGTCCGGGACTTAACAGAAGGGATTGAGGCCCAGTCTTATTCTTCTATGGCTAGGGATGGGGGTGATCTAGGACCATCTTGCTGCCCAGGTGCAGCATTAGAAGCTGATCTTCCCCGCCTAGTGGAACGGGGGGGGAGTCACGGGGGGCCCTGAATACACCTATGCAGGCTAATTTAGGAAAAGGGGGTTCGCTAGAGGAGTTTGAGGGTTTGTTGCCTTCACTTGGAGTCAGTGGGCTGGGCCCCCTTGAGGGAAAGGTGGTCAATTGCTTTCGAGTGGACGAATCCAATCGATTCACATGCGGTCCCTCAGGAAAGGAGGGAGTTTCGATCACTCCTTTGGGTGACCCTCGGGATTCAGGGGCTGGCACCCCAGTGATTACAACTACACAGGTGCAGCCTTGTTGTTGTTCCCAGCAGGCAGAAGCTTGGAGGTCTCTTGTAGCAAGAATTGAAGGGATTGACCTTAAACTCTTTCATGTTCAACAACAGTTGAGTGGGATTTTGGAGGGCCTGAATGATTTGAAAAGAGATACGTCTGCACTGGCCTTGCAGAGGGCAGAGCCGATGGCCCACATACCTCCCCCGCCTGGTTTTGGTTCCCCTAGGGTTCCATCTAAGATGGATGTGGACCAATGGGCTGTTACGCCTATAGTAGAAGCCCTATCTTTTATGGTTTTCCCATTTCCATCGGGAGTGTACCCATCTTGGGGCTCAAAATTGTCCATTGTACATCATATTTCTACAATTTTGGGCTGCTATTTTTTGGGTTCATACATAACCCATTTTTTTCATTTGCCAGCAAGGGGGAGCCCTTTAAGGATTGTCATTTATTTTTCCTCCTCTGGGATAGTTGATTGGCTTCTTTCTAATGCCTATCTTTTTAGTTTAGCCGGGGTTCATGTGGCAAGAGTATATAGGAAAAAGGGAATAGGTCTGCTGTTGCCCCACGGCCGACCTATTACTCTAGTTCCCAGGGAGGGAACCCTTAGGCGGACCCAACCTGGTAGGGAGGTCCCCAGTGTATCCCTGGATATAGGCAAGGCTGGGGGCGTTAAAAATTTAGCTGAAATAGAGGTTCAGCCTGCCTCCCCTACTCAAGTTTTGACCTGCAGATCTTCCACTAGTGTGGAGGCGGCGGAAACTAAGACGGACCATTTTCCCTCTGGGTCTTCTGCCTTGCCCACCTCGGCTGGCCCTCAGGTGCCCCCCCTTGGGGGACTAGTCTCCCAGACCCTGACAGGGACTCAAGCAGATATTGTATCTGTAGGTCAGGTGCCTGTAGTTTGTTTGGGCCCCAAGCTTTTTCACCATTAACCCTGGTTCCAGAGCTCCTGTGTCTAATAGTGCTGAGTCCAGGTCTGAACAATTGCAGGGTGGCTAGATTAAAGGTGGGTTTTTCTAGTAGAGGGGCTTCAATTTTGGACGAGTTGTTGGCTGCGGACTTTTCTTGTAGACGCACTGTAAGTGGCTCTGCGGTTCCTGCAGTTAACTGAATATAGAAACTTTAGAATGTCCGGAATGTTTTAATATGTTTATAGGTTTGTTATAATGTAAGGCCAGAGGTGGATGCCCTGTGGGTTTTGGCCCTGGTTTAGTAATTTGTTTTTGTTTGTATTGTATGTGCTCCGTTAAGCAATGGCCTATGGCTACGCTAAATAAACTTCTTATTATTATTATTATTAATCATTATCAGCGTTCACCGTTCAAAGTCCTTTACAATCCTTATCTAGTTCACCCTCACAACAACTCTCAGGTAGATCATTATTATACCTCTTTTACAGGTGTGAAAATGAGACAGAAATTTAATTTTAAATTTATTTATTTATTCAAATGACTTGCCCAAGATCATCTAGTGAGTTCATGGATAAGATGAGATTTGAACCCTGGTTTCCCTGGTGGGTGGGTTTAGAGGTGGGTTGTGGGGTTTTTTTTTGCTGTTGTTGTTGAAGGTATTTTAATGTATTCGGTGTTTTTAGTGCAGTAAGCTGACCTGAGCCTTAGGGGAAGGGTAGGGTAGAAATTTAAATTGATTAATAAAATAAATAAAATCCTATCTGATAGGCTGCACTGGCTCAGACTGGCTAAAACGCTACAAAATTCAGTCAAAATACATAAGAAGCATAGTTGGATCTCTGGGACTGGTTGAATTATACCACATTCACACCTGACACCTGGCATTACTAAAATGATGCACAGGCAAAGACACAGCAGCAGGCAGGAGCCCAATGTTGGCAGCAGAGCTGATGCAAACAGGGATCTGCCACGGCTAGCCTCGCACATGACAGGACGCAAAAATTCAGCCTTGTAATGCACGAGCAAAGCCGTGGCAGAATCCCATTTGATGCAGTAGATCCCCATTTGCACTGGCTCTACTGCCAGAATCTGGCTCCTCCCTGCTGCCGTGTCTTGCCTGCGTGTCATTTTAGTAACGCCAGGTGTCAGGTGTGAATGTGGTATAATTCAACCAGTCCCAGAGATCCAACTATGCTGTACATGTCCTTGATAACAAAATAGAGCTTTTTAATAGACATACTGACAGATCCTTATATAGAGGCAGAAATGCATGCCTGTGTAATTCAGACCACACTTTTATAAGAGTTTGGGCAATTAACACATAAAGGAAATAAATGTTTTAATAGATAAGTTACGACTAGAAAAGGATAGATGATGGATTTTCTCCGAAATGGCCTCTAAACAATTCAAGCTTAAAAGGAAAAGTGATGAAAGGCTGATATCCTGTTTTAGAAAAAACATGAAAATAAAGGAGTTGCCAAAGAATTATCAAGCCCAGAGGCCTATAAAAACAAAAATACATAAAGGCACAAGCTGTGGATGAGAATTATTTTTTACATGTAGAACAATAAAATGTTAAAGGTCTTGTCCATCTTTAATTTCTTTATATTATCACTTCTTACAAGCTCAGTTTACTTTGAGGGTGATCAAAAAGTGCCTTTTGGTAACAGCACTAAAAACAATTACATAGAGAAAAAAGGAAAGTTGTATATTAGGTATAGCTTGAGCTAAATGAAAAAAAAACACTACACTACAAAAAACTATCTTAGCTATTACAAAAAATGATGCAGACAGTCTTTGATTAAAAAAGATTGCAATGTTAGATAAAGGCTACTCAGTAATGATCTTCTATTAAAATATTCATTTTAAAAAACCAACAATTTTTCATCCAAGTTAACACTTTATGGTGTCTAAACAAACTCATAACAAGACATCCTGTAAATTAGTTACTAATAACGTTTCTGTAATATTATAGACCAACGGTAGCCAGTCCATAGTTAATCAAGCTTAAAACAGCCAGCTTGGCTTTTGTCTCCTAAATGCTCCAACAACTAACTATAAATCCCCAGAAATCTCCCATGAGATACATCAGGGGTGAGGAACCATTTCCCTTTCAGGTACCACTTTGAAAGTTAGTACAAACTCCAAGAGCCGCAGAGAAGTTGGGGAATAGAGTGCTTAAGGGCAGCATTCTGGAACAGGAGGGTCCAGATCATAGATCTGTGCCATGGATTTGTTATTTTTGTGTGCATGCCTTTTATCTCTGTTCCCTTACCCTAAGCTCAGTTCTTCAGTGCTTGGGAATAGAAACTGGATCCAGGGAACTGGAAAGGAGCAAAAACAAACAAAAAAAACCCCAACCTAGTTGTAGGCCACATTTGGTCCCCATGCTGAGATTTCCCACCCCTGACATCCATCATTCATGTTTAGGATTTTCTGTGATGTTTGGAAAAGGTTAGACCAAGGGTTTTAAAGGGTGAAAACAGACATGACGCTAACTCCACTTTAACACCATTTTAACATTTCTTATGCATGTTGCAGGGCTGTATTGGTGCCCTATGCAGTCCTGCAACATGCATAAGAAATGCTAAAGCTGTGTTAAAGTGGAGTTAGCGTCATGTCTGTTTTCACCCAAAGATCGGGGCAGCTTACAAGAATAAAAACTTCTATAAAATTTGCATAGGGCCCTGAAGACAACAAAAACAACAACATAAAAAGTAAGTGAAAGGGGAGCATTACCTCCCCCATAATTAAAATCTTACATATAAACAAACACCCCACCACCCTAAACAACCCACCCTCACTCCTCCCCCTCACCAAAGGCCTGGTGGAACAGCCAGGTCTTACATTGGTGCTGAAATGAAGGAAGATCCAGGGCTACCCGGGCCTCCACCGGGAGGGAATTCCACAGCCGTGGAGCAGCCACTGAGAATGCGCTCTCCATAGTAGCCCCCCTAAATACTTGGAGAACCTCGAGAAGGGTGCTCCTGGATGACCGCAGGGGCTAGTCAAGGGCATGGGAAATGAGGTGGTCCTGCAGATAGGTAGGGCCCAAGTTGTGTAGGGTTTTATAGGTAAGAACCAGCACCCTGAATCAGGCCCAGAAGACTATAGGCAGCCAATGCAGAGAATGGAGCACCAGTATAATGTGCTCCCAGCGGCCTGTTCCCATAAAGAGGCGGGCCTCCACATTCTGCACCGGCTGCAGTCTCCAAACCGTCACCATGGGCAGCCCCACGTAGAGTGTGTTACAATAGTCCAATCTTGAGGTAATGAAAGCATGAATGATAGTGGCCAGATCAGAGTCTGAGATATATGGCCAAAGCCAACGCACTAGATGTAATTGGCAAAAAGCACTCCTCGCCAGAGCCCCAGCCTAGCCATCTAGGTAGAGCTGCAAGTCGAGGAGCACTACCAGATTCTTGACCTGAGGTACCAACAGGGGGTGGATCCCATCAATGATGGCAGACGCCACATCCATTGCCTTCCCCACTAACATCACCTCTGTCTTGTCGGGATTCAGCCTCAGTCGACTCGCCCTCATCCAGTCTCCCACAACCGCCAGACATTGTGTAAGCATCGAGACTGCAATGCCCAGGTCCGATGAAAAGGAGAGAGAGAGCTGGGTGTCATCAGCATATTGATGGCACCGCACTCCAGTACTCCGGACGATCTCACCCAACAGCTGCATATACTTGTTGAACAGGAGAGGGGGAAGAACAGAACCCTGTGGGACTCCACACAAGAGGTCCTGGGGAGATGAAATATGTTCCCCAAGCACCACCCGCTGGATTCTCCCTGAGAGGAATGAACAGAACAATTCAAGAACAGTCCTGCTAATCCCTGCTTGGTTCCACAGATGTGTCACCAACAACTCGTGGTCAATGGTATCAAAAGCAGTCAATAGATCTAACAAAATCAACAGGGTCGAACGGTCCTGCTCTAACTCCCAGTGAAGGTCGTTGACCAGAACCACCAATGCAGTCTCAGTGCCATAGCCCGGACAAAAGCTGGACTGCAAGGGATCCAGAAACTGAGTCGGTCCAGATGCTCCTGAAGCTGCCGAGCCACTATCCGTTCAATAACCTTCCCTAAAAAGGGAAGGTTAGAGTCAGGCCGATAAGTAGCAAGGGCGTCAATGTCCAAAGATGGCTTTTTGAGCAGAGGCTGAACCACCACCTCCTTGAGGCAGCCTGGCACCCCGCCCTCCCGAAGGCAGGCATTGACCACCCCAGCCAGCAATGGCCCCAGTGTCTCACAGTAGGCCTTTACTAGCCAGTACGGGCATGGATCTAATACACAAAAGGTGGCTCTAACTGCCACAAGGGCATGCTTCGCATCAGTGAGCGAAATCTGCTGAAATTGATCCCAAGAATTTGGACAAGGCGGGGCTTCCACAGCCTCTGATTTTCCCATTGTAATAAGTGCAGGGTCGAAATTGTGGTGAATCCGAGCGATTTTATCAGCAAAATAATCAACAAATGTGTCACAGCAGTCACTGGAAGATTCCAGGTCCAGGCAGAGGTCGGACGGACCAACCAGCTTCCTCTCCACCCATAAAAGCTCCGCAATCCTTGATTGCTGCCTGCACAGCCACCGCATAGGCTCGTAGACTAGTTCTATGATGCAATCAATCGACTTCAGCACGAAACCATCGCCACTGTCGCTCCAACCGCTGCCCTTCACGCTTCAACCGCCACAGCGCCTCAGTGAACCAAGGGGATCTGCGATGTCGAAGCCGAGGGAGCGGACGCTTGGGAGCCATCTGATCAATGGCCACAGTCAGCAAGGTATTCCAAAACTCGACAAGGCCATCGAGCGTCCGGTCGGCAAGATCAGTGGGTAACTCCCCCAGAACAGTCCGGAACCTCTCTCGTTCCATCAATCTCCAGGGGTGGACCAACCAAACTGGTTTCACACCCCTCCGTGGGCAGACATGTGCTGAGAGACAGGCCTGTATGAGGTAATGATCCGTCCATGACATGGGGGCCGCCGAAACCTCCCCCACTAATGGATCCCCCGCCTCAAGGCCAGTGCAGAAAATCAGATTGAGGGTATGTCTCCATCATGTGTCAGGATGATGACCATTTGGGACAGGTCAATGGTTGCCATGAACTCACGCTCTGCTCCTCTGAGCATGGCGTCAGCGTTAATGTTGAAGTCCCCCAAGACTAGTGTCTTCGGGGACTGCAACATCACGCCCGACACCATCTCCGTAAGAGCATGTAGGGATGAGACTGTATGGTAGGTGCATGGTATATAAGGAACACCCCTAACTCGTTTCCTGCCAAATCAATCACAAGATGGAGGCCCTCAACGCCTGACAGAACCTGCACTGAATACATCCTAACAGACCATGAGTTCCTAAAAATAATGGCTACACCGTCCTCCCCAACCCCATCCTTTTGGCTGTGGCTGATGCTGCACGGAGTACCTGGCTGGAACAAAGTCAGCCAGAAGAGGCCCCGACTCAATGTCCAGCCAGGTCTCCGTAATGCATATAAAGTCGGCTGCAGAATCCAATATTAATTCATGGATAGTTGTTGATTTATTAACAACTGACCTTGTATTCAACAGCAGCAGCTTCAGGCCAGAGGCCTGAAGGTCATCACCATCTACCCGGGGGGTGGGGGGTGTCATGAAAGAAATTGACACCAAGTGCCTCTCTCGCCTCATAGGTCTACCCCCCTCCATAAGGACCATATCTCCCCCGCCCCATCACGATCCCTATGTCTGCAGAAGCTCCCTCCCCCTGGCAGACACACACCCCACATCCTCCCTCCCCTGGCTGCTCTGCTCCATCGGTGAGGGAGATACCCTACCCCCCAACCCACCCAGATCACAGTTTCCCTCCCTAGTGTCTCTTCCCCCCCACACACACCAGGGAGTAGCCATCTCCTCCAGCCCAAATCCTGTCACCTTCCCCTATCACTCTCTCCCCATGGGAGAATAAAAGTCAAAAACTCTAGCCCCCCTCCTTATCTAATCCCCACCTCTGCAGAGGTCCCAAACAACAAACACTACAAAAAACTCCCTATCACCTGCATCAACATCCCCCTTCCTCTGTGCCACTCCTGTTGGGGCATGCTTTCAAACCCTGCCCGGCCGGGGGTCCTGCTGGGAGAGCTAACCCCACCCCTTCACACATACCCTCTACGAGGGAGGCTAGATGAAACGGCCCTGAGGGGCCAAAGGAGGCACAACTATGGGGTCCAGTCAGGGCAGCAGCAGGCAGTCCAGGTAAGCCCCCTGCCAATATGACATCTGGCGGGGGCAAGCAGTGTCCTTCTTGCAGCTTGTCAGGTCAAGTCGAAATATAAATAGGCATTAGGGAATTTTTGTCACTGTTTCTAAAACACCTTCTGCAGACTAGAGTCCTAATGTTTGTCTATGGGCCCCACTGGGAGGGAGTGGGGGCCTCGTACCCTGCCCTTGTGGAAGCAGGGCCACTGCAGGGGCCCTAGAATTAGGGGAGCCCAGGGCCTTTGCCCCAGGCCACCCTATGGGCCAGCCCTCGTTAATGAACAGAATTAATCTGGCGGACCCCATAAAGATATTTTTTTGTAATGGATACAAACAATGAAGAACAAGCTAGCTTGCAACAGGAAATAAGATGGTCTGAATTAGTGGTGTGTATAGTTTAAACAAAAAAACAACAGCAGCAAAAATGTTACACTCCTTGTCTCTCCCTCTGTTCTCCTTCCTTCGTCGTCCGTCCTCCGCCCCCCCCCCCCCGTGTCTCAGATTTTAAGTCCTAGGGCAGGGACCATGTCTATTCAATTAATTTGTAAAGCACCAGGTACGTTGCTGATGCTATATAAATGCTTGCTAATAATAATAGTAACAACAACAACAAAAACACTTTTTAAAAAAAAAATTATTTTAAATGCTTGGTAATTGTAATTAGCCAAAGAATTATTTAAGCCATTAAGCAAAATTGCAAATAGAATTACAGTCCAGGCCCTTAAAAACTTCTGCACTACAGGAAAGGAATATATTTTAGTATTAATTTACCTTACAGAGCAGGAAGTTCCCTTCAAGTCAGAAGGAACTGCAAAAGATCAGGACTATTGTAAATGGAAATATATGTATTCTTTAGTTTTTGCATAACCAATTAGGCCTTAGACTCTGCAATGGGTGATGTGCAGACAGGCCAATATGCTATGTGGACCCTCAGTGTAGCAAACATGTGCCTTGTCACAGAGTCCCACTTACTAGTGGGTGAGTGTTTCCAAGATCAGTGCCCAAGAAGGTCGCCACTCAGGGGTCAGGCTCAATCAGTTTATTTACACTCAGAAAGTCCCATGTACATGTGCACAGCCTTCCTGGCTGGCCCCTGCATATACTCAGCCCTCCGGGCTGACCCATTTAGCCCGCTCCTTAAAGGGGCCACAGCCATGAAGGACATCTCCCTGCTACAGCCTTTATGAGGCTGATTGCAATTAAGAATTAAGTAGACAAATTTAAAAAAAACGCCTCTGTGTGTGTGATGGTGGGGGCCTGTAAAGCTGCTGCTTTATACAAAAATCCACTGCAGTGGAATCCACTTAAGTAGAACTTGCATAACTTGAATTTTCAGATAAGTCTAATCAATTTGTTTTCTCTAGCCACAGGTCTATGGGGACATATTGCTTCTTGATTTCCAAAAGGTTCTTGCTCTACCCCTTGTCTCTCATCTCTCCTAGATTGTAAGCCCCTCAAGGCAGGGGCCGGGTCTATATTTAACAATTGGAAAGTGCCAGCTACACTGCTGGAAGTATATAAATTATTATTTATTACTATTAAATAATTTGGATAAGTCAAATTCAGAACCCTGATAATTCAGATATTTAAGATGTATATTTATTTATTCAGGTTTTTTCCTACCCCGCACCCTCCTGCTCACAGAGCAGCTCAGGGCAGCTCACAAACAAACAAATAATAATAAAACAACAAGCAAATGACATACAGTTTGAAAGTTCATTAAAATACTAAAATATACTAAAAGGGCAGAACCCCCAACCTCCCCAACTCCCCACCATCCCCATCTCCCTCTCCAAAGGCCCAGCGGAACAGGCAGGTCTTACACTGTCTTTGGAAAGAGGGGAGGTCTGGGGCCAGGTGGGCCTCCATTGGGAGAGAATCCCACAGCCTAGGGGCAGCCACTGAGGGCACTTTTAAACGAGGGGCGCCGAAGCGGCTCCTGAACGCCGCGTTAAAGCAAAGCCGCCGGAAGTGACGTTCTCCCCGTTGCCGGTGGTGGCTGGCGACACGGGACTTTGGAGCAGCGCGTTCTTAAGCCTGATAATTGAAGTCTTAAGAACGTGCCACTCCAAAGCCCCGTGTTGCCAGCCGCCGCCGCCGCCAGTAACGGGGAGAACGTCACTTCTAGAGGCTTTGCTTTAACGCGGCGTTCAGGAGGCGCTTCAGCGCACCTCGTTTAAAAGCGCCCTGAGAACGCCCTCCCCATCATTGCCACCCAGGAAACCCGGGGGACATCAAGTCAGGCGTCCCTGATCGACCGCAGGGGCCGCGATACAACCTGGAACCTGAGACGTCCCGCAGGTAAGCAGGGCCCAGACCGTTTAGGGCTTTATAGGTCATTACCAACACCTTGAATTGGGCCTGGAAGGTAATAGGCAGCCAGTGCAGAAAACGGAGCACTGGTGTAATGTGATTGCCGCGACCCGTCCCTGTTAAGAGATGGGCCGCCGCATTCTGCACCAGCTGAAACCTTCAGACCATCTCCAAGGGCAGCTCCACGTAGTGTTAGACCAGTAGTCTAATCTAGAGGTAATAAAGGCATGGATGGTGACCAGAGCTGAGTCCGAAACATACGGTTGCAGCCGATGTACCAGATGCAACTGGCAAAATGCTCCCCTCGTCACAGCCTCCACCAGGAGATCCAGGTGGAGCTGTGGGCCGAGGAGCATCCCCAGACTACAGACCTGAATGGCCAAAGGGTGGCAAACCCCATCAATGATGGGAGCCACCACGCCCCCAGCCCTACCCACCAACATTACCTCCGTCTTGTCGGAATTCAACTTCAGATGGCTCACCCTCATCCAGTTCCCACACAGCTTCCAGACACTGAGTAAGCACCAAGACTGCCGAGTCTGGGTCTGCAGAAAAAGAGAGAGAGAGTATCATCGGCATACTGATGACAAAGCCCGCCGAACCCTCTCACGACCTCACCCAAAGGCTGCATATACACATTGAACAGGAGTGGGGACAGAATAGAACCCTGCAGAACTCCGCACATGAGGTCCCGGGGAGATGACGTACATTCCCCAAAAACCACACGCTGAGTTCTCCCGGCTAGGAATGAGCGGAATCAATCAAGTACAATTCCGCCCCTCCCCCACCCCCCGGCCCAGTCCCACAGCCACACCACCAACATTTTGCAGTCAATGGTATTAAATGCAGTCAACAGATCTAGTAGAATTAAAATAGAGAATCTGTCCTGATCCAATTCACAACGCAGGTCGTCAAAACCCAAGCCACAAGTGCAGTCTCTGTTCCAAACCCAGGATGAAAACCAGACTGTGAAGGATCAAGAAAACTGACCCAATCTAGATGCCCGTGAAGCTGCCGAGCCACCACTTGTTCAATAACCTTCCCTAAAAAAGGAAGGTTAGAGACTAGCCGATAGTTGGCTGGGGAGTCAATGTCAAGAGATGGTTTCTTGAGTGGAGGCCACACCACTGCCTCTTTCAGGCGGCTCGTCGTTCTGCCCTCCCTAAGGGAGGCATTGACAACCTCCGCCAGCAGTGGCCCCAATGTCTCCCGGCAGGTCTTAACCAGCCAGGATGGCAACGAATCTAATTTACAACAGGTGGCCCTTACCGCCCCAAGGACATCCACTGCATCAGCGGGCGACACCCACTGGTATAGAGTATACCAACTAAAAATATTAGGACAGGAACCCCTGTTCATTGTGTTTTCCCAGCAATGTGGAAAACAAAGTGAACGTAAGTCCCATATATTAATGATTTCTTGGCAGCATATGTTTAAAATACTGTAGTATACACCTTATTAGGGCAAGCCTTCATGTTAGACAGGCAGGAGATGGGCAGGAAGAAGATCAGTTCTCTCTGTCTCCAGCTCTCTGGATATGCAGACTCACACTGACAGTCGGACATGTGTGTGGTGTGTGCGCGCACTTGGGCTCAATCACAGACTTACCCCCTCCGGAGATGGGCCGCCACTGTGGCAGGGATCCCACCAGGGCCCCGCTAATGTGACTGGGTCCGAACCACCAGGGAGGGTGGGGAGATACACAGATGTGCATCTGCCCAGCCTCACCCATGTGCTACACCCCTCAGTCCACCCCCCTCCCTGACAGGTGGTCAATGACGGCTATTATGGTGCCAGTAAAGCAGGCTTTCAACTGTGAAAGCCCGCTCCACTCCAGGTCGGGGGGGGGGGGAAATGGGTTGTTTGGATTCAGGCTATGGTGGAGGCTAGTGCATGCTGCGACTCAGAGACTTTCCCGAGTCACCACCCAGCTAGCCACCACCACAACCGGGATCTATCCCATGCCAACATCTGGCACAGGAAACTAACATGATGGTGGCCCCTGTGCCAAAGCAGGCCACCATCACATTTGAAAACACCCACTGTCTGCTCTTGACTCTCTGCTTTTGAATGGTGGAAGAAGGATACTGAAGTTTTTAGCCAGAGAGAGCAATCCTCAATCCATCGAAGTCAATAGCAACACTCTCATTAACTGTAGAGTGGAAGATAGCGCTAATAGTGTCCCAGAAAAATGTGAGGCTGAATTTTGAAGTCCCTACCTTCCTAGCTAGCAAAACTTTCAGTGATTTCAGTTACAAATTTGCTCAAAGAACTGACCAAGGACTTCCGTGTTCTGTTAACTTATTTTCCCCAGAAGTAATGAAAAGCATTCACTTCCGTAACATAGTGTTTGTCTGAGAATTGCCAGCCCATGTGCCTGCCTGACCGAACAGATTAAGAATCTGAATACCTTGTGGCCCCTGTCTGCTTACAGCAGGGCCAGTACGTAATAAATCTTTTCGCAGGAGGAGTTCAAAGAAATCCAAGGAATAAGACTTCTTGTAGTCAAAATCTCTAAGTACATAGAAGCAAGGAGAGACTCGTGTTCAGTGTTTTCCCCATTGCAAAATGAACATACGCAAGTCCCTGCATACAAAGTTTTCTTATACAGTTCCTTATACCATCAGCCAGTAGGGTTTTTAAATATATTGGTTTCAAGCACAGGTAGGTAACTGTATTCACATCTACTAATACAGGGTGATGAAAGCTGTGCCTTTTGTTCCAGCAGCCACTGCAGAAGCATCACGCCTAGACACTGGCTGCATTGCTAGGCTCCAAGAGATTTTGGTAAGGGACAGCCTCTTTAAATTGAAGTCATGGCTTCACAGGAGCCATGCTGATCACAGCAGGCTGAGGACTGAGAGGTCATTGACACTCCTTCCCAAGCACTGCTATGCTCTTCAGGGTAACACCGATTAGCTTTCTGCTCCTTGCAGAGCACAAGTTGTTAATACTGCAAAACCCCTAGAATTAGACTTTCTGCCTTACAGGTCTTACACCTTAGTTTTCAATCACAAAAATGAACTTGAGATAGAATGAAAAAAGCCAGAGATTCAATTCAGCTCTATCCCACCTGGACACTAGGCCACCCATTGCTTATATAGGAATCCAAACAGCTGAAAGGGTTTGCTCTCATGAGCAAAGGTAATTACTCCAGAGATGTTACTCTTGGGGAATTTTCAGACACAACAGCTGAGAAGCCATCACACCCCAGGGTGAGCCCCCTAAACCCAGGTAGGAATCTGCCTGGCTGCCGAACAAACATTCCGGGGTCTGGAGCAGGGAGAGGATGGAGGATGTGAAGACATGGGTCCACACAGCCTCACCCCCCCCCCCCGCCCATGCTCCTCAGAGCAGCCCCACCTCCTCCCTGAAAGGTGGGTATGGTTGGCGGCCTATGAGGCTACCACACCTGCCCAGAACTGCTTCGGCCATGGGCTGGGGTTAGGTGGAGCGCGCCATCAAACATAATGGTCCGCTCTACCATGGTCCAGGGACACCTACCCTGGACCGTGGCAGGGCTCAGCGTGGGATGTGCATGGGCCAGAGGTCCAGGGCACATCCTGTGTTAGCCCTGCCATGGTCTGGGGTAACGTCTGCTCCTGGCCGTGCCCTTGGTGAACATCTGGCAGGGCGGGAGCAGACATGACACCCCCACCTGTGGCCATGCTGGGGTAAGCATGGCCACGGACTTGGGTGTCATGTCTGAAAATACCCTTGGTTCCCACAATCAGGGGAAGAGAAGAGATATTTAACCCCTGCCCTCACTGCTAGGGAACTTGCAGGAACTGCCAGCAGGAGGAGCCAGAATGACAAGCAGTCGTTGAGGCAGAGATGCTGTAGAAACCCCAAAGGAAGAATTGCTGACATTTTCTAGGATGAAAGAGGACTTGGCCAGTATAGATACCCTCACATACAGAAGATCCCACTCCCTGGATTAGAACCTTCCTCCCCACTTTAGCCCCACTTCTTTAGAGAGATAAATAAACCCCACTCCCACCCTCACCATAACAGTCCTGCCCAGGGGAACATAGCAGAGACTGAAGTGGGTTAGGAGTAGGGTGGCCAGATATGCACATTTTAGAGGAAACCTATAAGAAATACAGGTTACCAGGCTGCATTAGCTCCAGTGCAGTCCTGCAACCTGTATTTCTCATAAGCATCCTCTAAAATGTGCTACTCTGGAAAAAAAGTATTTATAAAAACAAGCCCAAAGTTTGCTGGTATCCATCTCTATTTATCACTGTACTTTATATGATCATGCCCATGCTTGTGTCTTCAGTCCCAATAACTCTTCTAATTTCATTAGAATCAATAACTCTTTTACTAGCTACTAGTTAAGTTTGTTTGTATGGCCAAAGGCCGTCACAAAAATATACAAGACAGCAACATCAATAAAGTACAATTCAACAAACCAATATCAATAAAATAATTTAACATATCTAATGACCCTGAGTCTATTCATAATATACACATATGGTGTCATGTCCTACAAAGTTAAACAGCCAGATATGCTTTCTGGTTTTTAATGGAAGCTGCCAGAAATCTGGCCACTGAGAAAGTAATGGATGGAAACTTGTCCTTAAGTAACAGCTGAAGATAATCCTCTGGAGTTCTACCCAGAAACGTATCTATAATAGGGGAAATTAACTTAGCTTGAAGTTTGTTGCAGAACTTACAATTTAAGAGAATGTGGATAACAGACTCTACCAGCCCCAAGCCACGTGACAAATTTGATCAAGGTCAGGAGTTCCCCTGTATTGACCCTCCAGAACCACGGAGGGAAAGGAGTCAAATCTGGCCCAGACAAAGGGTTTCCAATTCTTAAGGATCATAAGGGTGTAGTCATATATGACATGGGTGCAGGAAAGGGGTTTATGATGGTAATAAACTGTTGATGTTGTGGAATTTACTATAGTTATATCAGCCTGACGTCCTATATCCCATAAACACCATCGAACTGCACACTTGGCCCCAGAATACCCCAATGAATACAAATAAGGAACAGAGAAACCCAATGAATGAACCTTGGCTTGAACTAAGAGAAACCAAGAAGGGCTTGTGTCCTGTAATACCAACAAAGAAAGACGTGAGGGGAGTGGGAATATAAGCTGCAGCCAATAGTTAATAATCAAAAGCCACAGCCTAGATACTACGAGAGGAAGCCCACACTCCAGTCGTAGCACCACATTTGGTACACAACGGGACCAATAGCAAAGTTCTAAGAAACTTAGAGTGCACAACCTCTATTGCAGCAGTTCTCAAGTGCCTACAATTGGGCCCTATACAGCAATTGGGACAGGCCTTTAGCCTCAAAAACATTAAAAGTAGGGGTGATCAAATTTCCACCACTAGTTCAGAAAAAAATGGTGATGGCAGGTGAACTTTGTTTACTGCTTTTATCTGTAATGCCCAGCTACCAGTTGCCTGGAATACAACTCCAAGATAATGGAAAGAGCTAACCTGCTCGATGGCATGTCCATCCATGAACCACCAATGTTTTAGTCTTTTTAAAGACAATATCATGACTTTAGTCTTCTCATGGTTAATTTTAAGAAGATTTTGTCTACAATACAAGGCAAAAAATTCCATCTGTCTTCTTAGACTGATAGACGTTTGCGACAGTAAAACTGTGTCATCGGCATATAAGAGACGAATGACAGGCTTAGTCCCCAACAATGGTGGATGGTTGGGGGGAGGGTCAGATGAATAGGCCACTAACTCATTTAAGTAAAAATTAAGTAAAGCAGGGGCCAAGATGCATCCCTCTCTTACACCTGAGAAAGTTCTAACTGGGTCAGATAAATGTCCCCTAGTATCAGGTCTAACTCAAAGGGAAGTATCATTGTACAGTGCTCAAATGAGGAACAACAAACACTTGTGTACAGAGGTGCTTAGATGTTTTTCCCAAAGCTGCTCACGTGGGACCACATCAAAAGCAGTCTTCAAATCAATGAAAGTCGCATACAAGGCCCCTTGATTGGCCATATACTTTTCTGCGAGATGGGAAGTAAAAAAACAGTGGTCTATAGTAGACTGACCTATTCTAAATCCTGCCTGTTCAAACATTATGCTCTTCTGGACAATCCAATCCTCAAATGTCTGTAATAAATGCTTAGCATACTAAGGTAGACCATAAATTAAGACCCCAAGCTATGAACAGGGCTGAGATCTGGGGCTATACTAAGGTAGAGGAGCTGGAGGCCTTTCAAAATAAGGTACTCTGTGTTGTTTTGGGTGCACCTATGTGCACGCCCACATGTATGATGAGAGCTGAAACTGGAGTTTTACCAGTAGAGATGAGAACTCGTTAGACTCTTCTCTTACTGGTTTAAATTGGAAAGTATGTCAGACATCTTGCTTCCAAAGTTATGTTGGCAGGAGAAGCAACATGATGGTATTGTCTCATTATGGAAAGGCAGTCTGGTGTCTTTATCTGAACAGATATGTCTTTCTATTGCCATTTTCAGGAATTATCCTGTGTCGAAGGTTAAAACCTTAATCTTAGATCATCTTAATGTCATTTATATGCAAAACAATTTAGCGTTATTGTCACAAAGTAAGATGGCCCCTATGTTTTATAAGACCAAAAACCAACATCAGTTTGATCAGTATTTAACTGTGGCAACAAACTTTATTCTTCGCAAGTCTTTAACTTTGCTTAGATTTCAGCTGATGCCCACAATGGTAATGGAAGGTAGATATAACCATACCCCTTATGAGGTAAGGTTTTGCCCTTGTGGTATGCAGAAAGTTGAGGATATACTTCATTATTTTTTTGATTGCCCTCTCACGGCAAAAGTAAGGCATAAATTGTTAACTCCATTGCTGGCTTGGAAAACGTTTTGGGAAACTCATGCAAAATTGACATACTTAGTGACAAATTCAAATACAAGTATTATCTTGGAAGTGACAAACTTAGCTCACGCTTTGATAATTCAGAGACAGCTAGCTACGAGGGTGTGAGGGTCACAGGGATTGACTGTATTTTCATTTTATAAGTGGTTTACTGAAATAATATCATTAAATGCTATTGTGCTTTAAGTTTGTTTGGATTTGTTATGACCTATGGTCAAGACAATAAAGGAATTGATTGGTTGTCTATACTAAGACGACTAATAGGCCTTTAGTTTTCAGAAGAAGATATTGCACCTTTTTTATAAATAGGAACTACAATTGCTGATCCCCATCCCATTGGAATATGCCAGTTTTATCAATTAGGGTAAAAAGTGATGCCAAAACTGGTGCCCACCACTTCAAAAAGGCTTTTAATAATTCCAGGGGAATAAAATCCCTTCCCAGTGCCTTACAATTTTTTAACTGTTTTACTAACATCTCTACCTCAAAAATAGTAACTGGTGTGGTGGCCAGTTCAGTAGATCTACCTCCAGCGGAACGGGTATGAAGTCAACACTTCTGGCCTCAAACAGTAACGCAAAATGAAGTTCCCACTGAGCTTTAGTAACATAATTAGCAAGATTTACAAAAGCAGCAACGTTTGCCACATGTATCAACTTCCAAAAAAGTTGATACATGCGGCAAGAGATAAGGTTTCCCTTATCTCTTGCTGCCTGGGCCAAATTTAGCTACATGATTTTATGGTATGCCAATTTTTTATCCCTTAACAAACATTTATAGATGTTCCTTAGGGTATAAAATATTGGAGGAACCTCTTTCCGATTTGCTGTTCTACAAGAATGATTTATTTATTTATAAATATATTTGTATGCTGCCACCTCCTGCTACAAGCATCTCGGGGCAGCCAACATGATAAAAGAGTCAATAAAATATCCAATAAATTAATTCAAACCAACATTTTATAACCCCTCATTAAAACAAGCCCCCTCTAACCCAACCCCCTAACCCCATCTCCGTTGGCAAAGGCCCGGCAGAACAGTCAGGTCTTACACTGTCTACAGAAAGAGGGGAGGTCAGAGGCCAGGCAAACCTCCCACTGGAGGGAGTTCCACAGCCATCGACACCCAGGGGACCTCAAGGAGGGCGCCCCCCGCTGACCGCAGAGGCCGATCTGGTATCTGGAGGGTGAGGCAGTCCTGCAGGTAAGTGGGGTCCAGGCCGTGTAGGGCTTTAAAGGTCAAAAACCAACACCTTGAACTGGACCCAGAAGACTATCAGCAGCCAGTGCAGAAAGCAAAGCACTGGAGTAATGTGCTTGCATTGTCCCATCCCCATCAGGAGATGAGCCGCCACATTCTACACCAGCTGCAGTCTCCAGACCATCACCAAGGGTAGCCCCACATAGAGTGTGTTACAGTAGTCCAGTCTCGAGGTAATAAAAGCATGGATGATTGTGGCCAGGTCCAAGTCTGAGACATACGGCCTAAGTCAGGAGTGGGGAACCTCCGGTCTGGGGTCCAAATGCAGCCCTTGGCCAGTTTTTATATGGCCCCTTTCCAGTGCCTAGATCTGGCCCCTGGATCCAGTCTCTACCCCCAAGCACTGAAAAACTGAGCTCAGAATAAGGGAGCAGAGAGGAGGGCATGCACACACGGGTAGGGGACAGATCCATGATCTGGGCCCTCCTTTTCTTGAATAGACCCATTAAGCACCCTCACCCCTAACCTCTATGTGGCCCTCAGAGCTCATACTAATTTTCAATGTGGTCCCCGAGACAGAAAAGGTTCCCCACCCCTGTCCTAAGTCGATGTACCAGATGTAATTGGCAGAATGCACCCTTCTTCACAGCCGTCACCTGAGCATTCAAGCAGAGCTGCAGACCCAGGAGCACCCCCAGACTATGGACCGGAGAAACCAGGGGAGGATGGACCCCATCAATGATGGGGGCCATCACTCCCCCTTTTCCCCAAACCATCACCTCCATCTTGTCGGGATTTAACTTCAAGCAGCTTGCCCTCATCCAATCCCCCACAGCTGGGTAAGCACAGAGACTGCCGGACCTGTGTCTGATTAAAAGGAGAGAGATAGTTGGGTGTCATCAGCATACTGATGACATCTTACACCAAACTCTCTAACAACCTCCCACAAAGGCTGCATATACACACTGAACAGGAGAGGGGACAAGATGGAACCCTGCAGAACTCCACACGCAAGGCCCTGGATGAATAATCACCCAGCACCACATGCTGAGTTCTCCCAGCCAGGAAAGAGCAGAACCATTCAAGAACAGTCCCGCCCATTCCTGCCTGGTCCCGCAGACGCATCACCAACAACTCATGATCAACGGTATCGAATGCAGCTGAGAGGTCTAACTCTCAGGAGAGGTCATAGACCAAGGCCACAAATGCAGTCGCCGTACCATAACCTGGACGAAAGCCAGACTGCGAGGGATCAAGGAAATTGACCCAGTCCAGATGATCCTGGAATGGTCAAGCCACCACCTGTTCAATAACCTTCCCTAAAAAGGTAGGTTAGACACTGGCCAATAGCTGGCCAGGACGTCAGTGTCCAATGATGGTTTCTTGAGCAGGGGCCACACCACCACCTCTCTGAGGCGGTCCGGCACCCTGCCCTCCCTAAGGGAGGCATTGACTACCCTGGCCAACAGTGGCCCCAATGTCTCCCATCTGGCTTTAGCCAGCCAGGACAGGCATGGATCTAATTCACAATAGGTGGCTCAAACAGTCCCAAGAGCATCCCCTGCATCGGAGGATGACACTTCTTGAAATTCATCCTACAAAACAGGACAGTACAGGGCTTCAACTGCCTCTGGCTCACCCACAGTTAAAAATGCCACGTCAACACTATGATGGATTTGAGCGATTTTATCTGCAAAAAAGTTCACAAACAACTCACAGCGAGGATTTGATAATTCTAAATCTAGGCAGAAGGCGGCTAGACTGACCAGCCCCCTCACCACCTGGAAAAGCTCAGCCGGATGGGACTTAGCAGACTCAATGACAGCAGTAAAGAAAACCTTCTTTGCTGTTCACACTGCCACGGCATAGTAACCAGACTATGTCGTAATCGGTCAACTTCAGTACGAGAATGACACCACCATCGCTCTAACCACCACCCTTCTTGCTTCATCCGCTGCAGCTCCTCCATGTACCACAGGGACCTGCGTTATTGGTGATTTGGGAGTGGTCGCCTGGGAACCACGCAGTCGATGGCCTCCGTCAACACAAAGTACCAAAAGGTCACAAGATCATTGAGTGAGTGGCCATCGAAATCAGAGGGAATATCCCCGAGAGCATTCCAGAACCTTTCTAGTCCCATAAGCCTCCGGGGGCGAACCAACCTAACTGGTTCCACACCATCCCAGGGACTGATGTGCCCCATGATATTGGGTTGGAGGAGATAATGATCCGTCCATAACAAGGACACTGTTGACACCTTCCCCACTAATTGATCCCCCACCTCAAGGCTGGTGCAAAATATCATGTCCAGGGTATGTCCTCCAACATGTGTGGGGCCCACAACTCTCTGAGACAGGCCCATGGTTGTCATGGCAGCCATGAACTCACGCTCCGCCCCTCCAAGACTGGTGTCAGCATGGATATTGAAGTCCAAGGACCACCACCCTGGGAGACCACATGACCACCTCTGACATCAGTTCAGTCAGAGCGGGTAGGGACACTGCTGTACAGGTAGGTGCCCAGTATATCAGCAGTACCCCCACTCTGTCTCCAGCCACATCCAACACTAGATGGAGGCCCTCTATTCCCATGATAGGGTTGCACAGGAATTCTCCTCACAGACCATGTCTACTTAAAAATAATGGCTACACTGCCCACGCACCCCAGTTGTTGCTGATAGAGCCTATGAAGCTCTAATCTTTTTACTCAACACTTTGTGTCAAACCAACTTTCCCTGTAGTAAGGGGGAAGAGGATTTTGAGTCAAGACTTTCTCTGGTAAGAGAAGGGATCAACCAGGTAGCTATTTTTTCATACCCACCCAATGCCTCATCAGTTGAAGCAGCCTTAATCACGTTCTCCCTTAAAAGCATCCCCTCAGGCAAATAAAGTAAATTCCCAATTTTTGTATTTGTAGTTTCAGACCCCTTTATTCTTCTAACCCCACCCTCTACCCTCAAATCCAGTGGCTGAAAAATATCCAATAAATGGGCACTACACTTTGATGGTAATACCATTTTTAATTGGAAAGGCTGATGGTTGCTATCAGGCTGATGTCCTATATTAAATTCAGTTATATTGGGTAAAAAGAAGGCTGAGACAGCTACATAATCTATTACACTTCCTCCCGCATGGGACAAATAACTTACTTCATCATGTTGGTCTCCCTGATGCTTTCCATTCAATTCAGTTATATTGGGTAAAAAGAAGGCTGAGACAGCTACATAATCTATTACACTTCCTCCCGCATGGGACAAATAACTTACTTCATCATGTTGGTCTCCCTGATGCTTTCCATTCAATTCAGTTATATTGGGTAAAAAGAAGGCTGAGACAGCTACATAATCTATTACACTTCCTCCCGCATGGGACAAATAAGTTACTTCTCCATGTCGGTCTCCCTGATGCTTTATTATTATAAACATTTATATAGCGCCAGTAGTGTGACCTGGTGCTGTACAGAACATAGAAATAGACATGGTCCCTGCCTGTGGCTTACAATCTAAAAGACAAGGAGGGGGAGACAGGGAGAGGGGACAGTGGGAGAGACAGGGGAGAAGACCAACAAACATTCAAGCGGATGTGAAGTCTCAGGTGCATGTGCTTGGCTTGGTTACAATCAGGTTAGTGGCAGCAGTCTGCAGAGGAGGGCAGACAGTAAGTATATGGAGAACGACTAGCAGGCATTGGGAAAGGTGGCGAGGAAAAAGTGGGTCTTGAGGAGGGATTTGAAGGAGCGGAGGGAGGGGGCAAGGCGGATGTGGGTAGGGAGGGAGTTCCAGGCATGGGGGGCAGCGAGGGAGAAGGGTCGAAGGCGGTTAGGTGAGCAGGAGAAACGAGGGAGAGGGAGAGTTTCTATTCAAACTATAGAGATTAGCCCAATAGAGTAGCTTGGTCAAATGTGGACCAGCTCTATTAGTCCTAAGTCCTTAGAACAGCTTTCCAAACAGAAAGGGGATTCCTCATCTAACCAAAATCTCCCATAACGGAACATCTGACCTCCCTAGCTGAATATTAAAGTCGTCCACTATAATTACAGGAACTTCCGGAAAGAAGTTTCCAAGATGAGCCAAAAGTTGCCCATCACCTCCCAAATAGAGTTGTCATACATTTTGGAGGACATGGGAGGGATATAGACGTTAACTAAAAGGCAAGAACAGTCCCTAAATCTTAAGCAGATCCCACCCACAAACAGAGGGCAATTAACCAATGGGGAAATTTCAACATTTACAATTGAGGACACCATACAGGCCAATCCCCAACTAGGTCTTCCACTACAGTTTAATTCTTTTAGAAAAGTCTTCTGAACATCTGTGAAATACATAACTTGAAAAACAAAGTGTCAAACACATGATGGATATAGTGTTTTGTTGAAGCTCTGCTAAGTCACTTACGTAAAACAGAAAAATATGGTAATAGCATTTGGTGCTTATTTCCTGAGTCAAACAGGTAATGCATTTTTATGGCACACCTCTTGGACCCTGCTGGCACTAGAGGATTATTAAATCATTTCTTTGTGTTTTTCAGCATTTGTCATCTGTCTTTAATCTAGTTAGCTAGGCACTTTGGTCTGTGTTTTAATAACTATCCTAAGATAACAGACTTAAAGATCAACTCCAAGATAAACTCAACATGGATTCTTTTTTGAGCTAATGAACAAAGACACACTATCTCCTTTCTCTCCTCTTTCCATGTCTCTGATGTGTAGCAGTGGAGTAGAGGTTACAGAGTTTACAAAATGGACAGAGTCGTGAATGTAGGAAGCTACCTAGTGGTTCTTTACAAACTGTTACAGTTTGTTTAATTTAGTAGAACAATAACTATCTGCCCCCAAAAATAGTGTTACAAAAACATTCTTTGGGGTTACAGTTCAAATGGCAAGCTAATTTATCTTATTTCTCTTTTTGGGGTTCGTGTGTGCTTCTTCTCACGATAATGCCTTAGCATTCCCCCCTTCCCATTCATTATTTAATTGCTCTGCTGGTAAATTTTAATCAGAAACAGCTTAATTTGTTTCATACCTTGTTGGCTAATCCATATCTGGATACCCAGAAGACAAGCTATTTGCTCAGATGTGAACGGTATTTGGATTATTCTGATCAGCTGTTAAACTCTGGCAGTGGTTCTTGATTTTGGGCATGCTTTATGGTCCCCAAACATGCTATATATTTGTCATTTTTCTAAAAATAGCAACAATAAAAAAAACAAACCAACCAGCTTTAAAATACCCTGAACCTTTTCCAGGGTGTTTGCTATTATTATTATTATTATTATTAATAAACATTTATAAAGCGCCAGTTGCAACCTGGCGCTGTGCAGAACATACAATCAGATGCGGTCCCTGCCTGTGGCTTACAATCTAAAAGACAAGGAGGGGGAGACAAGGAGAGGGGACAGCGGGAGAGACAGGGGAGAAGACAAACAAACATTCAGGCGGATGCGAAGTCTCAGGTGCGTGTACTTGGCTTGGTTACAAGGTGGTCGGTAGCAGCAGTCAGCAGAGGAGGGC
>QEPC01005106.1:1361918-1411919 GCA_003113815.1 Sphenodon punctatus | reverse complement strand
GTGGGGTGGAGCCCTGCTCACCTGGAGGGGATGAGCGCTGCAATGGCTGCTGGGGGCTTCTGGGGGTGGAGCCCTGCTCACCTGGAGGGGATGAGCGCTGCAATGGCTGCTGGGGGATTCTGGGGGCGGGCGTGCACCTTTGGCTTGTGGCTGTGGGGTGGAGCCCTGCTCACCTGGAGGGTGCTATTGAGCTTTCCTAGTATCTAGGAGGCAACTGCAAGACAATAAAATTTCATCTGTTTCCACTTTCCACTCACAAAACAAAATGGAAACACATGAAAAACATGTGAGTTTTTTTACAACAGAGGTTATGCGAAGAGCAAACCAATGTAAAACATCAAGCATATAAAAAATACAATGATGAACGTATTTAGGATATGCATTAAGTATGGCACCAAACACTACATGACCATAACCTGGGCAGCGTCTAGAGACTAGCATAAGACTGAATGGCAGATGCTGGTGGATACCCCCGGCACCTAGGAAAGGAGGAGCTTTATTTACTAAATACTACTTGTAGGCCATGTGTGGTTCAGACATGGCAGTAACGGTGCAGTAGTTATAATAAGTCCAGGCAGTGCAGCTGTACTGGGACCCATTAACCTGAGGAGCCATACCCATGTGGACTGGGTGACTAGGCCAATGAGTGATAAGCACCCATCCAGTTGTGGCTGGCAGACTTTTAGGTTGGTGGGGCAGTGGACGGGGCTAGCAGGGGCAGCAGGGGGAGGGAGCAGCATTAAACTTTCACACACGATCAACGAATTAAAAAAACGAACAGTGTATGCAGAACATAAACTACACAATGGTCATGGCATGCAATAGTGAGCAAAATACAGAGCTCTATGTGACATTTTAAAAAAGAAAAAGAGGGAAAACCAGCATTTGCTCCTGTAGATCAGGTACTAGGGAAAAAAGAATAGAAAAACTAATTGGCAGCTCAAGGCTTCAAGGCTTCTTTAAATAAAGGGGCATTACATGTATATGTGATTTGTTTCACTTTTAAAAATTGCTTTTTTAAAAAGAAGAATCCATTCAGGAGAGAAACTCTGACACACAGGGGAGAACCCTTACATGTGCCCTGACTGGGAAATGCTACAGGGTGAGCTAAGCTCAGCCCTTAGTACACAGTAGACAATTCACTCTACTAGGGAAAGGCCTAACTGTGGGGAAAGCTTTTGTGTGAACATCAGTCTTAATACTCATGAAGGAACCCAAATAGTTCCTCATTTCCATTCCCACCTCAGCTGCAGTTGCAGTAGGGCGAGAGGGGAATATGACTAAAAGAGGCACCATGGGGTAGAATGCTTTAGCAAACAGTATAGTAAATCAATAGCTTAGCTACTGAGCCACACTGATGGTGCTGCATTTGTAATCCCTCAGCTCTGACTAGTCCCGCCAATTCCTGCTCTCCTTCCTGTACACCAGGGGTGAGGAATCTTAGGCCCAGGGGCTAAATGTGGCCCATGGCAAGTTTTTATTTGGTCCCTGTATCTGGCCCCAATAATATTCTTTTCCTCAAAAACTGAAAATCTGAGTTCAGGGTAAGGAAACAGAAATGAGGGCATGCACACAAGGATAAGGGACAGATCCAGGGCACCTGATCTGGAGTCTGGTCCCTCCTCTTCCCAAGTGCACTCCATAGGTGCATCCGCCTCCAACTTTTATGTGACTCTCAGAGTCTGTATTAATTTTTCAATTGGTCCCTGGGAGGGAAAAGTTTCCCCACTTCTGATATAGCACTTTCATTATCCTTGTAGCAGGGAGCAGTCCTGCAGGGCTGCTGACCCTTTAAGCAGGATGCTGTGTGGGTCAGCCAGAGAGCTGAGCACACCCTGGTGTGTGGCAGAGCCATCCCCATAGCTGGAGATCAGTCGGTAAGGAAACAGGCTGAGAGACCCTGGGACAGAGTTGGCAGGACACTGGCCCTTTAAGGCTAAGAGGCAGCCTGGCTATGCCCACTCTGCCTGGATATAAGGAGAGGCAAGGCAGAGAGGAGAGCAGTCTCTGCTGGGTAACTGAAGGAGCAACATCTCCCTGGAGGAAGTCTGAAGGAGACCCTTCTCACTCTATGCTTTCCAAGGTGTTGAAGAAGGAGAATCAGGTACTGGGAGAGGCTGTGCCCATGAGGGAGCCTCGTGCCTGGGGAAGGCTTGGCCAGAGCCTGGGGTTTGAGGCCTGGCTAGATGGACTGTGATGTTGTGTGTTGCTCCTAAGCCTGTGAGGGTGGAGGCAACTGAGCCAGCAGCCCCAGGGATTGTGGACACAGTCAATAAGGACTATTGACTAATACCCTCTGACCTTTGCTTGTGTTGTCCTATAGGAGGGTATCCCCTTCTTTCCTACAAGCTCTGAGGGCGCTTTTAGACGATCCCACCGACAAGCGGGATCGTTAAGTGCCGGCATATCCCCCCCGCCTTTCTCTCTACGCCGGGTCTGATGCTCAGAAGAGCATCAGACCCGGTGTAGAGACTCAGTGCGCATGCGCGCCCTTCTGCGCATGCGCACTCAGCAAAATATCAGGGAAGTGTGCCGTGAAGCCGGCACAGCGGCGATCCGCGTCGGAGGGGGCAGGATCGCCTGCCCGGTCTAACGCCAGCTTAAATGTAAGTGTGTAATTTAAACGAGTGCAAAGAAACGCGGCTGATCAAAGGATCAGCCGCGTTTCTTGTCTCGTTTAAAAGCGCCCTGAGACCAGTGAACAAGAATGAAAAATCTTTAAGATCCTAAATTCCCAGTAGCATCATGGCTTGTAGAGTAGGGGACAAAATTCAGAGAGACTAACACTATTTTCCCCTTTCAAAAACACTAAAATCACACAAGGCTGCAAGCAAACTGCAAAGCAGGTATTTCTGAAGTGTTTATGCTGCAACAAAGATTGAATATACCAAGTCATCAAACAAATCCTTTGGATAAGGCTGAAACAATAATTTGAATTGATTCTTGCAAGTTGTCTCACAAGATTTCAGCTGGGGATCAATATCTCTCTGAGATCTCAACCCTGGTGAGAAATTTCATGAAATATCAGAGGGGGGGCACACATGAAGGTAAGCGAGGGGGGGGCTTTTACTCATCTGGCTGCCTCTGAGTCAGGGGTGTGTGTGTTACTTCATCTCACAGCTGGATCTCTCCCTACTCTGCTTCTCTGTGCAGGAAGGGTGGGGGGGTGGAAGCCTGAGGAAGCAAAATAATTAATTAAAAAAATCACTGTGTATGCTCAAAATGGTTGCTGGGGCAGTTCTGAGCATGTGCAGACTGGCTGCTCTTTTCCAAAATGGTGCCAATGCTGCTGGCACCAATAACTCAGTCATTCATGGGAATCACCAAAATAAAGGTTTATTCACACCACACAGTCCATAACCCCATTCTCAAGCCTAGCCAAACCTCAGTCCTTTGGCTGGCTGACACAGTCCATCTCATAACTCACACAGGCTTTGGTCTTTGTCTTGGTTCCAGGCTCTTTCAGGCCTCAGCTCTCCAGCATAGCTTCCACAGCCATCAAGTCCCTCTGTCTTGGGCTCCAGAGATGTTCTCTTTCTAAGATCCAGAATGCTTCTGGCTTCAACGTCCTGTTTACTCTCTTTTATAGAGCAGTGTGGGCATGGCCCTGGCCCTACTCTGACTCCCTTAAAGGTGCCACAGCCTTTTCATGCTTCTCCCTGCTACAACTAGTATTTATTTAAATTCATTATCTCACCCTATAGCAAGGCCTCAGGGCAGTTACAAAATAATAACAAGACTAAAGTAAAACAAATTAAAAACCAAAAACCTTTGATTAAGGGGTTGATCCTGTTCCCACTAAAGTCATCAACAAATGCAGAATCAGTTCCAATACTGAGTTTAAAAAACAACAAAAAATTGATAAAGTATTTTTATTCATGCAGAACAAATTTGAAAAGTTAAAGAGTGGTGTGTTTTAAAAGATACATAAAGCAGTAGCTTTTTTAAAAAAAGTTCTGAACTATCTGAATAGAGTTCAAAAGCTTGCAAACTCTCATCAACAGAAGCTGCTCAGATAAGGGCATTTTTACATGAACACTTATCCTGGGATTAGATCATTAGTCCCAGGATGACATGTCCATCTAAATGCAGCATTAAATTATTATAATCCCGGGATCATGGAAAAACTCCGGGATTACAAAACCCCTTTTTGGTGGTATTGTAAAATCCTGTTGTTAAATAACACCAAGATTAAGTCCATCTAAATGACTATCCCGGGATAGTCGACTATCCCAGGATTATTACCATAGAGGCAGTTTTTAAATAGTGCCACCGTTTGGTGTGTGTGTGGATGCGCCGGTGCGTGCATGGTGGGTGGGGCGTGCACACGGCCACACACACATCCCCACTCACCCCCACGCACGGAGCAGCCCCCATTTTCCCTGGTTGCATGCTAGGCAGGAGCGTACATGCACCCCTGCTCACCACGCGTGTGCACACCATGTCCTTCGCACAGGCCCCTCTCTCTCAGAAACATGCAAATTTCTGCGTGTGTTCAGGCTAGTGCCATTCCCCCCGTCAACCCCTACACACACACCGCTCCAACAGAAAACAGCTCACAATCCCAACAATCAACAATCCCAACAATCAACAATCCCAATTCAAAAGTTATGAAGGCATGGATGATATTGGCCAGATCTAAATCAGAAAGAAAGGGTCAAAAGCCTCCTCACCAGATGGACTTGGTGAAAAGCGCTCATGGCCACCAGCACAACCTGGTGTTCCAGGTGCAGCAAGGGGTCCAAAAGCAATGATGTGCATAAACAGAGCATAGAGCTTGTTTTCTCTACACATACTTTGATCTCTTTATTTATTTCTTTTTTTTTTTTTAATTCAAAAAATTCTATCCCGCCCCTCCTGCCCACAGGGCAGCCTGGGGCGACGAACAACAAAGATAAAACAATAAAACAATTTTAAAAGTTAAAAATTTATCATATATGCAGGGAAACAACCCCCCCAACCCCAACCCCTACCCCCCCTTGCGGAAAGCCTGGTGGAACAGCCAGGTCTTACATAAACGTAAAAATGACAGGAGAGTGGGGGCCAACCAAACCTCCTCCAGGAGTGAATTCCACAGCATAGAGGCAGCCACCAAAAAAGATCTAACATCGGTGGCCACCCACCTCGCTCGGGGAACCTCCAAAAAGGGTCGCCCGAATGATCTCAGAGAGCACACAGGCACATGGGGAGTGAGGCGGTCCCGCAGATAAACAGGGCCCAGGTCGTGAAGGGCTTTAAAGGTTAAAACCAGCACCTTGAACTTAGCCCTGCTTTGTAGGCAGCCAGTGTAGAACCCGGAGCACAGGTGTCATGTGTTCCCTGCGGCCCGCCCCCGTAAGAAGATGGGCCGCTGCATTCTGCACCAGCTGCAGCCTCCGGACCAACTTCTCGGGCAGCCCCACGTAGAGCGCATTGCAGTAATCCAGCCTCGAGGTGATGAAGGCATGGATGACAGTGGCAAGAGTCTGAGAGATACGGCCAAAGCCGCCGGACAAGATGTAACTGCCGAAACGCACTCCCCGCCACAGCCACAACCTGAGATTCCAAGATGAGCCATGAATCGAGGAGCACACCCAGACTCCCCACTTGAGAGACCATGGGAGGGTGAACAAGAGGAGATACAACCAGTCCCAGGCCCCCCAAGCCCTCGCTGGCCAACATTACCTCCGTCTTGTCAAGATTCAATTGCAGATGGCTCAACCTCTTCCAAGCCCCAACAGCTGACAGGCACTGGGAAAATAAGGAGACTGCATGGCCTGGATTGATGGAAAAAGAGAGGTAGAGCTGAGTGTCATCAGCATACTGATGACACTGCATGCCCTGAAACCCTCTCACAATCTCCCCTAACAGCTGCATATAGATGTCAAACAAGAAGGGGAACAAAATGGCACCCTGCGGGATTCCACACGTGAGGTCCCAGAGAGAAGACGTACACTCCCCCAAGACCACCCGGTGAGTTCTCCCGGCCAGGAATGAATGAAACCAGTCCAAGACCATTCTGTCAATCCCGACATGGTCCCGCAGGCGAGTCACCAACACCTCATGGTCGACTGTGTCGAATGCAGCCGAAAAGTCTAGCAGGACCAGTAAGGTCTGATGACAACAGAGATCGTCAACCAAGGCCACCAGTGCAGTCTCTATACCATACCCAGGCCGAAAACCAGACTGAGAGGGGTCAAGGAAACTGGTGCGGTCCAGATGTTCCTGGAGCTGCCATGCCACAGCCCGTTCAATAACCTTCCCTAAAAAGGGGATGTGAGAGACCAGCCAATAACTGACAGGAGCATCAGCATCAAGAAATGGCTTCTTGAGCAGGGGACTTTTCCTACAGTGGAAAAGAGATCCCTGTTAGGCCCTTTCCATCTATGTGTTCCCCCAGAAGGATAGCACATACTAGCAATTAGCACAGACTCACATCTCCATTGAAATGAATGAGCCTCCTGCCTGTGCCAACTCCTGGTGCAAAGAACCTCTTTGTCTGGATATCTTGGGAAATGTAAAAATATTTGAATAAACTCTGTCCCAGTTAAATGATAGATGACCTCAATTAAAATGATAGTAATGGGAAGAACTGTTTTGAGAGTCCTGTCCCACTTAAACAGCTATCCCAGTTACCAAGGTCCCAATTAAATTAAACAAACTTTATCCCACCAGAAAATTGTGTTGCCTGTAATGCAAACACTGCATTTTTATGCTCAATTACTTTCAGGCAGAACAATGCAAAATAATTGCTCACTACTCATATTATATGGCTTTTTAATATGCTGATTGCTATTTTTTACTTCTTATTCATAGATATAATGATATGCTATATAATAATATGCTTCCAGTCTCTCAGAGAAGCACCCAAGAATTTATTCCCAATTTTCTTCTATGCACATCTAAATTTAGTTAGCAAGCTTTAGTGTGTTCCTCGATTATGTGGATTTTCAAAAATCTACCACCATATTCCCGGTGGGACAGCTCATTCTGGGCTTCTCCCATCCTCAGATACCTGTATGAATCCTTGACAGATTCTTGTATTCACTTTTAACCCCAATACATTTTTTCACTATTTAGAATAATGTTTTGTGTAATGTCATTGCATCTTTTCATGCTAACCTGGAAGAGAAATTTTCAAAATTAGGCCCACATTATTAAAGAGAGAAAGAAAGAAAGAAGTTTACATGCATGTGTAACTTTATTCACGAGTAGTCCCAACACAGGAAAAAAATCAGTTCTACAGCCCTTAAGTGATTCCAGAATCTTTCATTAAAGGTTTTGAACTAGCCTGAAGTTGGTTTGTTATACATGAAAATTGACTGTATGTATCACTAACTATGCAGACTGCCTGGGGGTTAAGAAACATGACTGGTTTGACCAGCTACAGCCCACCTAGCCCAGCGCCTCACCCGTGCATCTGTTTCTGGGCCACCAGATGTGGACTCAGTACAGATTCAGGCAGGCTAGGCGACTGGCCTGGAAACGTGGACCTGGAAGGAACTAGGCTCACAGTCTGGGCCCAAGGGCAACCCGGCCCCAGTGAGGGGGGTTGTCATGACTGTCAGCCATGGTTTCCTGTTATGGCGGGAGACAGGGCAACGATCACAGTGACGGGGTGGGGCTGCCAGCTGCACATCGCTCCTTTGACCCGCCTTCCTGGCAGGGTCAGGCGCCATGGAAATGTTTAGTTCATTCCCCAACCTGACCGAGCCAGGGGTGGTCTACTTCCTTGGGGCTGCACATCTATAAACAACACCCTGGATATCATTAACTAATTTAACTTAGTCTGTTACACAGGAATAGACGTACTGAAATGCACTGGCGTAATTTAGAGCTGAAACAAGTATCTGCAGTGAATATCATATTCAGCCATGTCATCTGCTTTAAATCGAGTCCCACAAAGTGGATAAAACCTGCAATTCATCACTGCTTTGTTTGAATATTCACTTCAGTTTCCTGGGTGATTTTGTTTTGGGGTTTTTTCTCTTTCAGTTTGGTTCAGATGCTCAGCTCTCTGTGTGTGTCCCCCCTCTGTGTGTGTCCTTCCGTGTGTCTCCCGTGTAAGTGTCTCCCCTGTTTGTGCCCTTGTCCTCCCTGTGTGTCCCCATGTCCTCCGTGTGTGATTGTGTGTCCCCGTGTGTGATTGTGTGTCTGTTACCCTCTGTGTGTGTGTCCCCACTCTGTGTGTGTGTGTCCGTGTCCTACCATGTATGTGTGTGTATGTGTCCCCGTGTGTCCTCACTCTGTCCTTGTACCCCCATGTGCATGTGTCCCCCCCATGTCCCACTGTGTGTTCCTGTGTGTGTGTGTCAATCCTTGTCCCCCCCATGTGTGTGTATGTGTCCCCTGCATGTCTCAGTGTGTCCCTGCATGTGTGACCCTGTGTGTGTGTGTATCTACCCCGTGGCTGTGTGTGTGTTCCCATGTGTGTGTCCATGTCCCTCATATATGTGTCTGTGTGTGTGTTCCCCATGTGTCCCCCATCTGTGTGTGTGTCCCCCATGTGTGTGCGTGCCCCACGTGTGTGTGTGTGTGCACCCCCTATGTGTGTGTCCACATGTGTATGTCCCTCCCCTCTCTGTCTGTGTCCCCATGTGTGTGTCCTCCCTCTGGGTGTGCGTCTCTCTCACTGTGTGTGTGTCCCCCCTTCTGTGTGTCTCTGTGTGTCCCACCGAGTATGTATGTGTGTGTCCTCTCTGTGTGTGTCCCTCATATGTGTGTTTGTGTGTCCCCTATGTGTGTGTCTTCCATGTGTGTGTCCTTGTCCCTTGTGTGTGTCCCTCCATGTGTGTTTTACTCCTCTGCGTGTCTGGATGTGTCCCCCCTCTGTGTATATATGTCCCACCCATGTATGTGTGTCCTACCATGTGTGCACCCCCTTGTGTGTGTGTCCCCATGTCTGGGTTCTCCATGTGTGTTTGTCTGTGTGCCCCCTCTGTATGTCCCCCATGTGTGTATGTTTGTGTGTGTGTCCCCCATGTGTCCCCCGTGTGTGTCCCTTCATGTCCCAGTGTGTGTGCCCTCCCTGTGCGCATGTCCCCCATGTGTGTGTGTGTTCCCTCTGTGTGTGTCCCCCTATGTTTGTGTGTGTCCATGTCCTACCGTGTGTGTGCACACCCCCTTGTATGTGTATGTGTCCCCATGTGTCTGTGTGTCCCCTTGTGTGTCTGTCTGTCTGTCTGTGTGTCCCCCTGTGTGTCGGTGTCCCCCGTGTGTGCTTGTGTGTGTGTGTTGTCTGTGTCCCCCAATGTCCCAGTGTGTGTCCCTCCATGTGTGTCTGTATGTATGTCCCTCCGTGCGTGTGCCCTCCGTGTGTGTGCATTTGTGTGTGTCCCCCGGTGTGTGTGTATTTTAGAACACCACAGCTCCATAGTACATTACAGAGGTCTCTTATTTCAGAAGACAGTGGGTAATTTCAGACATTACGGGACCACGGTCAACGACAGTGAAACCCCTGTGGTGATCAAAAGTCCCGTAACGTGTAAATGATTCCCGCCAGAGGTTCACCCCAGTGAACCTCCGGCAGGAATCATTTTAACCACGATTCTGGGGAAGGTGCCGGCACCATCCCCGAAATCATGGTTAACGCAACCACAATCCAGGATGGGCCAAATGTAACATCTGTTACATTTGGCCCATCCCGGATCGCGGTCCCAGCCATGATCCAGGATCGGGCGCAGCGGGCGCATTGGCCGCTGCGCCTACTCGTCGCACGAAGGGCGGGCAGCCGGGGGAGCGTGGGGGGGCGAGGCTGTGCGACCGCACGTTGCACCACGCAGCCCCGCCCCCTCCCTGATCCCCAGAGAGAATCTGCCCGGCACATCTAAAGGACGCCCGGGCTGATTCCTGACCGGGATCCGAAATGGATCCCAGTCCGTGATTTAGTGTGGCAGGATGAGAGGCCCGTCATGTCTGAAATTATCCAGTATCTCCATAGGATATGTTGAACACACTTGTTTCCTAGGGTGATCATACCTTCCCTAAAAAAAGAAAAGAAAAAGATGTTTATGAAAAATACACGTTGCAGAGTTACACTGGTTCCAGTGCAGCCCTGTGCCATGTGTTTTTCATAAGCATCCTCTTTTAAAGGGGAAATATGACCACACTACTTATTTCTGACCACTACAGCTCCATAATATCTCTTATGTTTGAAATTTTGATCTGGCACCGCTATGGTGATCCTATATATCACAAGCATATGATCTGGCACTGTCCAAGATAACACTTCTTTGGCGTGATGGCCACTGTTTCAATATCATTCTTGTTCTTTCACCGCTTTCGATGAAAGAATGAAAGACTGCTGAAAGGGTCCTATGTATGATACTACTGATCCATTTTACAAACAAGAATCTTCCTGTTCACAAGGAAGTATAGTATTAGTCAAGGTTTATATTCCGACATTGCAGCAACATCATCATTTTGTGATGTTCACAAAAGTGGAAAGAAACTGAATTGTTTAGTCTTTGTATTTCATTACTGAATCAAGCTATTTATATTGTGGCGCAATCCTGATTCTGACTTCTGGGCATTAAACCAGTGGTTCTCAAACTTTTTTGAACCTCACCCCCATTCCACTTGTTTGTTGTAGTTGTTGAAGCCCCTCCCCATATCACATGGAGTACATACATCTTGCTCGCTCTCCCCCTTTCCACCCTCCTATTGCTTCCCCTCTCTCTCCCTTGACACCCCATTATTTTGGAGACTCCCTTTAGCTCAGTGAAAGTGTGGAGCTAGGTATTTTCCAGCCACAGTCCTTCTCACACACTCCCGAGAACAACTTCCATGCCCCTGACGCCCAGTTTGAGAACTCATGCATTACACTAACACAAATAATAAATGTTAATCTCTATTTAATAGAACATATGAAAATAACAATGGCTGGTTTGAAACGCATGGTTCTTTGTGTTGAAGGGATTCGTTGTTATTGGGAAGTTACTGCCAGCCAGATCCCAGCCATGGGTTGGAGTTTGGAGTGGGATGTGCAGCAAGGCTGGCCTGGAGGGTTGTAACTAGAGCTGAAATGGGTACCCACAAAAATGGGTATGCCCGCTGAATTTCTGGTACTTGAATTGACTGGGAAATATGGGTACCAATCAGTAACCAATTTTGACCCGATTCGAGTACCCGATGTCCTGGAATGTTGACTTCTGGTCCCAATTTTTAAGTTTTCCCTCCCAATTTACAGCTTGTTAACCAAAAAATTAGTACCCAAAATTACCGATCTTGGGGGGGTATCCAGGTACCTGATCAGGTAGCCCATCAAGTACCCGATGCAGTAGTAAAAATGCTGGAAGTACCCACGGGTAACAAATGAGCTACCCATTTCAGTTCTGGTTGTAAACCAGGGTGCCAAGTTAGGTGGTGAGGGGAAAAGCTAGGTAAGAAACCATGGATATGAGGGGTTCATCAATGCCACGGGTTAGGCAGAGGATTCTGAATCCTCATCTCACGGCTGAGGATTGAGCACAGTCAGAATCTGTGCATTTGGGCCTGAGGTAGGGTGAAAGGCTGGAGCTCGTACAGCAGGGTGAATAGTAGAGAGCATGGTGAATGCTCTCTGGAGGACCTAGGAACAAGAAGGATCAATCATCCAGGTGATGGCTGGGCCAAGGATCCGAAACAGGAGAGATAAGAGAAAAAGAACATGACGGGGAGCACACTGAACCACAGGCCAGGTCCAGTAGCTCATACAAAGCTCTGGTGCTGCCAAGTAGTTATATAATGACTTCTACCCAATCAGTCCTGGTCAATCAGAGTCCTGTGGTAGGGATGTGCAAACGTGGTTCAGGGGTTCGGTGTTCGGCGCAAACTCGGGGTGTTTGGCCCATTTGCAAACATCCCGAACCTGAACTGCCCCCTGACCGAACTGGCAGAACAAAGTTTGGGTTCTGAACCCGTTCGGGCGGGGGACGGGGCAACCCGATTTTCCCTCCCCCCTCCAGGCTGCGCGGGTGGAAGGGGTGCCGAGGCTCACCTCCCCCCCCCCCCGGCCCAGCCTCGTAATTTTTTTCAAAAGCCTCCACCCCAGGGATCGCCCTACCGGCGGCACTCCAGAGCGCTTCAGGCCTCTACTAGGCCTTCTGGGTCACATGGCCTGGACCCCAGACCCCGGACTTTCCGGGTCACATGGCCTGGACCCTGGACCTCGACCCGCTGCATTTTATTTCACTGGACCCAGGGCCGGAGCCTGACCTACCTGGTGGTGCTGGGGCTCCGGCCCCGGGGCTGGCGGCGGCAGTGGGGCCAGCAGCGCTCCAGAGCACCACCAGACCCGCTGCCACTGCCAACACAGGCTCTACCAGGTAGGGTGATCCCTGGGGTGGGTTTTTAAAAAATAAATAAATAAAATTTTTTACAAGGCTGGGCAGGGTAGGGGGGGAGGTGAGCCCTGGTGCCCCTTCCACCCACGCAGCCTGGAGGGGGGAGGGAAAACTGGGTTCCCTCCTGTCCTCCGCCCGAATGGGTTCGGCCCCCCCGAACAGGTTCAGGTCGAACAGCCATAACCTGAACGGTTTCGGGGGGCCGAACCCTGAACGGGCCGAACCCTGACTCCCCTCCCCCCCCCCCGGTGTTCGCACATCCCTATCCTGTGGACAGGTCAGTCCCTTTCTGATTTTGGGTCTGGAATTCCTTTAGAGTGAGCCTGTGACTACATAGCTAAATCTTCTTCCTAGGACACAGCCAATCCAGGTTTGAGTCCTGTGGGTCTTGACAATTTATCTCCCCTGTCCCTCCCTCGTGGGGAAACTTTTGGAAAGTCCTGTGAAGGAAAATCAGGATTTTCCTTGCTCCTGTTCCTCTCCTGCAGATTTTCGAGGAGGAGGAGTGGATGATTTGACTCACTGTAATGAAGGTTGCTCATTTTGGAATGCGGCACTGTTCTGTACCCGGCTTTGTGCAATATGCAGCAACATCAATTAGATTCTGATGCAGCAGCTGTTAAATCAAGAGCTAATTAAAAGTACAACATTTAAAATACAGGCAGATACGAACCAAATATGTTATTGTTTGTGGTGAAATACTGATGTGTAGATAAAGGGGAAACCCAATTATCTTTATTATGCATACAGAAGAGGCACTATCAAAGATTTTAGCAAGGTCTTGCCTTTAGCTTTGTTGGGGGTGCACTCAGCCCAGAGCTGAAGCGCACCCCACAGGGAGATAGACAGAGAACCAAGGGGTAAGCCAAATTAATAAGAGATGAGATTCCTCTGCTGAGCCCAGTGAAGAGACATTGAGTGTAAGGACAGGGAATACTACGTAGTGCACAGGAGAGAAAGACTGCTGAGATATCACAGCACTTTGACACTCACCTCCTCACATCAGATAGGAATGGGGTTGTTACATTATCACCCTTCTCATCTTGCCCCTCTTCCATCAGTCACAGAACTAGAAACACAATGACTTCATCAAATCAATCAATCAATCAATCAATCAGATAAATTAGTTTCAGAGCTGGAGTTGTGGCTTCCAAATTTATGCTTATTCAAATCAAATAAATCTATACATTGTCTTTTTTATTCCACATTCATTTAATGTTATATGGCTATTGTTTGTTTAGAAATAACAGGTGTTCATTTTGCATAGATATTTAGATTTCTTTTTTTAAAAAAACCCTATAACCTATAATTAAAAATGAAATTCACAAATACAAGAAATATTTGTATGACTCTAAATGAGTTTAGTACAAATAACCCATAAAACTAGCAAACAGAAATCATTATGCAAGAATATCTAAAATCACATAAAACCTTAATGGAATAGAAAATATAATTATGAGACAAAAAGGTCAGAAATGAATTATAAAATGCAAGCTTAACTCTCTGAATTTAATTTGTCTTTAGGAAGATTTCCTGTTGAGAGAGATTGTTATAAACCAGAACTCCAAATACTCTGCAGTTGGCTTTTCTAAATATTTTCCTCCTTCAGTTTATATTCTTTTAATAATTGGGATAATTTTTCCAAGGTAAACATGGTTTGTGGTTAGGAAGTATGATAGTCTTGGGTCAAGGTCAAGTCTGATGTAAATGGGTATAACCTGTGGAATCACTTCAGCTTAAAATAGGCCTCAGTTTGGATTGTTGACTGAATTTCAGGGGATGAAAGTTCTTTATAAAATGGAACGCGACACTGTCAAATGCACGATGCTGATAAATAGCTTTTAGGTTGGATTGTGCATTTTGTTTTCGTTATGACAATGAAAACGAAAATTTTGATTTTTGTTTTCGTTACTGTAATAACAAAAACGACAAATAATAATAACAAAAATGAAAACGAATTTTTGTTTTTTAAATAATGGGAAAACACTGAAAAACATATTTCCAGTTATAACTTTTTTGTTTCTTATTCACGTCTGATGAAACATGGGGAGATTGTACCCCCAATGAAAGGCGCTATATGTACCAAATTTCTAAAAGATTGGATATAGGGGACCTATTTTAGAAGCAATTGAATGTTGTGATTTTAATTAAAGCTCCATACACATTCATGGCTACACCTTTTTTTAAATCTTTCATCCAATTTGCATGAAATCTGGGAAGATTATGTCCCTCCATTAGTGTACCAATCATACCAAATTTCAGAAAGGTTGGATAAAGTGTCCTGATGGTATAAGTTATTAACTTGAAAGTACATTTCTAGCTGTAACATTTTATATTCCACCCTGTTTACAAATAATTTGGCAGAAATTTATCTCACAACTTCCCTGTCATCTCTGCCAAATTACAGGACAATTTGATAAAGGGATCCAATTTTATAAGCAATTGAGGTTGTCCCCTTGAAGACCATTATTCACATAAATAGCAGCACATGCAGTGCTAGTCAGAAGCAGGCACCTGGCATGGTAGGGGGAGGGAGGCTGTAGGAGGGAGGATGGGGAGCAACCCAACAGACCTAATCGGTTGTACAGTATGATGCACTCTCAGTGATGGAACAGGAGGACCTTGTCCTTCAGCATATGGATAGTTTGTACCAGAAATTGAGGGGAAATACCATGGACTTCAGTGCTCCACATGTATCTAACAATAGTCGTTCTAAAATAAGCACTTAGAGGGCTGTCCATTTTTCTTCAGAGAACCAGGTTTCTCCAGTATCTTTGTCTCTCCTGTCTCAGGGTCAGAGACTTTCTCAATTTGCAGGTCAAGGCTCTGTGTCCAAATGACTTAATTCTCCGTTTCAGCTCTTGTGTGAGTTTAGGAACTTTATATCGATGGTGTCATGGAATGTTGCAGGATGGTATACCTGTAAAAGTAATGCCGATATCTTAGAATTGGCAAATTGCGGTATACTCTGCTTTCAGGAAACCTGGATTAGCGATCCTCAGGGTCCTACCCTAGAAGGATATCGGACTTGGGAATTTCCAGCCTTTTATACAGAAAAAGCGGGTAGACCCTCTGGGGGAATTGCAATTCTGATCAACTTAGCATTTAGGATGGAGTAAGCAGTTGCAATGTAATTTCCAAAATATCTTGGTAATTCTGGTTTGTTGGGGAGTAGGTTCCTCTTTTATTTTAATAAACTTATACCTTCCTCCCTCTTTTAGCTTATTTACTCGGTGTAAGTTCTGGAGTATGCTAGAGGAACAAATAAATACATGGGCAAATGACTACCCTAATGCTCCTGTGATTCTGATGGAAGATGTTAATGCACAGACAGGGTCAACTGATAAGGCTAGAGCTGTTGCTCTTGGTGTGGAGGATGATGAAGATCAATATTTTGATCCACCAAGGGTGTCAAGGGATTCAGTACTAAATGCCTATGCATTTTTGTATAAGAATAATTATAAATTTTTGAATGGCAGCTCGAAATCAGACCAGAACGGAGATTGGACTTTTTTCTCCCACAACAGTGCAAGTGTCATCGATTATATCACTGTTCCTTTTTGTAATTTCACTGATTTTATTGATTTTGCAGTCCTTCCTTTGGGGTGTAGTGATCACTTTCCTATAATAGCTTTTTTCAATTCTAAATTTGATTAATTACAAGTACACTAGTCTAAGTCCTCAAGGACTTGGAAGCACAGGGGCTAAGGTCCATAAAGTGTGGGGGGTAAAGTAGCCGGGCTGGCCTCCTCCCTCTTTGTTTCAGAGGAGCTGGACTGGACTACAAAGATGTTACAGTCAGACATACATTTATAAGTTAATTGCTTATACCACCAGGACCCTTTATCCAATCCGTCTGAAATTTGGCATAGATAGTAATCATGGGGAGGGGTATAAACTTGCCACATTTAATCCACATTAGATGGGAGCCAAAGAAGTTACAACCAGGAATGTATATGCAGATCTTTGCAAAATAGTATAATTCAACTGCTTATAAAAGCGAATTCCTTCATCCACTCTTTCTGTAATTTGGTACACCTAATGCCTTCCATTGGGGGTACAATCCCTTCAAGTTCCATCCAAATATAATGAAAAACAAAAAAGATACAGCCAATGGAAACCAATGAAAAATGAAAGCAAAAACAAAAACTTGATATTAATAAAAAATGCAAATGAAAGATTTCAATAACAAAACTGAAAAATGACATGGGTCCCTGGTACACACCTCTACTATAAGGCTGCAGTCCTACAGTAAATGGGAAATGAGCCATTGACTTCAATGGAGACAGGATTACATACCTCCCAACAGTCTTGCATTATGCTCCCCCGCCCACACTTTTGCAGGAAAATCCCACAGAGGAAGGAGGAGGGAGAAGGGGATTTCACTTAAATTCATCCAGGCAGCAACAGTGGCTGGCAGTGGGCAATGGCTCTCCTGGAGCTGACCTGGGCCTATTATGGCCTTTGGGAGTCTGTTTCATGCAAACACGCTCCCAGAAGCGTACACATGCTCCCCAAGGACACCCCGCCTGCTGCCCACAACTGCCGGGACAGATGTAAGTGAAATCTCCCCATCCTCCACTTGTGCGCCCTTCTGGTTGCACAGATTATCTGTAGAGACACCAGACAGGGGGGTTATGGGGTGCAAACTTACCTAAAGGATTCCGCAAATCCATCGGATAACAGTATCTGCACAAATAATGGATTCAGATCTAAATATCAACCAGGATCCGTATGTACAGAAAACATTATCAAAATAGGACTGTTATTTTGCTTAATTCTGTGCTCAGTATCTTTTCTGAGTAGCCAGTGATTGGTGCACAACTAGAAATAAGGGTAGGTGGGAAAGAAGCCTCACCTTAGCCAACAAGATCATCCAACAAGGAATACACAGGCAACTCACCAGTCCCCGCTTGCTGATGACCATTGTAGTTAACTATCTTCATTTCATCAGAAACTGATAATAGTTGGCTTAGTTTTAGTAAAAAATTCTCAAAATTATTTTCTTATAATATTATATTATACAGTTGAATTAATGTTACCATGTTGTCTCAAAACCAGTGTGGATCTTGAATACGACAAAAGTCACCTACTGGAACAGTGTGGCGTACAACCTCTCCCTTTGGAGATTCATATAAATCAGAGATTACTCATCTCATCTTCTGGAAATGATGTAAGACCTTTTTCTTTGGCCAGGTGTTCGGCAGGCAGAGATAGGGTTGGGTGGGATGGATGTGTGGGAGAACTGGGATAAGAGCTGTAGGGGGTTAAGGGAATTTTTAGATGTTTTTATGTGCTGGTTTATATGTTGTAAGATGCTCTGAGCTTCATTGGCAAGGGCGGCATACAAATTTGAATAAATAAATAAGTAAATTAAATTGAAACAGTAGTGTGCTCTGCTCAGCAAAGCTGCTGAGACTCCCCTGGCTTTCTACTGGATAGGGTGCTCATGGGCACTCAGTCAGCTGCTGCCTGTATATCCCACTCCTGGCATGGGAAAGGAGCAGTGCCACTAGCTTGGCTGCTCACACATACCCCTTTTCTGATCATGCACAGACACCCTAGTTTGGTGTGTAGGGAGAAGGTAGACATGTCTGGACTTTGATTCCTAGGGGACAGAGTAACATGATGTCAAGCAGAGGTACTCTTCTAAGGGGTGCCACAAGTGGTACCCCCAATTTATGCTACAGAGGGTCTTTCAAATTAATTTAGGAAAGGTCATCATGATGGGAGTTACTTGTATTGGCCTGAGAGGTTGGTGGATCTCTCATATGGATCAGTGCTCCAGAGTTCCCTAAGAAGGGACACAAAGACCACTGTAGTCACTACTGTTGGCCCTAATTTGAACTAGTAGTCATGGATGGGCTTTGCTGTAGGCCCCTAACTAGGGTTGCACCTTCCGCCATGTTTTGACCCAAATAGACAGGGCCACATAAAAAAGGGTGGGCAAAGGGACTTTCCCACCCCTTTCCACCATAGCCATGCCTCCTTCAGAGCATCATGACATCACAATACTACACAGGGGGTGGGCCACCTCAGAAAAGGGACAGGAGAATCTCGTCTTCCACAGCATGGCAACACCTGAATCTCTCCCCCCCCCCCCCCCCGAGTTATCCAGGCAACCTGGGATAACCTGGACTTTGTCAGTAGTCCACAGCTCAACAAAACCTAGAGACTGAGCAAACCCTCATTAATTCTCCTGCCCCCACCACACACAAAGCACACTTGCTCTGGCTTTGTGCCCAAAGGGGGGGGGGTAGCACATTCAGATACACCCCCACCATCATTCCCACTGCAAATGCATAGAGAAACCTGTCAGAACTGAGGGTGTCATCATTGCTATTGCCATCACAGAGAGCATGCGGACAGCTCTGTGGTGGAGTCGTTGAAGCTTTTTTTTTTTAAAAAAAGGAAAAGAAAAGCGAATCTTGTTTTAATGGAAAAGGATCAGAGCCCAGGGTGACAGAAACAATCTTAACATCTTTTAAAAAAAAAAAAAATTAAAAGAAATTTAACAGTTCTGTCAGGTGCCACAGAGAAGTGATCAAATTAAAATGAAGGTGCCAAGGCTTTCGTCGAGTTGCATCCTAGTCAAGTTTTTTACTTCAGCTGGAAAATAAGAAATAATGATATATTCTCCAGTGAGCTGAGCTATGGACATGTGTAACTATAATCTAAAATCCTGTAAATTTGTGCTCTTGATTATAATGTAGCCCTAATTTTGCAAAAATATTTTCCCCCACTATGTCATGATTAATCATGTCAACTCTTGCATTTACACATTAAAAACCTGTATATGAATGAGTTTGCTTTTTTTTAAAAAAAAGAAAGAAAGAAAAAAGAAACAGATGGTCTTTGGGTATATATGTCTGGCAACTAATTTCGTGTCCAAATAAATTTCTGTGTCAGACTGAGGTGATGTTAGTAGTTAAGGCGATGGAATTGGCGGCCCCCATCATTGATGGGGTCTGTCCTCCATTGACCTCTCGGGTACGGAGTCTAGGAGTGCTCCTCGATACACAGTTCCACCTGGATCTCCAGATGGAGGCTGTGGTGAGGAGTGCTTTCCGCCATTTGCATCTGGTGTGACGGCTTCAGCCGTTTGTTTTGGACTCTGACCTGGCCACAGTCATCCATGCTTTCATCACCTCTCAACTGTAGCACACTCTACGTAGGGCTACCCATGGTGACGGCTCGGAAATTGCACCTGGTGCAGAATGCAGTGGCCCGTCTCCTAGTGGGACTGGACTGCTGGGAGCACATTACACCAGTGCTCAGCTCTCTGCACTGGCTGCCAGTGGTTTTCCGGACCCGATTCAAGGTGTTGGTTTTAACCTATAAAGCCCTAAATGCCCTGGGCCCTGCCTATCTGCAAGACCACCTCACTCCCCATGTCCTGGATCAGTCCCTGTGGTAATCCGGGGATGCCCTGCTCGAGGTCCCCCAAGTTTCTCGGGTGGCCATGCAGGAGAGGGCATTCTTGGTGGCCGTGCCATGCCTATGGAACTCCCTTCTGGTGGAGGCCCTGGACTTCCCCTCTTTTTGGAAAAGTTGCAAGACCTGGCTGTGCTGCCAGGTGTTTGGAGGGGGAGAGGGGTGATGGGTGGGGGGTAGGGGGGTTGTTTTCTTGGTTTCATCCTTTTTATGATGTGTTTTAATTGTTTTAAAAAAAATTTATTGTTGTAAGGCAACCCGAGCTGCCTGTGGCAGGAGGGGCGGGGTAATCCGTTTTAAAAATAAATAATAATAAATAAATAACCAAAGCAGGAAATATACATAGATATTGGTATTTTTGAAGGCAAGGTACTGACCTGTATTAGATACAAACATAGTTTATCAATTTTTAATAAGTTGTAATTATCAACTATATTTATTTTTTACCCATTCTCTCATGCTCTTGTTCTCTTCTGAAAAGAGCATGGACTGGGATAACTAGGGCTGAAACTTGATCCTTGCATTTCTTGACAAGAATTGGGGTTCTCATTCTTGCAAATCAGAACAAGCTGAGAAAGGCCTGCATTCTAACCAAGAAAAGCAAGAATCTCGTAAACAGCCCTCCCCCATACTCATAGACCTGGAGAGGGCCTTTTGTTTACAAACAAATCCTGGCTGAATCCTGGGACTGCTCCAGCTGCTGAATTTCTCCCCACTTGGCTTCTGGGGGAGGGGGTGGGCAAAGGGAGAAGCAAGGAGGAGGCTTCATTTCAAACTAGGGCTAAAACAGAACTACACATGGGAACCATTCTGTGCATGCACAGCCATCCTGCCATTTTGGAAAAGGGCAGAACGGCTGCCCTTTCCCAAAATGGCATTGATGCTGCTGGCGCCATTATAGAAAAGGGCTTTGCATACGCAGAATGGCCCCATCAGCCATTTTGCACATGCACTGTTTTTTGTTGTTGTTTTTTTTGACGAGATATCTGGAAAGATTTCGTACATGGTCCCAGCCCAAAATCTCACGAGAATCAAATGTGATTCTTGTTTCAGTCCTAGCCATTACCCAAGAAGCCTAAAGAAGTTGTCTAACACCAAATTCCAAGCAAATTCAATGGAAGTTGAATGCTTTTCACTCCCTCAGCCTCAAATCTGAAACCACTTACTCTGGAGTAGTCCTGGTGAGACTCAATCTTACACAGATTTGAAAATCCCAGCCTGACTGGTGTTAGCAGGAGACCTCTTCCATGCGTGACTATTGGGGGAGGGGGTCGGTACCCCAATATACACCCAATTCTTAAATTTAGGGGAATTAGCCAAGTTAGTTGAACTAGGGATCCCCACGTGCCACAAGGATCAGTCTGAGATACAGGGTGCACTCCTGGTCAGCTGGACTATCCCACCCACTTCCCAGATACACAGACAACTGCTTAAATACAAAAGTTTTTTTAATTAAAAAACCAAAGAAGGGAGACACATATACACACACCTACCCTTTGTTGCACAGATACACACCCATGGGCCAATTCTTAGGTTCTATACAGCTTGAAATAACCACCCTCCCTTGTACAGATACACCACCCACCCACGAACAATCCAACCCACTCCCAGTCTGGTATTCTTCGGGGCTGGTGCACACTGCGTTGGGGAAAGAGGAAGAAACAGGGAACAGAGAGAGAGAGAGAGAGAGAGAAGTTCGAAAGGTTACCTTGCTAAGTCTGTAGGTAGAGGGAGAGACAGGCAACCCTCAGACGGTGGGGGTGGTGGGAGGTTGAGAGGTGGAGGTGAGGAACACAGACCAAGGTCTGGGAGAGGTGGCCTTCAGTGGGGTCCTGAACTACTCTGCTCTTGGGGCCAGGGTTTGGATTATCATAGGATGATGTCTATGTGCTCAGTGGGAGGAACCCTTGGGGGTCTCTTAGAGCAGAACGGAGGGGCTGGAGGGGGCATCCCCTTTCTATCTTCCTGTGCTTAGGACTAAATTCTAGAAAGTTCTAGCTCCAGTGGTGACCTAATTCTGAGGGGAACAAAAGGGGTCTTGGTGTGACAATAGAATTCAATGAAGGTTTTGGAGGATGCTCCAGGTGTCTTTAGGAAAATAGGGAGTCAGTAGGGAAATCCTGTCAGGATGTTGTGGAGGAAACAAATCTTGCAGGGGATAAGGGACTTTCCTATAGGGGAACAGGGAAGACTGGCTCCATCTAGGTGTGCATGGAAGGTCCCACCATTGTGCTTATTTTGCCAATTTAAAGTTCCAAGCTAGGGTCTTTGTTTGAAACCAGGGAGTGGCCACTCTTTCCTGTATCCAGGTGATTACTGGAGGAGGCTCTTCCCTTATCTAATTCCTGCTTCTTAAAGGTTTCTTGCTTTACCTGAGGGGCCTTTCAGTTTCAAGGGTTCACCTGACTCTCAAATTCCTCTCTGGCCCTTGTTGCTTGGGCACCCCAGAATCTGTATTCCTTATGGGGCGATGCTGGCTCTTGTCGCTTGGGCACCCTGGAATCTGTATTTGTTATGGGGCGATGTTTCACCAAAAGGTGGGGGGGAGGTAACGTTCTCAGGGAAAAGGCTTGTTACCTAACAATTCCCCCCGTTAGGGGCTAAAGCCCTGAGGGTTGACGGTCCCCACACATTCATGAGCTTAGCGTAAACACGGTAGTCCTCAATGCGACTTAGTCTGGCCATTTTCCTCTTAACCCAACATGTCAAATCAGTTATGCAAAGCACAAGTCCTACTTGGAACACTAGGATCAATACAATCGGGTGGAGCATTAAATTAAAAACCTCGGTTGCCTGAGAACTCCAGCCCAGCAAACTCTCATACCATGCGTGCTGACCCGCTGACTGAATGTCTGCTGTTATTCGGGAGATGGCCTGATTGTTATGTTGTACTATCAATCAATAATAGTTTATTGCGTGACAATAAAGTCGTTGCAAGGAATTAAAAACTCGCAGTTATAAGTAAACAAAGTCATATGTAAACATTGTAATAACCATATAATACAACATACGAAATACTGTCTTATCCAAATTCTCGCTTCAAAAATAAAGGAGCTAAACAACACAGAATATCCAGACCTAATATAAAATCTAATATGAATTCATAATTAAACAGCTAAGACGTATGTACCATTCTAAAGGATACTATGCTCGCTTAAAGACAGTTCACACACACAACTACTTGTCAAATAAAATACATAAGGGAATAAAATCAATATCCACAGGCAACAAAATAATCATAACAGTGGTTTCTATTTAGCGCCGGATGTTTTACTTTTAGTTGGCCTAGTTGGTATAAGTGCCTCAGAACAACCGGAGGGAGGGTACACTTAAACCATTAATCCCACTACAACCTCTGGGGTAAAAGGGAATAAACCTCTACCCATCCATAGGATTAGATGCAAATTTCAAGTTCGATTTAATCACATAGATTTTCTATAGAGATTTTGCAATCTTACTAGACACATCCAGGGAGTGATTTTCCAATAAATAATTGACTTGAACATTCGGGGCTCTCTCAGAAAAATTATTAAGTAGGGAGTACACATATTTATCCCTCAGCAAAGCATACTGGGGGCAGTGAAGGATGATATGCTCCAGGGATTCAATTGAGCGCATCTCACAAGAACATAAACATTCCACCATCGGAACTCCCCTGTATCAACCCTCAGTGATGGCGGACGGGAACAGGTTAAACCTCGCCAGCATGACTGACCTCCTAAATTTGGCAGGGAAACTATGATCCAAATAGGTCATTGGGGCGCCCGTATAGTTGGACAAAAGACCACAGGGGCCTAGCATTCTAATTTCCCCCAAAGCAGCCCTCTCTTCCTGGCGCGTGATATCTGACAGCCTGGTTAGCAACAGCTTTCTAGCCGCCTTATTCCCCAGGTTCTCCACCATCTGAAGGTCAACCCCCATAGTTGTTAGCTTGGCCTCCACCCGAGCCATCCACAAATTTCTAGGCTTGTCTTCCTGGACAACTAATGACAGGGGTGCTGTGGTCTTAAAAACTAGGCAAAGCCAGTAGGTGAAAGCCCCCTGCCAAATTCTTTCCCTAATGGGAGGAAGCCCACACTCCGCCCGTAGAACTACTGCTGGGGTACCAGGAGGGGCTGCCAGCAGGGTCCTCAAAAAGCGTGCCTGGAATTGCTCCAATGCCTTCAAGCTGTCCAGAGCCCAAAAATGAGAGCTGAACAGCAGCTGTGGTATGCATCACTGGGCAAAGATTTTAATAGCCGGGGAGATCAGCTACCCACTCCGAGATCTAAAGAAGGATAACATTGCGCGAGTCAGGTTTTTCACCTTGTCCAAGGCAGCCTGGGAATGGAGAGTCCATTTGCCTGGAACACCAAACCCAGGTATTTAAAGGCTTCGATTTCCACGATGTTCATCCTGTCCACGGTCCACTTATGCTTGATTTTCTTCCTAGAGAAAATCAGAACTTTAGTTTTATCATAGTTAATGTCAAGGAGATTTTTCTGGCAATATTTCCCGAGGGCAGACAAGAGGCAGCGCAATCCTACAAAAGAGCATGAGAGAAGCATCATATCGTCCCCATAGAGTAGGCACGTGATGTAAGTCTCCCCTATATGGGGAGCATGAAAATGAGGACCAGACAAGGCTCCTACCAGATTGTTCAGATAGATGTTAAAAAGGGTTGGAGCCAAAATGCATCCCTGCTTTACGCCCCTCCCCGAAGGAATGGCGTTTGTCAATGTCTCTCTTCCATCAACCCTAACTCTGACGGAGGTGCCGGTGTAGAGCTGGTGGATAAGATAGAGTAAACGCCCTTCCATCTGCAAACTTGTCAGCTTCTGCCATAACCTCTCACATGAAATAGAGTCGAAAGTGGCCTTTAAATGGATAAAGGCCGCAAGCAACGGCTCTCAGAAGCTAATATATTTTTGAGTCAGATGGATCAATAGAAAACAATGGTCCCCTGTGGACATCCTGGCTCTAAACCCGATTTGCTCATTGCAGATGATCTTGGAGTTGGTCAACCAAACCTCACACTTCTGCAAGAGATATTTGGAGTATAACTTACTGATGACACAAAGAAGGCTTATCGGCCGATAATTCCCTGGATCTTTGGATCTTTTCCCTTTTTAAAGATTGGGACTACAATGGCCTGGGACCACATCCGTGGAAGGTGGCCTGTGTTATTTATGCCAGTGAAGAGAACCGCCAAGATCGAAGCCCACCATTCAGATGCTGCCAACAGGAAATTTGATGAGATGTAATCAATCCCGGTGGCCTTCCCTCTGGTCAGGCCTCCTATAAGATCCAAGATCAGAGCTGGATCAAAAGGATCCCATTCGGGTAAAGAACACAATAGTTCCACCCGTCCCTCCCCCCCAATCAGGGAGGTGAAAAAACTAAGAAGTACTTCTCCCAAACTTGGGGTCCTATCACTACCTTTCTCCTGAGACTGGATGGTTGGCCTATTCCTCTCACCAGCCCCCAGATTTGCCTGGAATCCTTAGCACGAGCTGCTTTGTCCAAAGTTTCCCATTGAGAAATATAGTACTGATTCCTCTTGGCTTTCAGCATTTATTTGTAACTCAACCTGAGCTTTCTTACTTCATCAAACATAGTTACACTCTGAGTTACTCTGCAGAGGCGATGGGCCTTCCTGAGGGCCCCTCTCAATGCTTTACATTCGTTATCATACCACCCAGGGATGGAGAAACCTTTACTGCGCGGGGTGACTCCTTGTTTCGTTACAAGAGGGGCTAACCCATCCACCAGCTCATAAAATCTATCAAGCAAAAGGTCTTGGGATTTAGCCTCCAGCACCCTAGCGGCCAAGAGTTGGCCCCCCTCAGAGCAGATGAATGACTTCAATGAGGCTTCTAATGCCTCATCCCAGCATCTACAAATCCTTGGCTTATCTGTTGAAAGGACTACCTCTCCCACTTCATCATTTAATCCCATCTGTAAACTTAACTCTAGCGGTTGATTATCAGTGTCCCCAAGGGGGGTAATTTTAAAGGTATCCACTGGGGGGAATAAGGTTGGCAGAGATCAGGCAGAAGTCAATAGAACTGCTGCCTCTAGGGGATATATAAGTAAACTCCCCTGGACGGTCACTCCACCACCTGCCATTAAGCATATATAAATCCATAGCCTCCACAATCGTGGCGAACAAAAGGCCATTCCTATTTAATCCCCCATCCTTCATTATCCGGGGCATAAGTGGGGAATTGTCTTCATTTAACCACGGCCCCCCAAAGTGGCACAAATCAAGATCCGAGGCCCCCATTCTTGCATTAAAGTCCCCCATCAGTAATAATCCTATCCTAGGGTATGATCCATGAGTGTGCTCTACTAAGGTTACCACCTCCTACCACACCTTCTCGGGATAATAGGGGGAACTGTCCGGGGGTATGTACACACACAGCAACAGGAGAGGACTTCCGGATGGTGGATAAGACATCCACAACAGCCTGTTATCACCCCTGGAAGAGGGGAAAGATAAGCCTCCCAATCCGAGGACACCAAGCATGCCGTGCCACCCCTTGGACGACCCCCCTTAGCAGATCTATCAGCTGGAATAGAGTACGTAACATATCCCCCCAGGGCTAAGTCACCAGTACTCCAAGTTTCCTGGACCAAGATGATATCATGGCCCCTTAAAAAGGCTAAACAATCGGGATTGGACATCATGGTGTTCCAGCCGGCAACATTCCAGGATACAAAACTGAGGAATGGGGCCATCCCCTTGGTCAGATGTCAGTCTATTTTCGCCTTGTTGGAACTCAATGAGTCCTCTTTACCAAGCGATTGACCGGATTCTCCTTGGCTATCATCCCCCTTCCCTGAGGCATTTTGGGACATTGCCTCCCAGTCCACACTAGATGTAATTGATCTATCAATTAGTTCTTCCCCCTGTACCCAAACAGGGGGAGGGGCTTCTTCAGAGTATGCTAATATAGGGCTAGGTGCAGATGGTTTTATGCCCTCTGGGGTCCCACTAGAGGGGCTACGCTGGGGGGGCCTGGGAGACTCTCCCACCTCCCAGTCTTCCAGTATCCTAAATTTATCCCATTTCATACTGGTTTCTTCGGGGAGGCTGAGTCCAGGATTTGCCTCCCATACCTGCCCAGAATCTGAAACCCCATCCATACATCTAACTTCCACGCTAATCTCTCGAGCTGACTGCATTACCCGTACATCCGCCTCTAAGGACTGGGGGATTGGGCCTTCTTTGATACTGACATACGGAGCCCCCACTGTGGGGTCCTTGGGGGGACTGGGAGTGGGCAGTTCCCCCTCCCCATCGGCTACCCCACTCTCTTGCAGGGCCTGGGTCCCATCCCTAGATAACACTGTGGCTCCATGGACTAGTCTGGGTGCCAATAGTGGGGCAGCTGTATCCATTGCCTCTTGCCGTCCTTCTGATGCGCTACCATTGCCTACTGCCTGGCTAGTGGTCGGGGGCTCCTGATCATGACTTAAGAGAAGATTCCTAATAGGGTCCACTCCACCCCAGGCGGGTAAAGGGTTATCCTGGGAGGTTCTATTTCCTGAACACCTTGTGGCTGCTTTCCCTGTTCTACATTCTCCAATTCCTGAATGTTGTTATTGATATAAATCTTCACAATAGATACCCCATTCTCTACTAGCCGCCGACTAGCTGCCCATATGCATTCCGGTATCCTACTGTTCCTAAAGGACACCACACACTTATGGGCTTCCAGACTCCTCTGGATTATCCTAACACTGACAATGTCCCTAGGGGAACATGGTACAGACAAGAGAAATCTCAAATGGCGAACCACCAAATAAAGAGTGGTCCACAGAGGAATAATCCCAGAGGGGAGTGGGTGAACAGTAAATGCCACTGAATTCCGGCAGAAACAATACTCCTTGTCCTCATACCCCCTACCCAATTGCAAGGCATTCAAACTAAGCTCAGGGGCTCTATCCCCCTCGTTCTGGGGCATAGATAATTTATGCCCCAGCTTCCCTTCTCCATCTGGCCCCCATTTAACCCCCCCTGGGCAGTAAATGTAAAAGCAGGCATCCCCTTTTGACCCCATGACATGCTCTCCACTGACTGAGTCAAGATCTTAATTTGGGCAAAAATATGCTGGAGAGTTTTACAGATGAGGACAGTCTGGTTCATTATTTGTGATGCCCAATATGGATCCCCTGTGCCCGGGTTGGATTGGGGCCCCTGGTCACTCGTTCTGTCTATTTGAGTCCGCTTCCGTCCAGAGTCCATAGACGAACAAGATTCCTCGCACCAGTGGTCACCAGGGGCAGCCACCACTTTCCCCTCCTTGACTGCCTCAGACATCAAATGGCTGAACCGATTACTTAGCTGCAAATCTGTTGGGGGTAGCAGGGGCTCCACAGGGTCCACCGAGCGTGAGGTAATCATTGTAGCGAATTGGTCCATTCTCCGCTGTTTGGGAGGGGGGACCTCACAGTCTTCTCCTTGGAGTTTCCTCTGCTGTTTAGTTTCCCCTGCCATCGTCCGGGGTCCCGGGACTGAAATACCATGATTGGGGGAACGCCGGTGCCCGGCCTGCGCCTAAGGCCATGCGCACAGGCGCGCGCTGCCCTGGCGCGTGCCTCCGGCGCCACCTCCGGCCGCTCGGAGTGTTTGTTAGAGCCCCGCTCCATGCCTTGGCAGCAGACCCCATCCCTCCGGTCAATTACTGGTACAGCTGACCGCTCACACCACACTGGCCTCCGGCCGCCTGTACTATCAGGGAAGCTGTCTTCCCCATTGCCCGCACTTTCTGAAGTTCTAACTGGAGGGATGGATGGGATAAGAGGGATCTGAGGAGAGAAAGGCTCATTCCCAGGGACACAGGGTAAATAGAGGTATAAAGAGAGGGGAACAGTTTCATATGCTGCACCGTCCAGACTGGGGTCACATATTTAAAATCACACCCCATCACCCTAATGACACCACAAAAACAGTGATTGAATAGTGATACCATAGGATGTATCTCTCTACCATTGATAATTATATAATCGCACATAGTCCTAATGCACACACAGGCCCTACCTACGTATAGTATGGTAGATTTGCTTTCATTTTCTATACTAAAATCACAAACAGAATCATTACCACGATAGGGGGAAAAACAGAGATCATGAATTTCTAAATTATCATCAAAATACACAAAGCCCAATTCATCCCTATGTCTACATCCCATGATATTCACAGTTTTAAAACTACCTTCCCAAGCAAAAGCGAACTGATTGGGGTTCCGGGAATACAACACCTTACTGTGACCAATCTGCCACCCCTGCGGGACCACTTGGTACACCACCATCGTTTCTGCTGCAGCAGTGGTTACAATGAACAAATTCAACTGGTTTTGCAGGGGGCTAAAACTTACATTAACAACCTTCCACCACTCTTGGAGCTCGTTCTCCCCTGTGGTCATTTGGGCCTCTAATCAAATTTGTATGTTCCATGGAGATATGTCTCATTTTCGCTTGCCAAACCATCCCCATGGTAACACTTTGGGCCAAGGCTTGCGCCTGTGTACAAGTCAGAGCCAGTGAAACATTGTTCAGCAGTAACAGTATTCCAGAAATCAAACACTTCTCATCTGTTTCCAAAATTGTTTCCCAGGAAGGCAAGATCTTACTGGTGGCAACTTGTCCTTCAGCCAACCAGGTAAACGATCCTTCCAGGGAAGTGTTCAGTTTCCCCATCTCTTTAGTGGCGTACAAGACCTTATTCATAAGCACCTCTATGTTGGCGTTATCTATGAGGGAAGCTCCTGCCCCTAATGGCCCCAACCAATCAGATAACCCACGCTTCATTCTTCCCCTGGTGGCTAAGCTCTGTCACATGGATACCCACTTAGACCACCCCATATGGCTAGCCTCGAGGAAGGGGGCACACCTGGGAACAGTCTGTGATAGATTCATACCGGCTAGATCCACCTGAATTTCCTTCTGTGACACCTGAGGATTTAACAAAATCTTTGCAGGTTGATCTAGCTTGAGAACATGCGAGCCCATGTCCGAGGTGACTAGTTTCTGAAGAGATTCTGCATGTTCAGTCAAGGGGTGAATCTCTACAGTGTTTTGGGTCCCATTTCCAAATTCTAATTTATAAACTCCTGCTAAGGTTTCTTCTCTGGCTATGGCCTAGGCTACGTCAATAAAGTTGGATTGGATTGGATTGGATTGGTTTCTTCTCCTTTAAAAGACATGTGGCCATAATAGCTAAACAGAATGACTGGTTTGAATGTATCACATCTTGCTCCAGTTAGGGGAATAGTCCAAGCAGGTGGTCCTGATCTATAACACATTACCCTTAATTTCCCACCCCTGTGGTTCCCAGTTCACCATAGTCCGAGAAGTCTTCTTTCCATCGGGGGTGGTGAGAGTAATCGTCCCTACCTCCAGGAGCCCAGGAGTCCCTGATACAATGGGAATATGGAAGGGAGAGCTGATAGTCCATGCTGCTGCAGTGATCTTTACAATGTCACAAGTCCCTATCTCAGAGCAAACTGGGGTTGGCTGCTCCCAGGAAGGGACATACTACCTGGTGCAGCTGCATCTCCCGCTGCTCGGTATAAAGCCAGGGGCCCCGTTCCATCTTCTGCACAAAGGCCCATTGTAACCCAGCTATGCCCCTCTTTTGGGGCTATTTTATTGTGTTAAGATAATTACAGGTGATTCTCCAATACTGGATTCCTTATTTATTTATTTTCCCAAATTTCTTTAACAAATGTTTAAAAATGAATAAAGAATTGAATGTTTCAGCAATGAAATTTCAGCTCTGAATTGCATTTAGTAGCATCTGTTACTGTCACTTGTGACTTGAGTGGTACTGCCCAGTACTTCAACTCCACAGGAATATTTTTTTAAAACCATGGAACTATTTTGTATGGGGAAGGTTATTAGCACTATGTCTTGAGTCACACCGAAATCTCATTTGTATTTCACCTTTTATTTCAATTGCCCTTTACATCAAGATTGTTATTAATAACAATTAACATGCACTTTTATGATGCTTTTAATGCACATATCTTACAGCACATTATAAGAATTATCTCATTACTGTCGCAACACCCCTTCACTACAGGCAAGGGATTTCTAAAAATCATTTCATCCACTACTGAAATGTACTCACCTGTGGGGTCAAATAAGGCAGCTGTTTAATCTTGCATACCAACCTTACAAGGCAGCTGACAAAAAGGGACAAGGCACACCATATCCATTTGAAACTGCAGGGGAATTTAGAGAGGGAAATATGATTACCTGGATTTTTGGTTAGGAGCCAGGTATTAATATTGCTGGTTCTTTAATGAAAATGTGGCCAGGGCCTTGTGCTCTTACTGTGAAAAAACTCACCCTCAAACAACACATATGCAGGACAGTCCCTACCGCAGAACGGATTGGGGCGGTCGCCCTGGGCCCCACACCTGGGGGAGTCCCTACACTCGGGGCTCCCAGCCTGACAGTGGCTGGGAGCTGGGGACCCCGAGCACAGGGCCCCCTGGCCGACTGACCACATTTCCCCTGACAGGCAGCAGAGGGGGGTGCACAGAGTGAGGGAGAGGCAGAGGCCCCACCTCTCCCACACTTCATGCCCCCCCCTGCTGCCTTTCAGTCTCGGCCAGGAGAAATGTGGGAGAGGTGTGGCCTCTGCCTCTCCCTCACTCCCCCTGGCTGAGACAGGCAGGCAGTGGAGGGGGCCAGCAGAAGTGAGGGAGAGGCAGAGGCCCCACCTCTCCCACACTCCCTGCAACTTCCGGTGGCGGACGGCGGTAGGTGGCACAGCGGCATCTGCTGCTGCTATGCCCTCTGCCGTCAGAGCCCGCTGCAGAGAGCTGGCGAGCTGGCCCAGGACGGTGAGGAGCAATGCCACAGCGATGGATGGGGAGGTAAGCACCCTCGAAATGGCCGGGCTTGAGGATGGGCGGAGGGGAGTGCGCCTCCGCTCATCCCTGAGCCCAGGCCTGGGGAGCGCCGACCGACCAAGCTGGGGAGCGGCCCCTGAACCAGGGAGCGCCCCTAAGCCCAGTGGTGGTAAAGCCGCCGGCGGGAGACTAAGGTACCACGTTTCTCCCCTACTCTGGGTCCCGCAGCTCCTAAGGTCGGCCCTGCACATATGCTCCTAACATCCATGTAAGCCCACTAGGTTGGTACTAAAACAGAAGAACAGTACCAGTCAATAAGGGTTGACAACCCACCCACCCCTTTTTCTTTCCTTTTGGTTTAAACTGGTTGAAAGTGGCTTAATCCAGCATTGATTTTAGTACAGGAAGGTTTCAACCCATTTTTTGAAAGGAAATGTGGAGAGAGGAGGAGGGAGCAGACATCTTGGAGCCAAAAACCATGTTGAACTTTGTAAGACCCTAGACCTGTGGACTCAAAGAGAAAGCTCTCTTTGGTTCCCTCTGAGGAAGGAAAGAGAAGAATTCGCTTGTTGACAATATCATTTACATATACCCATAATTCTTGAAGTGTACCTTGTGGTACGGACTCCGCCCCACTGCCTTCCTATGAGGCACCAGCTGCTGGAAGAGTATGGACTCTTCCTATAGCCCGGCTATTAGGAAGTTTTATTTGAGTTATCTCCAGGTGATAACAAGGATCTCAAATCTAACAAACACCCTTTCAATAACATACCTCAAAATGAGGAAGTACAGCATGTCATGAAAAAAATAACTAGCCCAAACAAAAAATGACTCACTAACTTCTAAGAGTGCGCAGCATGCACATCATTGTTTTTGTGCTTTTTTTGCTTTTCTCTTCATTTCCATTTACAAAACCTTTATTCTCAGGGGTTTTTGCAAAGGAAAACGTTCATTTTAATTTTTCCATTTTATTATTATTTTTTTAATTAAAAATTAAAATTAAAATAAAATTTAAAACCCCCACTGTGCATGTGCAAAATAGCTGCTGGACCATTCTGTGCATGCGCAGCCCTTTCCCAAGATGGCATAGACACTGCTGGCACCATTTTGGGAAAATGAGTGCATGCGTAGAACTACCCCAACAGCCATTTTGCGCATAAACCAGTTCTTTTAATTTTTAATTTTAGTAATGAAAACGGATGCTTTTTCCCTTCATTTTCATCAATTTTTGTTACCCTAGACTGTCGTTTTCATATTTTATTTACTAAAACGAACAGGCCATCATCATTTTAGTAATTAAACAAAATGAAAATGAATTGCACACCCATACTTGCTTCTAATGCAGTCAGGAAGTGGATAAAGTAAAAAACAAACATGTTAATTATTCCTACAATCTTTATTACTTATCTCTTTATCTAATCTAGGAACACTATGGGCTTTAAAAAAGCAAATGACTTATTGTTTTTGAGAAAAACAGCCATTATTTTAGCACACCCTAGGTATGAGCAGTGGTCACAGTGGAAATCTGGAACAGGAGGGAAGAGCACTCAGCATCCTATCTGCTACATCGTTTCTCCTAGAAACATTTTAAAAGTCAGCTACCCAGTACAGCATTGTATTAAACACAGTAGAGGGGGAAATGACGCCAAGCTGCAAATAAAATGGTAGGAAAACATAAAACTTACACTGAGACTTGCTCAGACATGTCAGAAATCTTTAAAAGATATTCACAACAATTTCCACAGAGGAGCTAGTGATGGTGTCAACTGTACATGCCTCTTTGTTGTTCATCCACTAACTTTCAATCATCCTGTGATATTGCTTCAGCTCTCCTTGGCTCTTTGTCCCATAGGGTAAAAACAGACGTGACTTAGGCCTGCTTTGTTCCGTTGTAGCCCAAGACCAACCTGCACGTGTGTGCAGGCACCACCAGATGTTGGCCTGCCCTGGGCTGTGTTGGCAGCTAGCCCAGGCTGTGACCTTGGCACATCTCTGAGGTCACTGTCTGGGCTATGGCCCATCCAACTGGGTCAAAGCGGGCCAGAGAGGACCATAGTGGTTTAGCATATCTGTTCCTGTGTGGCATATCTGCCCTGGGCTGGGACTCACCATGGCACGCTGCCATGGATGTGCCTCATTGGCTGCCATGACTGCCTGTCATGGCGGGAGGTGGGGTGCCAGGAGCAAGGCATGGGTGGGATCTCCTGCATGTTTGTTGTCCTCCTGGCCCCCTCGGGCCATGTGGGTGGTGCAACAGCTTCCTGGCCACAGGCATATCAGTTCAGTGCCCCGACCTGTCTCGGGTCATGTTGCCTGCAATTCTTCACCCTGGGGAAGCCCAGGGAGCACTCCCGTTGGCCACATGTCTGGTTTTACCCATACAGACAGATGAGCTCTCCTTTCAGATTTGTTTAGGGTTCCAGTTAAACACCCATCCTTATTTCAACAACTGGGTACAGGGCAGGCACATGATCACATTACATTTTTATACCCAAACCTACAGTGAAAGAGAGCTGCATCTTCTTCATGTCTGTTGAATATCAAACTCCAACAAGATTGTAGCATTGAAGGTGAAAATTAATCCCCTTTCCCCTTTGCACTTCCTTTACAAGACTTCTCTACAGTCCTTTCCCCTTTCCCCTTCTACGCGCATTCCAAAATTTCTTTTAAAAAGCCCTAATAATCAACTCAGGGATCCTTGTGAAAGTCCCATTTTACCAGCTAAACATGGAGAAGGCAAGAAGGGAGGGAGTCAGGTTTGTGTGTGTCTGTGTGTGTGTGTGCGCGCGCGCACGTGAGCGCTAATTTAGATGTATTTTGTTATAACCCATGGCTAATACAATAAACTTGATTTGATTTGGAAGAAGGGAGGGAGCACGACACGTAAGCAACTGCCAGAGAGAACAATCCTTTGCTGCTTTGTGTCAGAACTGAAGTTCACTCACCTGCTCTGCGATGTTTGAAATCCATAGTTTGCTTCCCAATACCTTGAAGATAAAAGGTGTTCTTTCCCATTTTAACAAGAAGTTGGATTAACTTTAATTATGGTCCTTGACAGTTCCTCCATAAAGGTGATTTTAGTGAAACTGCATCCATTTAGGATATTCTGAATTAGGCCTATTATTGTTACGAAGTTAAAAGTAAAATGAAATATCAGTAAAGGTATATGGATATGGTATGAATGGTTCAATGCAGTGGAAAAAGTAATGCTGATACAATACTTTTGATGTAAAAATGTTACAAATAAACCATGCATTTACAACTATAAAAATTAATTAAAATTGCAGCTATATACAGCTCCAGTCCATATAACCAAATAATTACCCAACCAAGTAATCAAACACGAAGACCCCCCTCCCCCCTCCACTACTTTGCTTTTTAATCTACCTGAACAATCAGGAAAATTGATAGGTTTTCCAGCATGCCAGGTGGTCAGATTTCTCCATTTCACGTAAAAGGCAGGAGAATATTTCCTGAATTTCTGTAGTGATCCTGAGACTGGCATAGGAGGTATATGATCTCAATAAAAAGGAACCACTTCAGTAGTTTCAAAGAGTAAATGTTAAAATTACTACGTGTGAAGATACTTAACAAGTGCAGTGCCTTGCTGGGTTATTGTTAATACAACATTTACCCGTAATATCAAAGCAGCATTTCAGCATTCTGATTCCCATTAAAGTCAACGAGAGTCATGCAGCTAAAATATACTCACTTTGTTGGAAGTATACCACTTATCACGTTGGGTGCCTGGCCATCATATGAAAATGTCACAAAGCAGCAAAAATAAGATGGAAAAGGGGCTTATAAATAGCACAATTAAGAATAAAGTCTACAATAGTAACTACAATGGGGCTATAGCTAGTAACTATAGTAACCAACACACAACGCGGCAGGAGGGGGAAATGTAAGTCATGTATGAGAATGAAAAACGGAAGTTTAATAAGGAAATTGAGGATACAGTACTACATATTGCACAGTCACTATTGCCACAGAATGATGGCTGGGCAGTAAAATGACAGATGGACTTCAATGGGGAAAAGTGCAAAGTAATGAACATTGGTTAAAAAAAAAAAAAAAACCCACCAAAAACCTATACTTACAAAATGTTGTGTTCTAAATTAGATGTTACCATTCAAGAAAAAAAATAAAAAATCTTTGAGTCATTGTGGGGAGCTCGCCAGAACGAACAGCTCAATGCACAGCAGGGGCCAAAGAGCCAAACAGAACGCTAGGAACTATTGGGAAAGGACCTCCTGCACCTGAAACTCCCTCCAAAACCACATATGTTCTGCTCCTTCTGTCCCACCCTCCCAACTGTCAAATCCCCCCTAAAAACCTCCCTTTTCCATCAGTCTTTCCCTCGCCCTTCACCCCCATCAATTACTCATCTGTGCTTCTCCTTATGCTGTCTTGTCCTTCAGGACTCCCTCCCTCCCCTTGTAACTGAGCTAAGCATGGGCACTTGCAACCACTCAGATTCATGAACTTATGTATTCCTGTGTCTCTCTATGTGTTCCCTCTTGTGTCCCCTTTCTTGTCCATCTAGACTGCAAGCAAATCCTTCAGGGCAGAGACTCTCTAATCATGAGTGTTCAGTGCCAGGCACATTACTGGCACTAAATCGATAATAATGATAATTATAATAATGTCAATATAATTCTATTATGCACTCACATCTCGAATATCATGTGCAAGGTAGTTGACACCATTTCAAAAGGAATACAGTAAAACTGGCAAAGGTGCAAAGAAGGCCAACAACAATGATCAAGGATGTGGGAACAACTTCCGTACAAGGCTGTGAAAAGATTATGACCAGCGTAGAAAGGAGATGACGTTGGAAGAATATGATAGAGGTATATAAGATCATAAATAGAACAAAGGAAGTAGATAGGGAACTGTTATTTAGCCTCAAAATAGAAAAACTAGGGGGTGCCAGATGAGATTAACAGACTACAGGCTTAAAAACAAAAAAGAACAACCTTTTCACATAATGTACAATCGATCCTTAGAATTCACTACCATGGAAGACTTGAAAGACCCATATTTTGACCAGGTTCCATAAAGAATTAGACAAATTAACAAAAGCTAATTCCATTGGGACTTAGATGGCCAGGCAGGTGATGCAACTTCACGTTTGTGTGTTTATTTATTTATTTATATTTCTTAGCCGCCCCCTCATGCCCATGGCATTTCGGGGTGGCTTACAACATAAAAAATAACAATAATTTAAAACAACAATAAACACAAATATTAAAACATCTAAAACTCCTTTCTAAGAACAATCCACCCCCCAAAATTTATCCCAACCAACCCTCCCCTCCTCCAAAGGCCTGAGAGAACAGCCAGGTTTTGCAGGCCCGGCGGAAAGCCCACAAACATGGGGCCAGACGGGCTTCCGCTGGGAGGAAGTTCCATAATTGCGGCATGGCCACCGAGAATGCCCTCTCCATTGTGGCCCCCCGTTTTACACAGGGGAGCTCCAAGAAGGCACCCCTGGCAGACTGAAGGGGTGCAGAGGGTGAGGTGGTCCCCGAGGTATGTAGGGCCAAGACCATGTAGGGCTTTATAGGCCAAAACCAACACCTTGAATCTGGCTCGGTGCACTATAGGCAGCCAGTGCAGCACATGGAGCATGGGAGTAATATGCTCCCATTGGCTCATCTCTGTAAGGAGACGAGCCGCTGCGTTCTGCACCAGCTGCAGCCTCCGAACCAGTGACAAGGGGAGCCCCATGTAGAGTGTGTTGCAGTAGTCCAGCCTTGAGGTGAGGAAGGCATGGATGAGGGTGGCCAGGTCGGGTCTGGAAATATATGGACAGTCTCTGCACCAGATACAGCTGGCGGAAGGCAGCTTTAGCCACCGTCTCCACCTGCCGATCCAGACGGAGATCTAAATCCAACAATACTCCCAGACTCCGAACCTGCTGGGCTACAGGAGGGCGGACCCCCTCTATGAGGGGAGCCGACACCTCCTTCGCTCTACCAACTGCCATCACTTCTGTTTTATCAGGATTGAGTTTCAGTCTGCTCTGCCGCAACCAATCCACCATGGCCTCCAAACATTGGGACAGTACCGAGATGGCAGGACCTGGGTTGGTAGAAAAGGAGAGGTAAAGCTGGGTGTCATCAGCATATTGGTGGCAACGCACACCAAACCCTCTCACGATCTTATTATTATTATTAGCAAGTATTTATATAGCACCAGCAATGTACTTGGCACTTTACAAAGTAATTGAATAGACACGGTCACTGCTCTAGGGCTTACAATCTGAGAGATGAAGGGGGGGGGGGCGGAGACGAAGGAAGAGGAACAGAGGGAGAGACAAGGAGTGTAACATTCACAAAGATGCGAGGTTCCAGGTGCATGTGCTTGGCTTAGTTACATCAAGAATGATGGCTGGTTGGTCCATGTGGTGAGGATATGAGTACACAGACCTTAGGTAACAGATTGTACTGGATGGAGGGTATCAGCAGGAGTTAGGTGAGGGGAGAAAGAAGTCGGGGAGGGCAGAGCGGAAGAGGTGGGTCTTGAGGAGGGATTTGAAGGTACGAAGGGAGGGGGCGAGGCGGATGTGGGCAGGGAGGGCATGGGGGGCAGCTAGGGAGAAGGGACAAAGGTGGTATGGGGAGCAGGGGAGGTGTGGGAGGGAGAGAGAAGGGACAGAGGAGGAGCAGAGTTCACGGACTGGAATACGGAGGGAAATTAGCAAAGAGAGGTAGGGGGGAGCAAGGTTGTGAAGAGCTTTATAGGTGAAGACTAGGAGCTTGTGCAGGATTCGTTCAGGAAGGGGGAGTCAGTGAAGAGAGGAGAGGAAGGACTGCACGTGGTCGAAACGACGAGCGAGGTGGACGACCCTGTCAGCAGAGTTTTGGATGGAGATAAGGGGAGAAAAGGGAGAGCGAGCCCAAGGGCTGCATATATACATTAAACAATAATTGAGACAGAATGGAACCTTGCAGAATGCCACATTCCAGGGCCTGGGGGCTGGAAGATTAAGCTCCTAGGACAACCCACTGGCTTCTCCCCAAGAGGAATGAGCGGAACCATCCAAGGACAGTCCCATCCAGACCCCGCAGGGCTCGCAACCGTCTCAGCAGCAGCCCATGGTGCACTGTGTCAAAAGGAGCCAAGAGATCTAGCAGGATCAGAAGTGTCAAACGTCCTGTGTCCATCTCCCAGCAGAGATTGTCCACCAAGGCCACCAACGCCATCTCTGTACCATAGCCAGGGCGGAACCCCAATTGAAATAGGTCAAGGAAACCGATGCTGTCAAGATGCACCTGGAACTGCAATGCCACCACCCGTTCAATAACCTTCCCTAAAAAGGGAAGGTTAGACACAGGTCGATAGCTGGCGAGTGTGCCCACATCCAAAGATGACTTCTTCAGCAGGGGGCGCACCAAAGTCTCCTTGAGACTGGGGGGCAATCTCCCCTGCTGAAGGGATGCGTTGATTACCCTCGCCAGCACCGTCTCCAACGTCTCCCTGGAGGCTTTCACCAACCAGGATGGGCATGGGTCTAATTCACAACTGATGGCTCTAACAGACCCCAGGACATCCACAGCATCGGCTGGTGTCACTTCCTGAAAGTCATCCCAAGAAGATGGACCAGACGGGGCCTCCATCCCCTCATGCTCCACCTCTACTGATCCTAATCCAGCGTCGAAGTTGCTCTGGATCCGAGAGATCTTGTCTGCAAATTAGATGATGAACTCCTCACAGTGGGCCTGGGACAAGTCCCCGTCCAGGCGGAGGGAGGCCAGACTGACCAGCCCCCGCACCACCCGGAACAGCTCTGCTGGACGTGACTTTGCAGATGCTATGAGGGCGGCAAAGAACTCTTTCTTTGTCGTCCTCACAGCCTCAACATAGGACCGCAAATGGGCCCTATGGAGAAGTCGGTTGGATTCAGCGCGAGTCCAACGCCAGCATCGCTCTAGTCGCCTACCTACCTGCTTCATACATCGCAGCCCCTCAGTAAACCAAGGGGCCCTGCAGTGACAAGACAGAGGTAGGAGATGTCTCGGGGCCACCCTGTCAATGGCCTCCCCGAGCAAGGTGTTCCAAGCCTGGACGAGTTCATCAGCAGAGTGGCCATCAAGGTCTAAGGTTAAATTCCCCAGAGCCCCCTGGAACCGTTGAGGCTCCATCAGCCTCCAGGGGCGGACCAACCTAACTGGTCCATTCCCCTTCTGGGGGTGGTGCGCTGAGAGACTAGCCTGTAGGAGGTAATGATCCGTCCATGACAAGGGCATGACCCTCTCATCCCCCACTACTGGATCACCCGCCCCAAGGCCAGAACAGAACACCAGGTTGAGGGAATCCCCCCCACCCCCAACATGGGTTGGGCAGTTAACAACTTGGGACAATCCATAGTTGCCATGGCGGTCATGAACTCTCGCTCCACTCCCACACGGCCTGTATCGGCATGGACATTGAAGTTCCATGTTCAGGCTGTCCATAAAATGTCTGACTGCTGAAAGCTGGAAGTGAACAACAGGTGATGGATTACAACATAAAATGTCCAGTTGATAAATGATTCCTCTGAAGCATCTGGCATTGACCACCAAGGAAAAAACACTGAGCAAGATTGGACAATTGGTTTGACCGAGTAGGACAACTCTTGTTCTTAATCGAGCACCAAGAATAATGTCAATAACTGAACCTTTGTGTTATTTAAAGAATAAGATAATTACAAAGTGAAACTTTATGACACATCACACCACAAATTGTACAGATCTAAATGTTATGTAAGCCCATTTGGTGACACTAGCTAAAATACTGCAATAGATACCCCCATCATGGCATTTTCTGTTGAACTAGGAGCCTGTCTGTAGCACTGTGTGATTAAGTTCATGAACTTGTGTTTGCAAAGAACAAATAAAGGAGAAGATGTTAACTGATGCATAAATACATCCAGCAGAACAATCACTGTCACTTGCATACATTGTGTTCTAAAACATTTATAAAGGAACAGGGTCTGAGCCAGCACTGTTTGCCTTGTGTAGTCAAGGGTCAGATATGGGGAGGAAATGGTAGTGGTATTCTTATAAATTATGCCTACAGAATAAGATCCACCCATATGAGTCTCCAAAATGAGAAACTATTCACAGTGGATTGTACAGATTCACAGTGGGTTGTGCAGATGTAGGATCCTACATGCTCTCTAAGGTCACTTTCAGAAATGCCCCTCATGCATATTCTGGCTGCAGGGGGAAATGCATAGTCAGGATATGCGCGAGGATCGGCTATTCTGAAAGCACCCCCTCCCCCGTGCACGGCTTTGCCAGCAGAGACACACAGGGATGCAGAGCAGGAAATCGAGCTCTGCATCCCTGCATGTCTCTGCCAGCAAAGCCATGCATGGGGGACAGGGGGGCTTTCAGACTAGCTGACCCCCACACATATCTTGGCTGCGCATTTTCCCCCACAGCCAGAATATGCACCGGGGGGGGGGGGACATGTCTGAAAGTGACTTAAGTCCCACTAAACTTAGCTTGCTCTTACAAGCACCTTGGTCTTGGTTCCTTCTCTGGGAAAAACAAAAGTTAACAAACAAAAGAACAAGGGGTAGTACTAGCAACAAATGTCACTCTCTTGTGTTACTAAACTGAGACATCACCCTATAAATGGCAGAGCTGCCATAGCACGTTCTTGCAGTATCAGGACCCCTTTGCACCAGTTCATTAAATTTATGGTGCCAGCATTTTCATCATTAATTTATGGCTCTTGCCATATACAGAAGTTAAAATATTTCAATACATAAATTTATAAGTACAAAAAATAGCAGCAACAATACACAGAAAAAGCACAATTCTTTATAATAAACAGATAGAACGCAGCATAGGTTTGCTTCTTTCAATATCACTTAGAGCCAGAAAGGCAAACAAATTTATTTGACACATCACTTTGGGAGACTGGTTGATTAACAAGTTCAACCATATCGCAATATCTTTGTTTGTCCATCCAGCCTTATACGGAATTAATGGGGAAATCCATTTTTCTTCAAAGCACTCTATAAGATACACTCTTGTATCTAGTGGCTAGAGCTGAAACGAAAAACAATTTCTTTTTTGTGAAAATCTCATGAGAATCAAGAATCATTACTCTTGGTAATGGTTTAAGATCTCAGTGAGAATTTTTCTTGAGATACCATTTATCATTTAATTGTGATTTACCGTTTACTGTTTACCTGTACCATGTACTGATTTACCATGTACCGCTTACTGTTCGTCCCAATAATGAGCATGTGCAAAATGGCAACTCAGCTGTTCTGTACATGTGCAGCCCTCTTCCAAGATGGTGCCAGCAGCATAATTTCCATTTTGGAAAAGGGCAGCGCGTGTATGCATTACCGGGATGAACATGGTACATGGTAAGCAGTACACGGTAAATCAGTATGCGTACATGGCAAATCACAGTAAACGGTAAAAAGTAATCACAGTAAATTGTAAAAGATCAGATGAGAAAAATTCTCGACCAAGAAAGCATCAAGAACCGGGGATTTTCTCGATTCTCACTAAAAAGGAATCAAGAAACATGATTCTTGGTGAGACTTGAGGAAAATAATCAGGATCACATTTCAGCCCTACTAGTGGCAAATATTGTCAACTGCATCTGTTCCAAATGGACATTTTCTGTCAGTGTAACGTGTCTTCGTCCACCTTCCTGTTAAAACTAGGGCTGAAACAGGTATTAAATTAGTACCCATGGGTAATTCCCACTTTTTTGAGTACTGCATTGAATACTCAATGAGTTCCCTTGGTACCAACGACATACCTGGAACCCCCCAAAACCAAGTACTTCCGGTATATTGATATACCAATCAGTATATAGAGTTGTAAAGCCAAAAAATCAGCATGAATTTTTTTAAAAAGTGATCGAGAGTAGTTTTCCGGGACCCTTAATTGATTTTCCAGGACTGGAAAGTTGATTTTCTGGATGGATAAGCAGTAAACAAGTGTTTTAAGAAGAAAAATTGGGGAGGGTAGTCAAGAAATTGGAACCTGAAGTAGTTTTCTGGGATGGGAAGTTGCTTAAAAATTGTTAGAACTTGACCGAAACCTGATAAATTGATGTAGGGAGTCAGTATATCATAGAAAATGGCAACAAATCAGTACTGTAAGTCGCCATTTGGGGATATTGAGTACATGATCAGATCAGAACAGGGTACTGAATAGTACCCAATCATTACCACATCAGTTTGAGTACTGGAAATTTGACAGGTTACCCATGGGCCATTTTGGTGGGTACCCTCTTTCAGTTCTAGTTAGAACTGTTGATGGCATTAGAGAAAAGCAGATACTTGCATGTTCTTCTCCTCAATCTATAATATAAATCAAATAATAGTAGCAAATGTGTGCTTAAATTACTTAGAAAGGGAGAAAATCTCAAGTTTTTAAGATTAATCAAATTAGTCTGCTTATCTAATAATCTTCAGTTGATTGATCTTCTAAATTCCAATGGGGGGGGACTAGATTTTTAACAAGCCAAAAGGTATGCTATCCCATTGTACTCAGGCAAGTCTTTATTTCATTCAACCAAGAAAAGAAAGGGCATTCCACATTTTGGGTGTTAACAGACACGGTGCTGGCCTCATGTCTGTACGTTTGTTCTAGGCCTGCCAGATGTGGGCCTGGAACAAACCCTGCCTGGGGTGGCAGCTGGGCCTGGACTGTGGACCCGGATCAAAGCGAGCCCACAGTCCAGGCCCAGCAGCCACCCAGCTGGGCCAAAGCAGGTGGAACTGGGTGGAAACTTTTGCCCCCGGCACCAGCTCCTCCAGGCGTGGAGAGTTGCCATGGTGCCTAGCCATGTGTACTTGTAATAGGCAACCATGACTGCCCATCATGGTGCGGAGACGCTGGAAGTGCGGTGACATGACTGGACGGCCGCACCTTGCTCCCTGGCCAGGGGAGCTGCAGGAATGTTTGTTCCCACAGTGGGAGCTTGCCCGGCTGGAACAGACGTCCAGGTGGACTTCCATTAACACCCTTTGACAAGCTCCTCATAAACAAATCTTTGGTAGTCTATGTGGGAGTAAGTTTTAAATTTAACCAGAAATTAAGGACCGAGTTTTGCTTTAACAACAGCGGTGATCAAATCAGTCCCAGCTCTCATCAAATATCCTGTACCAGTCAAGGGGACATTTATTTATTTATTTTAATAACTATCACCCTACGAGGGGTAGGCCAAAGGCAGCTTGGGGCGGCTTACAGTATAAAAATTTAAAACAATATAAATATAAAAATAGCATGTATATAAAACAAACATAACCATAATGGGGGACGTAAGAATAATCAAATAACCCCCCAACCTAACCCCCCCCAAACCCCACCATTCACCCATCTCCCTCACCAAAAATGTTAGAGGTGTCCTCTATTGGCTCCAATGCAGCCCTGCAAACTGTATTTCTCATAAGTGTCGTCTATGATTTGCATATCTGGCCATTCTATTTACCACTCAGGCCAGGTTTTTTGGTTCCAAGCCTCAGACCATTGGTAATCCTATTGAGCTTCAAGTACAGTCTTGTATAGTCACATCTAACCCTACTCCCTCAAGGGTTAACCATCTCACAAGGGTTAGACGACCTATAAGGACTTACCCCAGCCTAGAATTAGACATTTACTCTGGGCCTATTCCTGTTAATAGTTAGGATGGTCCATTACGTTAGAATGATCCGCACCCAATAAAATGTGGACATCCAAGTTCCTCTCCTTTTGAACATGAAGGATGGAAGAGCTAACAATTCTGGCATCCAAATCATTATCGCTTGTCATTTATCACTTCTTTGGATGCCAGCTCTCAAAATTTAATCACAAGCCATATGTTTTTAGACATTTCCGAAAACCTTTAAAAATTATGCTTTTGGAAAATTTCTGCTTTTGTTTTTAAGACCGTATGACTGCATGAGTGTGTGTCCTAAAGATCAGAACAGAGAAAGCAAATAAAAAGAACCCAAAAATTCATTATTTTATTATTCCACAAATCTGATGTTTAAGTCAATCTTATTATCTTTAGAGTCCTGGCTCTTGATTTTTGAACATTTAAGGTTTGCAAATCTGAGGCTCACGCTTCTCAGAGATACCGTTTCAGACTCTGCCGATTCATATTGTGGGTGTAGAGGCTCTGCATGTGGTGATCGATTTGGCTGGGGGCAAGCTAGGGGTGCTGCTGGTGTACCGGGCCCCTTCATGCCCGGCGGCATCCCTTGCCGCTCTAGCGGAGCTGGCCTCGGAGGTGGTGTTGGGCTCCCCCAGGACTTTGGTTCTGGGGGACTTCAACGTCCACGCCGATGCCGGCCTTGTTGGGGCGGAGCGGGAGTTCATGGCCGCCATGGCAACTATGAACTTGTCCCAGGAGGTGATCTGCCCGACCCACGTGGGGGGACATATCCTCGACCTGATCTTCGGCTCTGGCCTTGAGGCGGGGGGTCCGGTTGTGGGGGAGGTGACAGCGGTGCCCTTGTCGTGGACGGACCATTACCTCCTTCAGGCCGGTCTTTTAGCGCGCCCCCTCCAGAAGGGGAAGGGACCAGTTAGGATGGTCCGCCCTCGGAGGCTGATGGAACCCCAGCGGTTCCAGGAGGTCCTGAGGGAGCTTACCCTGGATGTGGACGGTCACTCTGTGGATGAGCTGGTCCGGCATTGGAACATCTTGCTGGAGGAGGCCATTGACAGGGTGGCTCCGAGGCGCCTTCTGCCTCGGTCTCGTCACCGCAGGACCCCTTGGTTTACTGAGGGGCTGCGGTGTATGAAGCGTGTGGGCAGGAGGCTAGAGCGACGCTGGCGTCGGACTCGGTCTGTCTCCGATCGTCTTCTCCATAGGGCCCATTTGCGGTCCTATGTGGAGGCTGTGAGGACGGCGAGGAAGGAATTCCTCGCCGTCCTCATAGCGTCTGCGAAGTCGCGTCCAGCGGAGCTGTTTCGGGTGGTGCGGGGGCTGGTGAGTCCGGCCTCCCTCCGCCTGGATGGGGACTTGTCCCGGGCCCGCTGTGAGGAGTTTGTCATCTACTTCGCAGACAAGATCGCTCGGATTCAGGCCGATTTCGACGCTGGGTTGATAGCAGTAGGGGAAGAGCGCGGGGGGGCGGAGGGTCCGTCTGGTCCATCTTTATGGGGTGAGTTTCAGGAAGTGACGCCAGCCGATGTGGTGGATGTCCTGGGGTCTGTGAGGGCCACGTGTTGTCAACTAGATCCATGCCCGTCCTGGTTAATAAAAGCTTCCGGGGAGACGTTGGGGACGGTGCTGGCGAGGGTGGTGAATGCGTCCCTTCGGCAGGGGAGGTTGTCGCCTTGCTTAAAAGAGGCTGTGGTGCGCCCCCTGCTGAAAAAACCATCGTTGGACGTAGACGCGCTCGCCAGCTACCGACCTGTCTCTAACCTTCCCTTTTTAGGGAAGGTTATTGAGCGGGCAGTGGCGCTCCAGCTCCAGGGTCATCTAGATAATATCGGGCTCCTTGACCCGTTTCAATCTGGGTTCCGCCCCGGCTATGGCACCGAGACGGCGTTGGTGGCCTTGGTGGACGACCTCCGCCGGGAGATGGATGCGGGATGTTCGACATTTCTCATCCTGCTCGATCTCTCGGCCGCTTTTGACACCGTGGACCATGGGCTGCTGTTGAGACGACTGCGTGACCGGGGGGGTCTGGACGGGACTGTTCTTGAATGGTTCCGTTCATTCCTCTCGGGGAGGAGCCAGCGGGTGGTGTTGGGGGAGGAAACATCGAGCCCCCGCGCCTTACCGTGTGGCGTTCCGCAGGGATCGATCTTGTCTCCATTATTATTTAACATCTATATGCAGCCCTTGGGGGAGGTCGTGAGAGGGTTCGGGGTGCGATGTCACCAGTATGCTGATGATACTCAGCTGTACCTCTCGTTTTCTACCGACCCAGACCCTGCTGTCTCGGTGCTATCCCAATGTTTGGAGGCCGTGGCGGATTGGATGCGGCGGAGCAGACTGAAGCTCAACCCAGATAAGACGGAGGTGATGGTGGTGGGGAGGGCGAAGGGGGTGGTGGCCCCCCTGATTGGGGGGGTTTGCCCCCCTGTAGCTCAGCAGGTCCGGAGTCTGGGGGTCATATTGGACGCAGACCTGCGGCTGGAGCGGCAGGTGGAGGCAGTCGCTAAGGCTGCCTTCCGCCAGCTTTATCTGGTACGTAGGCTGCGTCCGTATGTCTCTGGCCCGGACCTGGCCTCCCTCATCCATGCCTTCGTCACCTCGCGGCTCGACTACTGTAACGCGCTCTACGTGGGGCTTCCCTTGTTCTTGGCCCGGAGGCTGCAGCTGGTGCAGAATGCGGCGGCCCGTCTTCTTACGGGGACGGGTCGCCGGGAGCACATTACACCGGTGCTCCGAGCGCTGCACTGGCTGCCGATAGTGTGCCGGGCCAAGTTCAAGGTCCTAGTAATGATCTATAAAGCCCTATACGGCCTTGGCCCCTCTTACCTTAGGGACCGCCTCGCCCTTCGCGCCCCGGAACGACTCCTGCGGTCTGCCGGGGGTGCCCGCTTGGAGGTCCCCCGTGTGAAGCGGGGGGCCACGATGGAGCGGGCATTCTCGGTGGTAGGGCCGCGGCTGTGGAACTCCCTTCCGGAGGAAGCTCGCCTGGCCCCAAGCCTTTTGATATTTCGGCGGAACTGTAAGACCTGGCTGTTTGCCCAGGCCTTTGGGAGGTAGGGGGTGTGTGATTTTTAATCCCCCACCTTATATATTTATTTATGACTGTACCACGCCCTGTTTTATTGATATATTTTATATTTGTTTTTAAATGTTTTTATACTGTTTTTATTGTTGTTAACCGCCCCGAGCTGCATGGCAGGATGGGGCGGTATAGAAATCTAGAAAATAAATAAATAAATATAAATAAATAAATAAATATACATGTCCGAATCAGTTAATCTCAGTTGAATTTTGAGGTTCTCCACAGCTGTGGCACTTAGGACTAGAGCTGAAATGACTAACCACCTTTATTTGTTATCTGGGCCAGATCTGTGGTATCTGCTGGTATGTGGGAAGGCCTAGATATTGAACATATCCAGTTAGTTTTCAGTGGATTATCCAGTTTGCAGTTATGGTAATGCAGTTTTGTCTGATAATCCAGTTTGGCGGTTAACCTCCATTATTATTAACAAGCATTTATATAGTACCAGCAATGTACCTGGTGCTTTACAAATTAATTTAATAGACACGGTCCCTGTCCTAGGGCTTACAATTTGAGAGATGGGGGTGGGGGGTGAAGATGAAGAAAGGGGAACAGAGGGAGAGACAAAGAGTGTAACATTCACGAGGATGCGAGGTCGTAGGTGCACACGCTTGGCTTAGTTACATCAAGAATGTGATAACTGGTTATACTGTGATACTGTATAACCCCTGCACTAAGCAGAATTCTCGCTCCCCTCTCCCTGCCCTCCCCCACTGCACGCGCCCCAGCTGGTCTCCCAACCCAGATAAATTTAAGGAGGGAGGGAAGAGGAAGAGGAGGAGGAGGAGGAGGGAAGGGGAAGCCATGCTGCTCCCTGCCCAGTTTTCTTACTTTGGGTGAAAACAGACATGACACTAAATCCACTTTAACACCATTTTAACATTTTGTATGCATGTTGCAGAGCTGTATTAGTGCCCTATACAGTCTTGCAACATGCATAAGAAATGTTAAAGCGGTGTTAAAGTGGAGTTAGCATCATGTGTTTTCATCCTTTGTCAGGGGTTGGCAGCTGTCTCGTGGGGAAAGCTTTCTAAGACAAATTTTCAGGAATGGGAGGGGGGAGAGCAGTACTGGGGGAGCAGACTCAGGTGATATCTTAGCATTCTATTGACTAGCAGGAGTCAGCAGCCAATAGAATGATAGAAAGCTATATTGAGCCCGCCTCTTCCCTTCAGCTCTCCCCCTTCTCATCTGGAAGTCCTTTCTAGATGGGAGGGAGGAGAGCACTGGCAGGATGGAGGGGACAGATCTTGAGCATTCTATTGGCTAGCAGGAGTCCAAGTATCCAATAGAATGCAGAAAAGCTGTGTTGATCCCACCTCTTTCCTTCTGCTCCCTTCTCCCATCTGGAAACAGGAAAGAGTACTGTGGTTGATTTGCAAATTTTACATGTGATTACCTTGTCTGGGTAAGACCAAGGTGATGATGGTTGGTCAGCCGTGTGATCTGAGGACCACCATTATTGATGGTGTCCAGCCTCCTTTGGTCACTCAGGTTTGCAACCTTGGGGTGGTCTTGGATCCATTACTGTGCCTGGAGCAGCAGCCAGGAGCACATTTCATCAACTTCATCTGGTGAGTAGGCTGCAACCTTTTCTTCCAGACTTGGATTTGGCCACAGTCATCCATTCCTTTGTAACCTCAAGGTTAGACTATTGCAATGCACTCTACGTGGGGGTGTCCTTGAAGATTGTTCAGAAGCTGCAATTTGGTCACTGTGAACACATTGGTTTTAACCTATAAAGCCCTAAATGGATTGAACCCTGGGTGTCTCAAAGACTGCCTCTTCCCCTATGTCCTGGCTCAGCTGAGGGTACCCTTTTGCGATTGCCAACTGCCGATGAAGTTGCTACAATGAGGGCGCGCAGGGAGGCATTCTAAGTTGTTGCCCTATAATTATGGAACTCTCCTTGGAGGTCTGCCTAAACCTAAGTCTGTTCATCTTCCAGAGGAGATGCAAGACCTTTTTGTTTAGGCATTTGGCAGGTAAGAATAGGGTTGGGTGGGACTGGGTAGTGGGATTTGGGGAGGAGGACTGGTAGGTGGCAGGTGGGGATAAACGGTGGGTGAAAAAGTTGGGGTTAAGGGAGTTTAATGTATCCTATTATATTTTTGTTCTTGTAAGCCACTCTGAGTCTTTGGAAAAGGGCAGGGTAAAAATGAAAGAAAGAAAGAAAGAAAGGATTGTTATTCCTCATCCAAAGTGAGGGAGAGGTATCTGTGCAGACTGAGGGATTTCCACAGATAATGGGTGTCTTTAGCTAGACCCAGGAATAGCAATGGCCACCCCTGGACCTGTTCCAGGAGTGCAGTCCCACCTGCACCAGTTTTACATGGATATGGAAGCTAGCATGGCTCCAGTCCACCTGCGCAGAACCCTCTCTCCACACCAAGGAGCTGTGGGAGAATTGCCTGGGGATCTAGGCTGCTGTCTGCAGCTCTGTGGCATTGGTCAGGGCAACCTCCGGCCAGGAGGGGAGCTATAGACAGACTGCAGCTCTGTTTCTGGTCAGTACCCTACGTTTGGGTGTCCTGCTCCACTGGCGGTACTCTGGAGGACTGCTAGCAGGGCTGGAGTAGAGCAGGTGTTGCCAGCTCCGCCTACACATCTGGTGGCCCACCTGGGTGTAAGGCGGAGCAGAGCTGTGGGTGCCATCTGTTTAAAAGCACCCAATATCTGCCTGTCTGAGAGACCATGATGGTAGAGGTGTGCACCA